>JACCID010000150.1:0-321418 GCA_018906775.1 Sycophila sp. Sp_5
ATATAAAAAGGGTAGGAAAACGAGGGCAGCTGTTGAGTGAAAACTCGGAATCTCAGCAAGCCAAACGCAAAAACAAAAACAAGAATTCGTATTTTCGTCTGGGAACCTCTCGTGTTGGCTAGTTAGCGAACACATGTAATTTACAACGATTGTAATTTACTAACACGAGAAACACGTCTAGGAGAAAATTCTAAGGAGAATTTTTTCCATCCAAATTGAACTCGAAAATCGAAAGTTTTCGAGGAAAATTCATTTTCTCGCTGAATTTGTCAGCGAGAACTTCGAGTAGAGTCGCGTTAAATAAATAGAGTTTTTTTTTTACGCATCTCAATCGCGACTGCGCTACAAACGGTAGGCAGTCGTAAAGAAATTCTCGAAGACGTGTTTCAGAGAGAATCTCACACTACACGGTAGGAGTAGTTGCGTCGCCAACCGAAAGGTCCGTCCCATAAATTTTTCCGTGTTTTTGGGATAGAGGGCAGGCCTGTACTTAATCAGGCGAAGATGGAGTATAAGCCAGAACCAACGGAAAAGGACGTCCAGCAGTGGCTGTCGGCGATCCCGGTCGAGGAGCTGGAGGAGACAATCCAGCAACTCGGCCTAAGAACAGACGGCGACTGCTTTGTGCAGCGTCACCGTCTGTATAATTGGCTGCAAGGTAATTACACTGCAGCCGATTTTCAGACGTGTGACTCCTCAAACGAGGAGGAGTTACGCACAGTCCGTGAATCGTTGAGGAAGTCCTTCATCGAAGAGATGTGTATGGACAGGACATCCACCACAATTCAGGACGAGAACTACGAGAAGGGCCGACCTCACCCTCTCTCGATCTATCAGAACAGCATCGTTTGCCATTCTGAAGGCGACAAAGGACTTGGCAACGTAGAGCCAAGTCGCACACCGCCATCGAAGTCAGAAAATGAAAAGGACCAAGATAGCGGGACCGATGACGACAGTCAGTCGTCACAGGGTCAATCGCTGAGGTTGGAATCTCTGTTACGAGATATCCAACAAACCGTTCGAGCAATCGAACGGAATACGACAGCCTGTGTTGAACACAAGTGTCAACCAGGCGAGGGCATTGACGGCTCTCACGATGAGAGTCGATCAGCTGGCTCACGTAGTAGACCAGCAACGGCCACCGATGTCAGAGCACAAGAATCGACGGCCGACAGATCGATACGCGAACGGGAGCGGATAAATCCGTCGCAATCGACACCAGCGCGTTGGATTCCAGGACACGTACACGATAGACGAGCCTGGAATCAACGAACACTGAATGGTGCGAACACCATTCAGAACGCGCAACGGCGAATCCCGCCCCGAGAATCAGATCGTGACTGATTTCACGAACGGAAGGACAAGAGAGCCCACTGGTCCTTCACAAGCGATTAAATCGCACAGGCAGAGGTCACGAGGACCCCAGCCGAATAGTTAGCCGATGGAACGTCACGTTCTCGGCTAACAAGGAGAAGACGTAGAGTCTTTCCTTAAGAGTTTCGAGGACAATGCCCGAACGGCTAAACTTAACGAGAGCGACATGCTGGCGTCGCTCCCGTGCGTCCTCAAAGACGTGGCGAGCATGTGTACAGGAACCACAGCCGCGATTGACGAACATGGGCAGATTTCTGTCAAGCCACTCGGCGCAGATGGGGCTGCGCCCACGATAGGCAAGAGCGCCTAAGAGACGACATTAGGCGTCGTTATCAACAAACAGGGGAATCGAGCAGCCACTACATAACATGCATGGAGAGCATGTTAGGTGAGGTATCCCCGAGGATGACTAGGGTCCAGGAAATCGAGAAGATTTACATGAATCTTCTCCCGGAAATTAAAAGAATTATCCGGATAGAGATCTGTAATACGCCAGACGATCTAGCGGATCAATGCGTAAAGGCAGAATATATCTTGGACAGGGAAAAGGGCGATAGGACGCCAATTCCCCCATCCAAAGCGGTAATGCCAGAAACGGCATACAAACCGCAGAGGGAGAAGACGGGGACGTCTTCTCATGTAAAGGTAGCGGCAACGGCCGCTACACCGCCGGACACACAGGAGAAGCCCGTTGCTCCGATAGCCGGGATAGGTCGGCAAGAGATGGCCGACCTATTAACGAAGCTTAGCGGAGAGCTAGTAAAAGCTTTCCGCGAAAGCAACAAACAAAGGCAGGGAGGGGGAAACAAGGGTGCTTCCTCCTCGGCGAAAAAAACGGCCGTTCCGGAAGAGGCAACGCCAAGAAAAATAATGGCAGCACGAAGGAAGACCAGAAAAATGGGCAAGCGAAAGAACCTATTCGCTGCTTCGGATGCAACAAAGAAGGCGTAATCCGAGCGAAATGCCCTAATTGCTCGCCGGAAAACGGGCAACAGGGGAAGTAGAGCACTCAACTACTTCCCCAAACGCCAACGAAGCTAGTCAGAAAGCTTCGGGAACGACCTCCCAGGACGTTAGCGGGACGGCACTACCGAATACTCCTGCGGAGGAAAGCCTGGAAACCAGATGGTGGTTACAGGTGGAAGTGGAAGGTTTCCACTTCCGCGCGCTGTACGACACAGGCGCATCGGTCACAGTGATGGGACCGATCGGCCTGCAGTTGATAACTGCATGCGGCCGAACACTTATGCCAAGCGAGCACGCAGGTGCTAAGCTCGCTGACGGTAGCACGAGCCCAATCGTGGGCTGTGCTTACCTTCCCTTCACAATAGGTGGCATAAGCAGGGATATCAAAGTTTCGATTATCCCTGCACTAGATGCGGATTGTTACTTGGGCACGAATTTCATACGGGAATTCGGCTCAGTACACAATCCGCGATCAAATCAGCTGACGTTGGTGGACGACAACGTCAGCGTGGAGCTCCAACTGGCATCAGTTAAAGAGATTAACATGATCCAGATCGGTGCAGTGGGCTTAGGCCATGTAACCGAGGAGCAACGAGCACAAGTCGAGGCACTTGTACACGAAATGGTCGGCACGGAGCCGACCACACTTGGGTGCACCACGTGGGTGACCCATTCGATTGATGTGGGAGATGCTCGCCCCATCAAACAGCGATATTACCCATATTCACCGGTAATAGAGGCTGAAATGCACGCGCAGGTCCGTAAGTTACTGGACGCTGGCGTCATTGAACCATCCACGAGTCCGTGGTCAAGCCCGGTCGTGATGGTTAAGAAATCCGGTGGAGGATACCGGATGTGCATTGACTACCGACGAGTCAATACACTCAAGGTTTCGCCGGACGGCTACCCGGCGAAACGCATGGACGCGGCTTTCCGCAAGGCCAAAGCGGCAAAGTTTTGCACGACGTTAGACGTCAGCAACGCGTACCATCAAGTACCTCTGGACGAGGCGTCCAGAGAGATAACGGCTTTCTCTGTACCTGGAATGGGCCACTTCCAGTACAAGAGAATGCCATTTGGCTTGGAAGATGCAGGAGCATCTTTCCAGCGCCTAATCGACATGGTCGTCACTCCAGATTGCGAAGACTTTGCATTCGCATACCTGGATGACGTCGTCATAATGTCGAAAACGTTCGAGGAGCATCTCGAACACCTTCGTAAGATCTTAGGCCGTCTACGAGAGGCGGGCCTAATGATCAATCGGCAGAAAAGCCACTTCTGCCAAAGCGAAGTAAAATACCTGGGAGTAGTGCTGAACCAAGATGGGTTCCGCCCTGACCCAGAGAAGATAAGGCCGGTACTAGAGTACCCGCCGCCTAAGAACGGAAAGCAGCTAAGGCGCTTCTTAGGCATGGCATCGTGGTACAGGAGGTTCCTGAACAACCTCGCCACGATCGCCGAACCACTTACGCAACTAACGAAGAAGGAGCGTAAGTTTGAGTGGACTGAAGTACAACACTCTGCATTCGAGCGGATAAAGGCTCTCATAGCCTCCGCACCAGTCTTGCAACGCCCTGATTTCAACAATGAGTTTGTTGTACAAACAGATGCAAGTGACTCGGGAATCGGAGCAGTTCTACTTCAGTTTGAAGACGGCAAGGAGCGAGCACTGGAGTTCGCCAGCCGCGTCCTCTCACCTGCCGAGAGGAACTACAGCGTGACAGAACGCGAATGTCTCGCTGTAGTATGGGCGATAAAGAAGTTTCGCCCATACATCGAAGGCTACGCATTTCGCGTAGTCACGGACCACAGCTGTCTGCGTTGGCTGCGCACACTGAGTGGTCCGACAGGGCGATTAGCGCGGTGGGCACTGGAGCTGCAAGGCCACCAATTCACGGTTGAGCACAGAAAAGGTGCGCTCAACAATGTCCCAGACGCCCTTTCTCGAATGTACGAGGAGGAGGGCGAGGAGACACCAGTGGCAGGTGTCTCGTGGACGGGAAATTCCCAGGATGAGTGGTACCTCCAACAGCTTAAGAAAGCCAAAGAGGAACCACTCACCGATCCAAAGATGAAGTGGGTCGGGGGGAGACTGTTTTATTACAACCCCGACCAACTTATGCAAGGAATCCTGGGGGAGGACGACGAGGCTTGGAAGCTCGTCGTTCCTCTAGAAAAACAAGGGGATATCATGAAAGAGTGTCATGATAGCCCCACAGCAGGACACTTGGGGCGAGAGAAGACTCTCGCACGGGTTGCCCGTCAATATTATTGGCCACGTATGGATGCGTGCATCGCCAATTACGTGCGGCAATGCCAGACTTGCCAGCAGATAAAGGCTGAGCAAAGGCCGCCGACGGGACTCATGGGCCGCAGGGTCATCGAACGACCCTGGCAGTATGTCGCAGGCGACATTATGGGCCCGCTACCCAAGACGAGTAAAGGGTACGAATACATCCTAGTTTTCCAGGATTTATTCACACGGTGGGTGGAAGTGATTCCGCTCCACCGCGCCACAGGCGAAGCCATACTGGCGGAGTTCACAGAACGCATCTGTCTCCGGTTTGGAACACCCGAAGTCTTCCTCTCCGACAACGGGACAGAGTTCAAAAAACCGAACGATCGACGGTTTTTTGAACAAAAAGGGGATACGTCATGAAACGACGCCCCCGTACCATTCGCAGGCTAACCCTGTCGAAAGGGTTAACCGAACGATGAAGCAGATGATCATGGCTTTCATCCAAGATGACCATGATCGCTGGGACGAGCATCTTACAGAGCTCGTCCACGCGTTCAACAACTCCAAGAGTAGTGCCACAGGAATGACACCTGCGTTCCTCGTCTACGGCAGGCATCCGAAGCCCTTAGACTCGGAGTATAGCAGGCAGATGCTTGATATACTAAAACGAAACGAAGAGGAGGCTCGAGAAGAATGGGCTCTCCGAATGAGGAATCTCTCCGAGGTCCACGACATGGCAGCGGAGAATTCCGAAAGGGAACGAGATCGACAGGCGCGTTACTATAACGCGGGCCGACGTGAAGCGAGCTTCAAAGTCGGAGATCTCATATGGAAAAGGAATAAAGTCCTTTCCAATGCGGCAAAAGGAGTAGCTGGGAAGCTAGCTCCGAAGTTTGCCGGACCGTACGATGTTACGGAAATCTTGGGCAGCAACACGTACGCGTTGCGTGACCAAAGTGGACGGACAGTGGGTCCGATCCACTCAGAACAGTTGAAACCGTACATCCCCGGCGCAGACGTTCCTGCTGAAGAAGAGGACGTCGAGACCAGCGCCCGACCTCCGGGGGAAGGCGGGAGTCGTGTGGATGCGCCCACGACTCCATCAGCAGAGGCTGATGAGAAGAAGAGCGGTGCCAGCGGGCAAGCGTCCAAGGCTGGGAGCGCCCAGCCTGAGGAAAAACCTGTAAAGCGCAAACGCGGACGCCCGCGTAAAGCGTCTTACGCCGTCACGCAAATTAGAAACGCGACGGGAAAGCGAGGACCGGGTCGTCCACCCGGTTCTAAGAACAAGGCCAGCGCGGCCAAAACGTAAGACGCGAGGAAGATACGGTTGACAGGAAAGAACCGACTCTGAGAGCCATTCCTCACCATCCCTCTTTTTCTTTCTGTCCCTTTCCTAGATGGACACGTACGAGATGGAGGAGGGGATAGCCCGTCTCTTCAGCGAGGACGCTGAGGAGTACTCAGCGGAGGTCGTGGCCGGGGGCACCCCGGAGGGGACCCCCAAGGCGACGGAGGCGATTGGGGAAAGGCCCCAATCCCCGTCGAGCCGGTCAGGACCGGAGGCGAGCGACCAGGAGGTCGCCCGCGAGACGGAGGCGTGCGGCGAAGCCGCCTCCCATCAAGCAGAGGACCAGGAGGTACCCTGCGCAACAGCGATCGGCAGCGAGGCCGCCCGCGAAAACGCCGAAGCGTGTGGCCAGGAGGCCACCCGCACCCTACGGCGACCCCACGTCCCCGAGCCAGGGGCCGTGGCCTCGATGACGGTGAGCGTCGCCGAGGAGGGGGACGGAGAGGAGCTCCGTTCCCAGCCAACCCAGCGAGGAGGCGCCGAGGACGGCGCCCCCCTTCCGCAGCGGCCCCTTTCCGCCGCCGAGAGGCTGGAGGAGTTGGAGGCTTGGCTCCGCTCCTCCACTGAGGATTATCGCCGGGCGGTTGGGCAATTGGAGGAGGCCCACCGGAACTTCCTGCGCGGTGCGGAGGAGACTGAGGGAGAGCTGGCGGAGATGACGCGCGCCTCCCTCAGCCTCGTAGAGATCCGCGCGCAGCGGGCGGGCCTGGCCGCATCACGTCGAGCTTACGACGAGGTGTACCAGGCCCACCACAAAAAGAAAGCGGAGGAGGACCGCTTAAAGGCCTCAATGGAGGCCAACCAACGGCGGCTCCAGGAGGAGCAACAGCGGCAGCAGGAGCGCCGCCGCGAGAGGGCCCTCCAGGCCAAGAAGGAGGAGGCAGCGGAGAAGAAGCGTCTCGCGGCCCTCCGCGCCCGTGTGGAAGCGGACGCGAAGGATAAGCGGCGCCGGGAGCTTTTTGAGCTGTACCCGGGCCGCTTCTTCTGCTCAGTCTGCGCAGAGCCAGGCGTGCTCTACGCCAACCAGTGTCCGAAGAAGGACCAGCGGCCTTAATTTACACCATAGCGATGCAGTTCGTGTCGACTTTATTTACCTCTCCTCGTCCTTTAATCCCTAATCCGTGGAGGATTGGCTCGCGAAGAGTTACAGAAGCCGTAAAGTCGTAACTTAACGGCGTCTGGGGGGAGGGTGTGACGCGAGGTACTATCGGGTACCTACGCGCCGTCGCGAGCCTTCGCGGCGCGAGGTGGAGTTAGGCCGTGGCGCGCGGGAGCGGCGGCCATCTTGGAATCTCGGGAGATTCTCTCTAGCCGTCGACGACGACGGACGCGTGTGCGAGCTGACGACCTGGGGAAGGAGAGGAAGCGAGCGTCGGGAGCTTCTGTGCGAACGCGGTAGCAGCCTAGGACGAGCCAAGGCTGCGAACATTGTAAGTACCGCCTGACTAGTCTTGTGAGTGCGGTCGCGTACCGGCGAGGAGTCAAGGAGCGCCTTGACTCCCTGGCGTCGAACATTGTTCGGTGAACGTAGGGGGCCGTCCCCAGTTCACTACTTCTCTCTCTCTCTCTCTAGTTTGCGGTCGCGGACTCTCGTGCGGTGGGAGTCGCGACTCTCGTGGAAAAGTCGCTGCGCGGTGCGATACCGATACCTCGAGCACGAGCTCGAGGTCGGGTTCGTGAGTCGTCGCGCGGAACGGGTAAGCGATCCGTTCCTTCGCGTGTGCGTGTACGTGTGTGTACACGCAGGGCAGGCAGGCGGCCTGCTCTTGAGCGCAGTGCTTGTTTACGCGGAGCAAGGTCGCGCTCTGCGTAAACATCACCGATCGCGAATCGCGCGATCGGCCGGCGAACTCTCGGCGCGGCCGAGAGTTTGTAAGAGCGCGCGCGCTTGCGTTCGCGCGCGGCTCCACTCGGCAACACTCGGGCGTGTTCGGAGCAGTCGGCTCGCACGCCCGACGGCTACTAACCTTTCGGGGCGCGATCATTGTAATTTCTCTTACGGAGGCAATAAAGGCCTCCGACTTGTCATTTTACTTGATCGCGTTGTTCTTCCGAGTAGTCCGCGGGACTACTCGGCAAACCCTCCTCGTCCTTAATCTCCCGGATACCGCCACTCTATCGCAGAGCTGAGCGGCCGGCATCAGCTGTCATCCAGGAGGACGACAGCCACGCGAACGCGAGGATCGCGTTCGTGCGACAGCACGCGAGTACGAGAAGTGAGAGTACAGGCGTACTCTCACGTTGTATACGGGCCGCGGCGACGTGTATTCGCCGTCGGGTGCTCGCGCGCACCCCGAGGTAAGGACCTCACGGGGCACTCGTGTGTGCCCCATTGCAACCCATCTCGCGGAGACAGGTCTCCTCCGCGAGGTGAATCGGTCAAAGATAACCCCGTTACAATATATATAGAAATATTTTATAAATAATAAATAATAACACAAATAATAAAAATGAAAACCTCGCCAGTACCTTCATTTTTACCTCTAAAATACCTCCTCAAGTACATCCGTTTCTAATGAAATTATTCCCGACAGCATCAGGAAATTTGCCGGTTAAGGAGACGATTAAAAACACACAATATACTTTTTCATTTCTTAATGTAAAAGAACAAAATTTAATATAAATTTTACGTTTGCCGGTAGCACAATATAGATATACAGATGCTATATTGTGATTAATTATTATCACAATATTATTGTGACTAATAGCATGGGACTTCCCACATAGCATGGAAGATTCTCCAGGCTTCCCAATGTAAGTTACAATTAATGATACATTGAAAATCTTACATTGTGTAGCAAAAATTTTTTAAGTTCCGCATCTGAATAAATTCTAAGACCCATCGAAAAAAAATTCTTTAATAACAAGTTTATCCACATTTTGCACGGTGTTTAGTCCTTTATAAAAAAAAAAAATTCAGATCAGGTTCAACTTAAATCTTTATATACTCTAAATATGTTTAAAATCAAATAAAACATAAATAAATAAATTATCTCCTAGAGTGAGGCGATGATCAAATGTAACATTCGATATCATCATCACAATGATGTCGTTGGGTAAGTGGTCTAGATGGATGCTCAGTATCCTCATGCACCCGGGTTCGAATCCAACCTGTCGGCCGAATTTTTTTTTCTTACTATTTGCTGTAATTAATTAAATGAAATGATTATTCAAAACTAATAAGAAACAATGAGAATTTATATTTTGTGAATTAAATGACATAGTTCATAAATACTAGAGTAATCTTTTTGCAATCTTGCATGGAATTTTTCTAGAAGCTTTCGAAAAAGTTTCTAGTAACCTTTAACGGAAGCTTTTTAACAGTTCTATGTGCGGACATTATGTGCTTCCAAAATGATTACAGTGGAAGCTTTAAGAAAGATTACCAACTTCCATAGAAGCTTCCAAAAATTTTCCAAGAATCTTGCATGCTATGTGGGTCCTACTTTGAACGTTTTACATTAAAAAAACGAATGCCGCTTGCCCACATTTTTTTAATGGATGTTGCTCGTTATAATGTTAAAAAGTTTAGTTTTTTTATAAGATCATATGAAAAAATTACATTGGTATTTAAAGAAAGTGTTCTTTAAATGAAGCTTCGTCCTGTGCTCCCTATGTTAAATATTTCGACGTTCGAGTCCAATTGTTAGCTTTCCAATCCCGATTGCTATATCAAAATTTGCACACTTATAAAAAACAATCTAGTGAACATTTTCTGACAATTTCAAAGATTTGTATGAAAAGTGATTATTGAGTGAACTACCTTAAGCCAGATAGTTTTTTTTTTTCAATTTTCTGGTCGCTCAAAGCTGCAAAACGCTTTGCCATTATTGAAGTAATAATGCACCGTTGCTGCTGATGACGTCGAATATGATTGTGCACAAATTAATTGTGCACAACGTTAATATCTGGGGTAGAAAAAATTTGTACAAAGTAATTGTGCACAATATCTATGTGCACAACATACATTATGTGCAATAAAAACCTTAAATAGTTATGTGCTCAACATTCATTAGATTCTCATAAATAGATTTGTGTTTAAACAAAATTGTCAAAATCACGTTTCCTACACTGTGCACGAACTAAGAATTGTTTTCAATGATTTAAATCTATCTAAGGCGCGTCTCCAACAACTGACGATCACTGTATAGGTTATGTACCGATACGTATTTTACATGCCGATTTATAAAAATTACTTATGTTTTTTGTAATATTTACTGAGTAAGTCCTTTATAATTTTACTAAATAATATATTAAAATTTCTACAATATTCGAGTTATTTTTACAAATAATAAGTTTTCTCAAAATTGTGTGTATATTATACTAAAATGTTTAGTCAAATTTGAAACAGAATTATGGAAATTTTATAACTTACAATTTTTACTAAGCTAATTAGTAAAATTTGACGAAGGGTTTGTAATATTTTTAAACAAAATAACAAACTTTAAAATATTTATATTAATTTTTCATAAAACTATATAAATGGTCGAGTAGGTCTCCCTTTTCATTGGGAAAATAGTAATTTTTGCTAAAGCTTCTTTCTCAATGTGCAAGCAAATATTGGAATTTTTTATTTTTCTATAAACTATAATCATTAACTTTAATTCTGTATCATTTTCTTCTTTTTCAGAAGCTTACAATGGACGCTATGTTATGAGGGCTTGATTTTGTAATTAATTTAAGCGAAAAAAATGGTAATAACACACTCTAATATGCCTTAATAAATGCGAAAGTTTAGAAAATCTCACATTAGTTTTTCCTGTCCAAAAAAATATTTAAAACTTATGTAAATTTACAGCTTCTAAATGGATCTCCCCTCTAATACGAACTGTTGCCCACAATTTTCGACTTGATGTCGTGAGTTCTTCCATAACATTACCGTACATGACTAAAAATATTACCTATTTAGACTATAATTCTAAGTTAAAAGAAATAATAGAATATTTAGCAAATGGAATAGATAAATATTTTTTAAAAAACCATTCTATTTCTCTTTCTCTTTCTCTTTCTTTCTCAGAATGATTAATTCTTTCGGTTTTTATTGTAAACTCATTCTACCATGGAACAGTTCGAATTAAATTGTATGTATTATGCAAAGGAAACAAACACTGTTACTTTTATATACTCGTAAAAAGATAAAAATTCATAGTTAATAACTAATGTTTTTAATAACTTTTCATTTTTATTTGGTTACAAGCTTAAATTGAGAGATCAATAGTATTTCAAGCCTATTTTATCGTTCACACTCTAGTTTATTCCTTGCAGCTTTAAATATAGCAAAAATATGCAGATGCTTAACAATTGGAGCCTTAAGATAAAAGTATTCACAAGTGTTTTACCTTGGTCATGTTTAATATTACATAATGATATATAGTAATTTAACATAATATTATTTAACTACAATAAAACGCTGTTATTTTTTAAAACTATTTATCAATAAATTATAATGGTTTATTTATAAAATTCATGTAGTATAGTAAGCATAATCTTCAGAGTACCCAATTTGCTCTAATTAGATCAATATTTAACGTAATATTTCAAACGGATTCGAAATTTGTCTTCGTTAAATGCCAATTAAACTAAATTGTTTTCATTTCTTCCTGTATTTGTTGTAAACTTTTACCCTTTGTTTCTGTCACTACAAGTAAAGTGTAGGGAATCGTTAATACCGTTGAAATAGCGAAAATTAAGAAGACATAAGATTCTCCGATTATTTCAACCATAGGTTGGTAAGTTTTTGCTGAGATAAAAGATATTACAGCTCCCGTCAAAGCTGCGATGCAAGATGCTATACATTTTATATTCGCGGGAAAGATTTCGCTCAATAACGCATTGGGTACAGGAAACATTCCTAAGGTGTAGGACACGGTGTACACAATTATCGATATCATTGGAATCCATTGATATTGCTCTACATTGACATTCATGTCTTTTAAAAAGAAATAAAGCGTTAGCCCTAAGCAAGAGAGAGTTATGAGTGCACTAGATAATACTAATAAAATTTTACGTCCACATCTGTCGATGAGAAACATTGAAAATATAGCGGAGAATATGCAGCTAATATTAGAGTAAACAAATACTAAGGACGGATCAAAAAGTGTAAAGTTAGCTTTCATCATAATCATTTCCATGAAGAACAATATACAGTTAAATCCACACAATTGCTGCAAGGTATACAGACAAATTATCTGAATGATAGCACTTCTTAAAGGAGGTTTTTGAAATTCTTGCAATTTTTTTATAAAACTGCTTTTTTCACATTTATTGACAAACTTTTCAACATCTTCCAATTCCTTTTTAACATCTATTCCTGCTCTGTACCAGTTGATGGATTGTTCAGCTGACGCACGATTTTTAACTTTGATCAAATGATGCGGTGATTCGGGTAGCCACAAAAATGTAACTAAAAGAATCAAAGAGAAGGCTAAATAAATGCATGATGATACCGTTAAGTCCAAATAAGAACTAGCGATGCTTGATATGAGCTGTCCTAACGGCCCACCAACAGTTGCAAACGATATTAAGGTTCCGCGTATTTCGGGTATTGCGACTTCACCCATATAAATTGGAAACGTATTGAAAGCCATGCCCATTCCGAGACCAGCAACGAGTCGAGCAAAATATAAAATTTCCACGCTTTTGGCTACTGTTAAAGCCAACCAACTCAAGGTAATCGGTAAACCAGTAATCAATATAGAGCGCTTACTGCCAAAGTAGTTTACTACAAAAGAACCAATTATAGCTCCGAAAAAACGGCCAATATTGACGATTGAAGCTATCCAAGATGCTTGCTCTTCACTCATTGGAATTGGGGATTCTTGATCGGATAAAAGAGCTAAAGTTGGCGAAGACCAGCCTCCTATTAAGCCCAATTGAAGCAGCAACAAAACCACTGAAATTTAATTTTATTACTAGTGGCTAAAAATCATAAAATATTAAGAAAATTACCTCCTAATCCTGCATACCATTGCGGAAAAACAATGTTTTTTCTCATCATAAGGAACATATCTTGCGGAGTTTCGATGTTCAACTAAATGGAGTATAAGATTTTTTTCAAATTCTCAGCAAGCTAAGAAACTTTGATAAGATAACAATGTTGGATGTCTTCTGTTTTTGCGAATACAATTAAAATTTCTGCGTCGTCGTCGCATACATTTTCTTCTTAACAAAATTAATGATTGAATTAAATTAAAATACTTTTATAAATAGGTAGTTATCAAATTACAAACTTTTAGGCATTTACGAATATACACAAAGAATATTGAAAATAATTGTATTAAATTATTTGTTTTTTTATTGCATTTATTTTTATTAAAAAATTCTTTTAAAAATTAGTTTAAATCAATTATCTTGTTTTATCAATTTTAGAAGTTATTCTCTTACATAAGTTAATCTAATTTGTTAAATGTATTGCTTAAAACTGAACTGTATATGATAAACATCCCTAAATAATAATAAAAATAATCCTTTCTTGAAAAAGTGAATGCCTTTTCTGTGAAGCATTTCATTAGAAACTTTTAATGCGTAACTCTCATGGGTTACCAAGATGATGTCAAAAATACGAATACGAGATTAGTTGCCTAATTTTTAAATTAAGTAGAATGCGCGAATGCCAATTTTTCAGTTTTGAATCTAGAAAAATTGAAAATTATATTATAATTATGGCGATTATTGATATTATCTGTTTAAAAAAATTAATATACCTTTAAAAAGGATAATTTAAAGATATTTTGCTAGATTTCGATAGTAAAGAGAAAAATTGCAATAGAGATAGCTACTCTAATTCAATTTAATTAGAAAGGTATAAGATAATGGCTTATATTATAAATAAATGGCAATATTTCAATAGTAGGTCCTGCGTTACAGATATTATGTACCTAACCTATCTGCGTTAGATCGGACACTGTCGCCGTAAAGTCATTTGTCCAGGTATTTTACATAACTTCGGCTCTCTTTGAAAAGTCTTAAATTGGTTGATAAGATTATTATTAATTATAGAGATTGAAAAATCAAGGAACTTTTTAATAATTGAAAATTGTAAATTTTTTGGATGTAGCAAGAGAAGTGCAAGATTTAAATACTTCTAATTTTTGTAAATTAATCAGTAAGTTATTAACAAAATTCCTCAGCTCAATCGATTCTTTCGACGTCTTAGCGCTTTTTATTATTGTTCGTGCTGAAATGTCGAGTTTTTCTATTACTTTCTCAAGCATTATGACGTCGTATTTTGCATTGTGTGCACTCTCTGTTTCAATATTATAACGACTTGCAATAATCTCTAATTTATTGTCTCCTCGTTGCTTGAGCCTTGTAACTGCTTTGATGAGTGGTAAAGTATCAGCAAAACCATGTACAACTTTTTTTATAATGATTCTGAAGAAACGTATTTTCCCGTGTAAAAAAAAAGAAGTAAAAATTTTTTCTTTTATGACATTTTTTTTTATGCAGGCATAATCAAGAGAAAAAAGTACAGGAAAATGTCTAGCTTTAATGAAATTTTAAAGTCTGGGATAGTTTCCATAGCCAGACTTTTCCAAGACTTTCAATGGCCAGACTATTGCCAGACTATCGCCAGACTTTTTTTTACACGGGTTCAATTGCTACTAATAATTTGAGTCGATCAACGTTGCAGTTATGCGCAACTAAAATGCATTTCCCCCGTAATTCACACAAGAATTTGTAAAATTTCCGTCGACTATGCGTAAGCCAGTCGCATGACTAGCCTTTTCGGACGATTTTTTTTTAATTTTGTGGTTATAGATTGTAGATATCTCTTCTGAGTTATGGTATCCAGTGTCTTATAATATTTTTTTGTATGATTTGCTGCTGATAACGAGAGATTTGAAGATAAAGTACTGGCAAACTGTTCTCCTGCGTTCTCCTGCCTACTTAAACCTTTGTTTATATTACTAGGTATCTCGGCCGCAAATCTATCGGATTTATTAATGAGAGTATTAAAAAGATACTTTAGTGTGTCGAATAATGTTGAGTCTTTTAAACTACATTTTATGAAAGAGTGTTGGTAGTTATTCGGATCCTGCTGATAAACGCACCAAGAAATGCAATTTTTATGAATATTCAATGCGTGATGTAAGACGTTTCTTATTACAACAGCCATTCCTATTGAGTTACCAGCATTCTGCGATACAGAATAGTTGAAGCATCTAGTTACATATTTGATTGAATTTGAGTTTAACTCCTTTTAACAGGGAAAAGATTTTGTTACATTTTGGGCAATCGTCTTTTTGGCCACTGTCTTTATATGTATACTTACTTCTCCTTCCTTGTATATTAAGATCAGTCCGTTCAACATTGAGGTTGTTGAGTTAATATTAGAAGTTGCATATAATTTAAGAGATTACCTGAATATACGTATTATATAAAGAAATAATGGGTTGAGTGGGCGTTTGAATCAAAACACAGGTAATTTAATTAAGTAACAGAACGATTAACTTATTGGGCATAAAAAACCTCCACTGAAGGTGGAGGAAAAAGCCATAAGAATTTATAATAAAATACAAGAATTTACAACGAAGGGAATTTAAGCGCGATTGAATGCATTCAATAAACTAAACTAACTAGAGATCTCTTACCGCAGTACTCTATTTACTTTGGAGCGTGTGGCAGGAACCGCCGCGGAAACGCGCAAGATTACCGGGGGCTGAAGGCTGGAAGGTGGCTTCGCAAACACTCTTGGCGCGGTATCGCCCCGACGCACTATGGGATAAAATGAAGTATTTTGTCTCAAAATCGTAGGTCTCGCGATTGGATCAATCTAGATCGATGAAAATTTTTACAGGGGTAGTTGATGTAATTAATAATAAGGGAAAAATGTTATGAAGAGGTGAAGGTCGTAGCTTCACCTTTAAAAAAAATGTTAAACTTGTCCGTTTCGTAAAAAAAATTAGTTTCTGTTAGATAAATATTTTTTATGTTAAAATATCATATATTGTAGGTTTTTTTTTAAAAATTTAAACATTATTTTCAACTTTTAGCCCAACCATTTGTACATAAATATAATTTTTTATACCTTATAGAGAAATCTATATCTATGCAGTGCAATAATATATGTATTATTTAACTATATTTATATGTATGCGTTTGTTTGTCTGTGAATATAATATACATATATAAGTATTGAAACATATAATATACACAGATAACATATACACTACCGTCCAAGTGTTTTTGCCATGTGTGAGCAAACATTAACTAAAAATTGAAGTTTTGTCTCGGCTTTAATTTGATTGTTAATAAATTCCTGACATAGCCATTTTAAAGATAATTAAGCCCTCTACACGATAGGCTATTATAGAAATTGACGAAATATTTTTTTCATTCTAATAATCGTAAAAAATTGAAATGAAAAAAAACAAATTTTTTAACTCTTATATAAATTTATGTGGGTGGAAGGAAACTTTTTTTACAAAATTTTAAGAACTACAATCTGAAAGCATTTTCCGAGAGCTTTCGTTTTTTTTTTTTAGATTTAGTTCTAGGACGTTTGGATCGCGAGATATCTTAGTTTTTATAAAAATATTACATTATTCGTCATAGAAGTTTTACGGCTAAAGTAACATATGTATAAAAAAATTATATATACAAGAAATGTTCTATTTTGTGTCAGGAATTCATATAAATTTTTTCAGATTTTTTTGGACGAAAAATTTTTTTCTCCTTTTTTTAGGTTTGCATAATGTTTTATGAACAAAATAATATCTTAAAAAAATGTAGTATTTTCTGTCAAGAAATACATGTAATTTTTTTTAACTTAAAAATTTCTACCTAGTACATCCACATATATTTTCTTTTGCCTAAAGTATTCCAACAACTTTGTTGACAAATATACGTTGTTGACAACCTTCCTACTCGACAATTAGTCGCTAGCTATTCTTCTTTCAGTCATGGTCAAATCAAGAAATCTGTCAGAGAAGGGGCGGTGGAAGATTATCAATCTACATGAACAGGGTTTTAGCAACCAAAAAATATCACAAGATTTAAAATTAGCTAGACGAACTGTTGATTATAATATTAAAAAGTTTAAATTAACTGATAGTATAAAACATAGAAAACCAAGAAAAAGTGGCTATAATAGAAAAACTACTCCACAGCAAGATAAGTATATAGCCTTGCTCAGTAAACGCGACCGACGCCTCACCGCTCCTGAAATAGCATCTAAAGTTAACGAAACATTTGATGTAAAAATTAGTGTAACAACAGTTAAAAGGAGACTTGCAGAAAAAGGAATGTTTGGTAGAGTGGCTGTAAAAAAACCGTTGTTAAGGAAAGTCAACAAAAAGAAAAGATTGCTATGGGCTAGGAAATATAAAAACTGGACAGTAAATGATTGGAAACGAGTGCTTTGGAGTGACGAGTCGAAGTTCGAAGTTTTTGGGTCCAAACGACGTGTGTTTGTTCGAAGACGTGTAAATGAGCGATACTCAAGTGCTTTTGTTGTACCCTCAGTAAAACATGGTGGAGGAAGTGTTATGGTATGGGGCTGTTTTGCAGGATTCAACACAGGAGATCTTGTAAAAGTAGAGGGAATTCTCGTAAAAGAAAAATATAAACAAATTTTGCAGAGAAACGCTGTTCCAAGTGGTACTCGTCTAATCGGACCTGGATTCATATTCCAACATGATAATGACCCCAAACACACTTCCAAAATATGTAAAGCATATTTAGAAAGACTCGAGGCGAAGAAGAAATTGTCAGTCATGCAGTGGCCACCTCAATCTCCAGATCTGAACCCTATCGAATTATTGTGGGATGAGATCGATAGAGGTGTTCGAAAACAATGCCCCACTTCTACAACTAATTTATATTCTATTTTACAAACCGAATGGTCGAAACTTTTCGAAAGTAAGTTAAAAAAATTAATTGAAAGGATGCCACGATTGTGTAGAGCAGTGATCAAGAGCAAAGGAGGTCATATCGACGAAAAAAATTTCTGAGTGTTCTGATTTATATTTATGATTGTGTTTTGTTTCAAGATCTCAATATTGTTGATAATCTGCTCAAATATTTTGTTGTAAAACTGTTATTAATTATTGTTACAAAATTAAATTTATTTATTTATTACGAATTTCAACGGGCTATATGCCCTTAAATTAAGATATAAATATTTTTTGTTAAACAGTATCGTGTGACCAAAAAAGTTAAGAAGTAAAATTTATGATGTAGTGTTTTTGCTTAATAAATTTGTATTCTTTGTTATCTATGTATATTTAATTCAATTCATTTCTTAATTAAGAATATAAACATTAGATATATTATACTATCGTATACCTTGACACCCAAAAAAAAGGAGAAAAAATTTTTCGTCCAAAAAAATCTGAAAAAATTTATATGAATTCCTGACACAAAATAGAACATTTCTTGTATATATAATTATTTTATACATATGTTACTTTAGCCGTAAAACTTCTATGACGAATAATGTAATATTTTTATAAAAACTAAGATATCTCGCAATCCAAACGTCCTAGAACTAAATCTAAAAGAAAAAACGAAAGCTCTCGAAAAATGCTTTCAGATTGTAGTTCTTAAAATTTTGTAAAAAAAGTTTCCTTCCACCCACATAAATTTATATAAGAGTTAAAAAATTTGTTTTTTTTCATTTCAATTTTTTACGATTATCAGAATGAAAAAAATATTTCGTCAATTTCTATAATAGCCTATCATGTAGAGGGCTTAATTATCTTTAAAATGGCTATGTCAGGAATTTATTAACAATCAAATTAAAGCCGAGACAAAACTTCAATGTTTAGGTAATGTTTGCTCACACATGGCAAAAAACACTTGGACGGTAGTGTATATATATATAACATATATATATACAGGGTGTCAATTAAGTCCCGGGACGGCCGAATATTTTCAGAGGTAAAGTAATTCTGATAAAGGTCAAGGTAATTTCTTAAGTAACTTTCAACGAGGAATCTAATGGTGACATTCACTTTGACCTTGGACTTGACCTTGAAGGTTATTTCAAGGTCAACTGTTTTTTTTAAATAGGAACCCCCATTTTTAAGACTGGTAATCGATAGAGCGGGAAATTTTACATTCAGATACGTAATTAAGTCAGAGCTGGTGTTTAAACTTGAGGGTTACTCCAAGGTTATTTACACTCCAGCAAGGTTCTTAGATACCTCTGAATATTTTTGCAAGCGGTAAAGCTATTCCTCGTGTAACTTTCAACGAGGAACTCAATGGTGACCTTATACTTGACCTTGGACGTGACCTTCAAGGTTATTTCAAGGACACCTATCGTTTTTAATGGAAATCTTCATTTTTTACACTGGCAATCGATAGAGTGGGAAATTTCATTTCGAAAATAGTATTTGACGTGATCTTTAGAAGGTCAAATCAAGGTCAATTTTGGATAAACTGTCAAAATATTGTCGTATTCAAACTTTAGAGGATTTATGAAAGACTAAATGTTTGAAAAAGTTTTGAAACCAACAACATTGACCACCTTGACTTTGAGATCAGCTTTGCACATTATTTGAAAGTTCAAGCACTTTTATAAATTAATAACCTTACTATCGCCCTTATTCTTACTTTTAGCGTTACCCAGAAACAACGACGTGGACGTAGTAAGTTCTGTTTCCTTTGGGGTGCTTGATTAACGTGAGTCCCCTTGCCTCTCACGATTGGGGTGCTTGATTAACGTGAGTCCCCTTGCCTCTCACGATTGGTGTGCTAAAGTCTTTTGCGTTTTACTTAATGATTCAAAGTTTAACGGCGGTGCTTAAACTGAAAACCTTCAACTTCTTGACAAAAAGCTAGGCGATTGTAAAAATGAGTTACAGCATCACGAATCATCCCTCTATCGATTCTAGCAGCCTCTTGCATAATTCGATTGCGCAGTTCATCTAAATTGTCCGGTTTAGTGGCATAAACTTTACTCTTAAGGTAACCCCAGAGAAAGTAATCGAGTGGTGTCAGATCCGGAGATCTAGCAGGCCACTCGATTTCACCCCTTTTTCCAATCCATCTATGAGGAAACTGAGCATCCAAATATGCTCGAACATCTCTACCAAAATGAGGGGCTGCTCCATCCTGCTGAAACCACGTTTCATCGTAATCATCAACTGCTATCTCTCTAATTCGTGGTATAATTTGATTCCTAAGTAGCTGTTCGTATTAAGCGGCAGTAAGATTACCCTCGATAAAAAAGGGGCCTACAAGAGTATTGTTTAAGATGCCAGCCCAAACATTCAACTTGTGTGGATATTGTGTGTGATTGTCCAACATCCATGCAGGTTATTAATTTAAAAAGTGCTTGAACCTCCAAATAATGTGCAAAGCTGATCTCAAAGTCAAGATGGTCAATGTTGTTGGTTTCACAACTTTTTCAAACATTTAGTCTTTCATAAATCCTCTAAAGTTTGAATACGACAATATTTTGACAGTTTATCCAAAATTGACCTTGATTTGACCTTCTAAAGATCACGTCAAATACTATTTTCGAAATGAAATTTCCCACTCTATCGATTGCCAGTGTAAAAAATGAAGATTTCCATTAAAAACGATAGGTGTCCTTGAAATAACCTTGAAGGTCACGGCCAAGGTCAAGTATAAGGTCACCATTGAGTTCCTCGTTGAAAGTTACACGAGGAATAGCTTTACCGCTTGCAAAAATATTTAGAGGTATCTAAGAACCTTGCTGAAGTGTAAATAACCTTGGAGTAACCCTCAAGTTTAAACACCAGCTCTAACTTAATTACGTATCTGAATGTAAAATTTCCCGCTCTATCGATTACCAGTCTTAAAAATGGAGGTTCCTATTTAAAAAAAAACAGTTGACCTTGAAATAACCTTCGAGGTCAAGTCCAAGGTCAAAGTGAATGTCACCGTTAGATTCCTCGTTGAAAGTTACTTAAGAAATGACCTTGACCTTTATCAGAATTACTTTACCTCTGAAAATATTCAGCCGTCCCGGGACTTAATTGACACCCTGTATAAAGAATTTCTAATATAAATATTTTTTCTTATTGTATGTTTCCTTATTTATAGTATATTAGGCAAAGTATGATTTGTGCTCTTAAGAATTATACACAAATTAATTGTGCACACTTTAGCATTAACGAAATTTATGTATAGATATATTGGCCTATACTACATTGTGCACAATTAATTTGTGAATAATTCTTATGTGCATAAACCATACCTTGCCGTATATTACGTAACAAGGGAGGTAAAATAGAAATGGTCCCAGATTGCACGCAAATTGGCACCCGAGCCGAAGGCGAGGGTGACAAACATGCGATCTGAGGTAGTCTTTTTTACTTCCCATGTGGCGTATTAGTATATTACGTAACAAGGGAGGTAAAATAGAAATGGTCCCAGATCACACGTAAATTGGCACCCGAGCCGAAGGCGAGGGTGACAAACGTGTGATCTGAGGCATTCTTTTTTATTTCCCATGTTGCGTATACTATTTTTCGGCCTAGCGAGGCGGAAATCGTAACCTTTTCGATCGGGCGCCGGGAGGAAAGGTTACGCTTTCGTCCCGCTAGGCTAAAAAAAAATTTTTCAGCCTAGCGGGAGGAAACCATAACCTTTCCTCCCGGCGCCCGATCGAAAAGGTTACGATTTCCGTCTCGCTAGGCCGAAAAAGTTTTCTTGATCCCTTGTTCGAAAGTATGCAGTTTCGCCACTGATTTCGGAGGCGAAAGATTCTTGTACGCATTATATATATATACATATATAGACGAGTTTTTGTCACTGATAGCAGTTTTCGCCATGCATGCCTTTAAGCTGGTAGCTAGGCAACTGCAGATTTTGTTAAAATAAACGTTTCAAAAACGAATTAGCGAATTTCTCCATACTTCATTAGCAATCTCTCCCTAACCTCTAATTATACTCATACAGCTATTTATTATGGAAGTAAAAAATACTTGTAGAGCCATCTGTACAATGCTCACAAAACTGAATATGACAGCATTTATTCAACTAATGGCATATGCTACTTACTAACATCTTACACGTAACGTATTTTTCAAATCATTTTAAAACCATTTCCTCAATACAAATAAGTGGTGAATCACATTATTCTAATCAGTTTTTAGAATGTGCGTAAACTTCTTTTTTATCAATATATGTACTGAATTAAAAATAAGCAAGCATAATTTGAGGCTAACCTCAAAATTTATGGTATTCACGTACATACAATTTTATATTCCTCCAATTTTTTATGTTAACTGAAGTTTACGCACAAACATAACAATATTTTCTGTTAGTGTCTTCGTTTTTATGTGAAATTAACAACGCATTTACAAATAAATTGAAAAATTAAAACGTCGGTAAGGTAGAGTTTGGAAATTATGTCCGGCATCCCCTTAAATATAAAAATTTGATATAGTATCCAATGGATTGGGATTGTTGTAACTCGGATTTTGTGTTGCATTTAATGCTGTAGAAGATAAGAAACTTTGGTTTCCTAGATAAAAAAATTAATGAAATTTAATATATTTACAGTTATTATATTTTTACCTTGAGGAGTTAGTGTTTTTGGTGTCATCATTGTCTGTATGTGCTTTTCAGTGGTTTCAATTTTCGACTTAAATAACATTAAATTGTTTTCGAAATTTTCTGCAAGCTCTATGAAAAATAGCAGGGGAACATTATTTTCGTACTGCAACCCTGACGGAGTATCTTTAGCTGTATCTTGTTTTAGCTTATCTGCTAATGACCTGTCTCTTAGAACTGAGCCAGCCAATGTTGTTAAAATTTTCATAAGGGAAGCTGTATCTTCAGCACACCTATTGAGCCCTTTTTGTACTTGAACAAATTCTCTATAAATAAAAATTTATTATGCATTTCTAACAATTAAATAATACAACTTTAACATTAAAAGTATGCACTACATAAAATGTTACGATATAAAATTGAACTCAACATTTTTACTATACCGACATTTGTAATATTTTTATGTCTGGTTAAAAAAAAAAAGTGAAAAAAATAAAAAGAAAATAAAATAAAAAAATCTTTTATTTTTTTTAAATACTGCTTTTTTAACCCGTTCGTTAGCATTGACGATTTTAAGCGGCAACTATTTTTTTTTCTATACTATAACCCGCTCCAAATTATAATTCGACCTACACTCGGGGGATTTTGGCGCTGAATCAGAATATGTTGTTAAAATTGAAAAATTTAAAATGGCGGACGAAAATGTTAAACTTTTCTTGATTTCAATAAAAATTGGTACTCTAAGATTTTTAAGGTCGCTGATTATTAGTTTTATCTCGAAATTGTCAAATTTAAAATCGCGAATACAAAATGGCGGACTAAAATATTAGATTTTACCCAATTTGCATGAAAATAGATACCTCGCGGTTTCTGAGGTTGCTGATTAAGTATCTAATCTCAGAATTGTGAAATTTGAAATAGTGGCACACAAAATGGCGGATAGAAATACGAATATAATTTGACAATTTTCAAATTGAATCAGTTATCAGCGACCTCAGAAACCGCAAGGTATCTGATTTCGTGCAAATAGAATAAAAATTCGTATTTTCGTCTGCGATTTTGTAGTCGCCATTGTTTTTGACAATTTTGTGTTTAAATTTGTAATCAGCGACCATAAAAATTCATAAGTACCAGATTTTATTGAATCAGGAAAAATTTCACATTTTTCCGCCATATTGACGATGCAATTTTGTATTTCTTTATTTTGAAAATAGATTCGGATGTAGCCTATACAGGGTGTTCAAAAATGAACTGGCACGACCAGTATAACCCTGTTCAGAAGAATATTTTAAGCACTTTTTCGCTTTTGGCATTTTTTGATATTATGGCTAATTATCGAGTTATCGTTAAATAAAAACTCTGATAATTAGCCAATCAGCGCGCGGACGGGCGCTGGTGGGCGGCGCTTTTCCCAGCGGGGAGAGCGGCTTCGGCGGGGCGTTGCCTCACAAGCCTCCCCACTTCGCGGGCCCATCGGCGCACGGACACTCACGGCGATGCCGCGCGAGTGTGCGTGCGTGTCCGCGCATAATATCAAAAAATGCCAAAAGCGAAAAAGTGCTTAAAATATTTTTCTGAACAGGGTTATACTGGTCGTGCCAGTTCATTTTTGAACACCCTGTATAAGAACCCACAGATGTGAATTTCCATAGAAAAAAAATTTGTTGCCATTTTGGTCACTTTTTGTCGATTTCCCTATGTCAAAAAGGGCTTAACGGTTGTGATTTTTAAAGTATTTTAAAAAGTCGGAACATCAACGTTATTCGATCTAAAAAAACGTTGCCTCAAACTTATTAAATATTACGTTAATAACAAAAAAAATAAAATAAAGGGAAATTGTATTACTACACTGAGAAAAAAAATTAGTTGGATTAACAAAATTTTCGCTGTTAAATACGTCCAAAAGAAAAAGCTGTAGTTTTGACAGCGCCGATGTTTATTGGAAAGACGTATCATTAATACGACATAACACGCTGTTAAAATAATAGAGCTCTGCTGAAATAACAATGCGTTGTTAAAACAAACAACGTTTTGTCAAATTGAGAAAAATTCATCGTCAACTCAAACACCCTCGCAATCAATTTAACTACCATGCAATCAATTCAACCGCCAAGCCGTTGTTTTGACAACAGTGTCGTCATTTGAATGGAGACATATAGTCAATTCAACGGTGCTGTTGTTACTTTTACCACAGATTTGTAGTTAAATAGCAGCGACCTCAAATTTGTAGTTAAGTTAACGCTATTGGCGTTGATTCAACGTGGATGCGTTCAAAGGAGTGACCTCTGCCGTCCAAACAATGCTTGTGTCGTCGATATGATAACATCGCACCGTGAAAGTCGTCGCGGCGTCGTGCTCCCCCTTACCACGCCGCGCCGCCGCGATTTTTTTTTTGCGGGAGAGCGAGTCAGTGCATGCATAGCATAACAGCTAATTAGTCGCAGAGCGAAGGATTTTATATGTAACATGTTTTTTACATAAGCCTCTAGTAACCTAACAAACACAACTGACCCAACAAACACAAATAACGTGCCGTTTACCGATCGAGTCCTATGCTTAAAACGTATGTGTCGACACGCGTGCCCGCATCGTAATAGCCGCTAGAGGGATCCTGCTACTTGAAGTTTTTGCGCAAGTGGACGGCTTCTTCGCTGATTAGTATATAAGAAGCTAAACAAGCATGTCTGCCATGCGTGAAATGTGAGCGAAGCAAAAATATATATATCGATATGCGTTTGATATGTAATAATAGGGTCTACATTTGTAAACTTAAGTTATCAATACGGCGAATGCGAAATAAATAATAAGTTGTTCTAGCCAATTTATAAATCAATAAATAATAAACATTCTATAATTCTACAGCTTTACAAAACCTCTAAATGTACGGATCAGTAACGTCTTAAGTGTAGAATAAAAAAGCCATGAACTGCGAAAGATACAGGAAAATAACATTTTTCTTTAAAATAGTTTTTGATATGATTGAATCAATTATAGTTAAGGTCGATTTGACCTCATAACTACATTAAAATGACATTAGTCCTGACATTCTTTCTATTCCAAGTTGCCGTTGTTTTTACAGCAGATTTTGGTTGATTGAATTTCTCAGTGTGTCGAAATAACAACTTTTTTTATTGGACGTATTTAACAGCGGATTTTAGTTGATCCAACTAAATTTTTTTCTCAGTGTATACAAATTTTTTTTTATAGGTTTTGCTGCGGACGCATTATTTTTCCACGCTAACATTTTATTTATTAATTGCTTTTATATTAATAAATGTAACAGTACAATAATTTTATGATGACTAGGGAATATTTGAAAAATTGGGAAGAAAAGCCTGATTTTTCATCGTGGTTAAGCCAGGATAAAGGTACTGGTTTTGCCTACTGCAATGTTTGTAATCAAACATTGCAGCCTCGTAAATCTTCATTACAAAGCCACAATATTTCTGTTAAGCGCAAAAACAATATAGAAATTAATGTGCCTTGTAATGAAGAACGTACTTACTGTGGTTCATCAAGGATTGAAGCGGCAACTGAACAGTGGAAAGATAATTACTGTGGACAAGGAGAACATGCTTTATCAGAAGAAAGCCGTTCTGTACTAAAACGATCATTGTGTAATGATGATGATGATGATGATGATCATGATCATGGTGCCTTTATAAAAAAACCAAGATTATACTTGGAAAAATGGAAAGAAATTATTGAGTATTCCCTATGGATAACAAAAAAGGAAAGCAGTAATCTAGCTTATTGTACGTTTTGTAACGTAAGTCTATATCCTCAAAAATACTCTTTAGATCAGCACTACAACACTGCTAAACATTTAGCAAATATGAATAAAGTGTTGGATTTAAAATTAAAGAACATAGACGATCACAAAAGTGGAAATGCCTATTCTTATAAAATGTTTGAAACACTTCAAATACGTCTTGGCTTAAAACCTTTAAGAGTTTTAAAACCAATTTTTACTCGTTGGTTGTTACATTACGCAACCATAATGAGGCTACTGCAGCGTTGGACTGTATTCCATCTTTTTATGATGAATGAAACAAAAGAAAAAGACAACAAACAAAGCAGCCAAATTGCTTTAAGTAATATAATGAAATATTTTGAAGATACGTTGACTTTTGTTTACCACTCCTTTGCTGAAGCATTTCTCTCTAGGTTTGTGCAAACAAATCAGTTATTGCAGAATGAAAAGCCAATTATTCCAGAAACTCTGGAATTAATGAAACAATTATACGTCTCTATATTGAAAATGTACATGAATGAACAGTACATTATGAAGACGAGAATTTATAAAATCGACCCAGAATTCGCTGATGAATTCAAATCTTTATCAGAAATTGATATTGGGCGAAAAACAAAAAATTACTTGGAGGATAATACAATCAAAATAGATGACGTTAAGAAAAATGAGTTTCTAAAAACATGTCGTTCTATTTTGATTGAAGCTTGCAAAAAATTAAAAGAAAAATGCAACTTTTCGGATGAAACGCGATCTTATATGCGTTTATTTCATCCAAAAAATGCTTTGAGTACAGAAATTCACGAAGAATTTCCGACATTAAATACAGTATTTAAAGCATTTCCGTTAATTATTGACATTCATGATGTCAAGAAAATGGAGTTGATTAATTTAGAATGGTCTTTATTAATCAGCTATCCTTTCGATGACACGATTTCAAACAAATCTTCTTCAGATTCGTTCTGGGCAAAAATAAAAAGAATTAGTGATGGTGAAAAAAAATTGTTTGAGCAAATTTCAATATTTGTATTACACACTCTGTGTCTGCCAAACTCAAATGCAGCTACAGAATATGTTTTTAGCAAATATGGTTTGCAAAAAACACACCAACGCAACTGTTTATGTAAAAAGTAAGGGAACTCCAAATTTTCAGGTATCTGAAAATATATTAAAACAAATGAGAAGTTCTCTTGATCTTCAGAGAAAAGGCAGTAGTGTCGTCCCAAATAACGATAAAGAAATTTCGTTTGGACGAATACAAATTGACGAAGAACAAAAGAACAAATGCCACAATGACGATTTCTCCTACAGGAAGAAATACATGGAAATGAAAGATGTTGATGATAGTTTCAATTATTTGTATTTAAAATCGTTAAGCAAAATAGATATAAATCATATCAATTTATTTCCTTTGATTGATGCATTTGCATGTGAAAATGGTGAAAATAACAAGATCATCAATACCATACCTGCAGATAATACATTTATCGATAACGAAGAAGTTAACAAAAAAACAAACATGGATGTTTGTGAAAGAAATGTCGTTATACCAACCGTATTATTTCATAATAATGGTTTGGTTGCAGACATTAATTATTACGGCCAAGAAATTACTACTTTAATTTCAGTAGGCCGATATAAAGGAAAAGAAAATCATCCTTTAAGAGATCAACGTTCTCTTGATGAAAATAACGAACCGATTATAGTTTTCAATAAAAACTATGTAACAACCTTGTACAATGATTCATACAAGACGCTGTTTAAAACAGGGACACAAGGCTATATGACAGATGAAACAATAGATGCTTTTGGTGCAGTGTTGGAAAAATTATGTGACAATGCAATAATTTGTTCAACACAGCAAACAAAACTTATACTGTCAAGTAGAAAAACCAATCCATCAAACTGGTGTATGAATCATATATAAAAAGACATAAATGGAATAATATTTATGCCCTTCCATGAAAATGAACACTGGACATTATTTGTAGTTGATGTTAGCAATAAAACATTAAGCCACCTTGATCCTTTGTTCATAGAAAATGGCAATATAAGTAATCGAAGTAAATCAGGTATTGAAAATTTTCTTACTTATCTAGCCAAATCGAAATTGATTAATGAAAATAGTTTAAATACTGTTAAAAACTGAAACTACAGTTTTCAATACGATGTCCCCAATCGTCCAGTTCAACGTGACTCTTATAGTTGTGGATTGTATTGCATGTATTTCGAGTACTGCATTGGGTTAAAACTTCCATTTGATGTAAATTTTAACCCAACTCAATATAAAACGTTTGTAGCAAACTTGTTCTTGCAGTATTCTGAGCCTATGTCAGAGGTATGCTTAGACTGCTTTAATACTGAGAAGCGTAAAATAAAATCTGTATGCCAATTGTGCAACAGATTTCTTCATAACAATTGTGCCAGCCGTATGCTTATGCAAGATAAAATATGCTCGTTGCGCACAAAATACTTTATTAGTAAATAAAGTGTATATTGTACTTGCATTTGTTATGTACGACAAGCAAGTTGTTGTAAATTTAAACAGTTTTGTAAACTTTTAAAATTAACTACCTAGTATGTTTAAAGTACATTTTTATAACAGTTCATGTAATTGAAAATGTAATTATTTACTATGTAATAACACTGTCTCGAGTGTAAATTGCAATTATGTAAATAATGTGAAGCCACGCATGTGCGAGTTTCTATACTTGTACTATAAGCCGTACAGGGCAACAGCCACGTATTTCAATTTTAAAATACATTTTTTACAGTCGTTTATTTATATGCTGAAACATTAGTTTTAGCAACTGCGTAAATAAATATGTTTAAAATGTTGAATGTAAATCGTATATGGCTTCAAAATGTAAGTCAGTAATATGAAGTATTAACTATTATTAGGTAATGCGTTATTTGACTTTCTAAGTAAATGCAAATTGGCTAAAAACAGTAGCATTGATAACGTATGTTCTTGTAAAAAATGTAATCCGTTAACACATAGCCCGATAGAAAAAAGAAACGCTGAAAAGAAGGTTTCTAATCAAAGTTTCAGAAAGATTGATTATCAACGTTTGAAAACATTGAAATAACGTTGATTTACCTTGATTTTCAACCTTTATTAGAAACCTTCTTTTCAGCGTTTCTATTTTCAACCGGGAGTCAGTTAATAGTGATTAACAGGAGTAAATAACATTCATTCAATTATTTTCAGAGCTGCTTTTTAAAGTACGAGCAATTAATCAAGGTTGTATCAATGTAATTAACACCTTGAAAGATGTAAAAGACGACTAACTGCTGTAGGCCCTGCGGTCGAAAACCCGGAGAAAATTTAATTTTGGTATAAATCACAATTTTTAAAAAATGTATATAGATAAATTTGTTTCAATAGAATTAGAAATCGAGTTACGTAACGAAAATGACATTGAGTTTTGAATAACTCCATAAAATGGTGCAAAAATCCCATAAAATCTGATAAATAATTTTTTATAGTATTTTAAAAGATTGTTTCCACCGGGCAATACTTATTTCATGAAATTGTTTAATGGAAAACACAAATCTTTAAGAATTGAACTTTGGCGTTAGAAGAAAATGCCCTCCTAAATTTTTCGACCAGTTTCATTCATGAATTACTTAAATGCTTCAATACAAAAACTATTACTTTTTTAAGATACAAAATTGAGTGCACTCAAGTTTCTTTCTTTACTGTTTATTCCGGGCTCATTATTGATGTTAGAATTTTCGAATTTCAGCGCCATTCTGCCATATACGTACGAACCATCAATCAAGTTCACGTTTTCGAGGCTTCACAACATCATCTGGTCATCACGTTACCCAGAAATTCCTGCAGTTGAATAATAAATTCTCTGCTCCGAACTATTGGTAATATATACTTTTAAATAAATTTTAAATGCAATTATCAAAACTTGGATCTGTAACATATTGTACATTTTTAGTGATACAATGGGTAATCAAGGTGCCTTTATCACACTAAATGGCAAAGATATGATACCTAAATATACATCATATGAAGTCGTGGTAACTATCTTAATTTTCCTTCACATTATATTCTAAAGAAAAAATTTGTAATTAATTATAAAAATTTCAGCCACATCCAAATGTAAATCCAATGGCATATGCGAATTCTTTATTAAAATGGATGGCCTAGTGTGAAACATAGGTTCATAAGAGAATAATTAATAACGTTAGTTGCGAGTAGTCCAAATAAAACCATGGATAATAATCAAATATATATTTGATACCAATTCAGAAAAAGTAAGGTGTGCTTACGATTCTCTGAGACAGCTATCATTAACCCATTAAGTACCAAATGTACATGACGTAGACACTTGACTTGGATTTCATGTCATACTTTTATTTCTTCTTCGATTTTTATAAAAATTGGTTTCCAAATAGTTTTGAGGGTGCTCTATTAGAAAATTTTGAGGTTTTTTCGAAAAAATAAAAAACAAAAAAAATATGGCCGACTTAAACCAAAAAACATGGAAATTTTCGAAAAGTTTTTTCGGTTTTTGCTTCGCCAAATATGTGAAAAATGTCCAGACCATCGGATTTTTACTTTAAAGGTGGCATGGATATCTATTCTTTCAACCCTCGTCGGTTTTTTTGAAAAATCTTTTCTAGAAAAAAAGATATGGCCGTCTGAATATCGGAAAATTTTCTAAATATATAAATATTTGCTAAAAAATGGGTTATTCATGAAAAAACTTCTATTGTATGATAAAAAATGTTTCAAAAACGTATAAACACTAAGATTATAATTGTTTAACCTAAAAAATCAATCTTTTTTAGTGATTTTCGACAGTTTGATGATATTTTAATAGTTCTTATAATTTTAAAGTAACTTTTTACGAAGTTATAATTTTAATGAGACTTAAATTATGAAAATTTTTGACAATTTAAAATTTTCAAAAATTTTCATAATTTAAGTCTCATTAAAATTATAACTTCGTAAAAAGTTACTTTAAAATTATAAGAACTATTAAAATATCATCAAACTGTCGAAAATCACTAAAAAAGATTGATTTTTTAGGTTATGCTGGATATGTAATCAGCCATTTTGAAAATTTTATCATTAAACAATTATAATCTTAGTGTTTATACGTTTTTGAAACATTTTTTATCATACAATAGAAGTTTTTTCATGAATAACCCATTTTTTAGCAAATATTTATACACGGTGTTCAAAAATGAACTGGCACGACCAGTATATCCGTGTTCAGAATAACATTCTAAGCACTTTTTCACTTTTGGCATTTTTCAGAATTTGGGATAATTATGGAGTTATTGTTAATTAAAATCTACAATAATTAGCCAATCAGCGCTCTAGCTGACGCTGGTAGGCGGGGTTTACTCGAGCAGTATGGGCCGCGCGGGGAGAGACATGCGGGGATCATCGTCAAATCGAGCGCTGATTGGCTAATTATTGTAGATTTTAATTAACAATAACTCCATAATTATCCCAAATTCTGAAAAATGCCAAAAGTGAAAAAGTGCTTAGAATGTTATTCTGAACACGGATATACTGGTCGTGCCAGTTCATTTTTGAACACCGTGTATATTTAGAAAATTTTCCGATATTCAGGCGGCCATATCTTTTTTTCTAGAAAAGATTTTTCAAAAAAACCGACGAGGGTTGAAAGAATAGATATCCATGCCACCTTTAAAGTAAAAATCCGATGGTCTGGACATTTTTCACATATTTGGCGAAGCAAAAACCGAAAAAACTTTTCGAAAATTTCCATGTTTTTTGGTTTAAGTCGGCCATATTTTTTTTGTTTTTATTTTTTCGAAAAAACCTCAAAATTTTCTAATAGAGCACCCTCAAAACTATTTGGAAACCAATTTTTATAAAAATCGAAGAAGAAATAAAAGTATGACATGAAATCCAAGTCAAGTGTCTACGTCATGTACATTTGGTACTTAATGGGTTAAAGATAATATTGTTATAGTAATTCTTCATGGTTTAGTTCATACCGATGATAGATTGGCTTTAAAAGATGCAACAAGGCAAACGCAATTACAAAATGTTGTGCAAGACAAAGTTTTTGGTACATTTGCAGAAAATATAAGTTTTCTATTAGAATGTTCGAAAAAAGCTACGAGCCAATAATTTTTATTTTGGATGAATTTGATTTATTCTGTGCACACCACAATCAAACTTTGTTATACAATCTTTTAGATGTTGCTCAATCAGCTAAAGTAAGATTTTTACTTATTAAAGTAACAAATATAATTTACACAAGTCATCTTAACATGTTAAAATGTTTCACATTTACCTTATTTTACATTTTTAGGCTCCAATGTGCGTAATCGGAATAACTTGTAGACTAGGTGGTATTTAATTGTCAGAGAAACGGATTAAATCTATGTTTTCTTATCGTCAAATTTTCCTGTATCCTGGGTATACATCTGGATCAGAAACACCAACCAGTGGATTTGAAGATTGTTTAAATCTCTTTAAAGAACTACTTAGTTTACCCGATGATGAAAATGTTAATGAAATAGAACAGATGAATACGGACTGCAGCATAGATCCTAAATCTCGAGCAGCAGGCAAATATACTTGATAATTTAGTTAAAATTATAAAATAATTTATTACAAATAAATAATGATAATAATAAACATGTTTAATTATATAAATTTTTAATTATTTATTTATAAATTTATTGAAAATTACAACAAAATTACAAATTAAAACTACATTTATAATTTAATAAAATAACAAATGAACAGACTTGAAAAAACACTTGAACAATAATAATTCTTGAAATACTGGTGGTTACTTTCTGTAATAGAAATAGAAATAATTTTTTTTTCTTTTTTTTATTGAGCATTTCAAACCTGTAAAGGTTTATTTCTGCTTATACAGATATTTACAGAGTGAGTATAATTATAGGGTATTTTTGCATCTTAATCTAAATAGATAAATTACATTTTTCGAGAAATGAACATAGCAATAAGCATTCTTTTATACAAGGCTGATAAATAAACATTTCAATATTAAAAGGCAATCGTTCATGTAATTTTAACAGTTTTTGAAGTAATTCTTTTCGTTGCTTATTATATAGTTCACACTGCCAGAAAATATGGTTTAGATTTTCGCTATTATATCCGCATTTACACACCGCACTGTTTGTTATATTTATGCGATTAAGCGAAGCTGCTAAATTGTAGTGGTCTGATCGCATTCTACAAATAGTAACTATGAACTTTCTGTCATAGTTTTTATTAGCAAACCAAGGTTTCATATTTTTGGAAAAAAAATTATTAATATATTTTTTGCCTTTTTGGGTGCTTTCTTCGATAATTCGATTATTTGTTTTTTGAACAGCATTTAATTTGAAGTGGACATGGTAGTCGGAGTATGGAATTTTGTGTATATCTATTGATTGGGTTTTTGTCATAGATTTTGCCAATCGATCAGCGTTTTCGTTACCTGTAATTCCACAATGGGATGGAATCCAATATAGGCTTATAGTTAGTTTTTCAGGTTTCTTTTCTAAGATCTGGTTATGTATTTTTTTAATTTTGTATATGTACAAGTTGCTGTTTGCTTTAAGATCTGTAGATTTTAGTGCTTGCAACACGCTCAACGAGTCTGTGAAAATTAAAATATTTTTATTACAATGCTTTAAAGCCAATTCGAAGGCGCTATGGAGTGCTATGCATTCTGCCGTAAATATTGATGCATTTTTGTTTATAGGTTTGCAAACGGAAATATTCAGCTTCGGGCAAAAGCATGCTGATCCTATTGCATTATCTCCACTTTTTTTACTTCCATCGGTAAAGAAGGCGTAATTCTCGTTTTTCTCTAAAATTTTATTGATAATTATATTTGGATCTTTTTTCGCGTTTTTAATCTGCTTCCCCAGTGAGATGTCAAATTCGATTGAGGATGCTATAGTGGAATATTCATAATTATATGGACTGGTTTTGTCCGTGGTTTCAATTTTACTTATGATGTAGGAGTTCATTATGTCTACTATACTGCAATGTAGAGTTTTTTTGGAAATTATGGCAGCTCTTTTTCGTTTTATATAAAAAAATCCTTTAATTGCTTTGCAGCTATTACTACTTGGATTCGAAAGGATCTTAATTACATATCGTTTTCCTAATAATATGGACCTTTCTTTTAGAATTGTTAATTTGGATTCTCCAAGTAGTACATTTGTGGGCGTACTGATGCGACAGCCGAGTGCTGTTCTGATCGCTGAGTACTGTATTTTTTCTATTCTATTTGATGTTGTTATTCTTGTGGGGAAATATATGTAAGCGCAGTAATCAAGAATGGAGCGTATTAGGCTTTTGTATAAAGTTAGTAATGTTTCTGGGTGTGATCCCCACCAAGTTCCACAAAGGAATTTTAGTATGTTCATAGATTTATAGCATTTTTTTTGTATGTAATTAATGTGAGTAGTGAACGACATGTTGTAATCAAAGTGCATACCGAGATGTCTGACTGAACGAGAGGATTTAATTGTATGTTTGTCTATTTTAATTTCTATTTTGCCTGGGATTATTTTTTTGTTATTAAAATGAATAAAAACGGTCTTGTTAGAGGCTACATCAAGACCAATTGTGTTTAGATTTTTTATAATTTTCTTGATAGCGTTTTGTATTATTGTTTTGCCTCTTTCTAATGAGGTAACTTTTAGAAATAGCCCAATGTCATCTGCGAATTGTGAGACCGTAACTGATTTTTTGACACCGTTGGTAATTAGACTAACGTAAATTATATACAGAAGTGTACTAAGTACTCCGCCTGGGGTAACTCCTTTACAGGCTAGTCTTATTGCGTTGTGTATTTCTGTGAAGATAATTCTTTCTCTTTTTATAAATTTAATAAACTTGTTAAAATCTGTAGGACATCCTATTTGCGCTAGCATCGTCAAAAGAATTTCTACATTTACATTGTCGAAGGCTCCCTGTACATCCAAGAATACTGCAAAAACATCCTTTTTTTCTATGAAACTTTCTTCAACTTTTAGGGACAAATTGGAGAGGTTATTAGCGCAGGATCTACCCTTTCTAAAACCATTTTGACTGTCAGGTATTAAATTATTGTATTCTATCCACCACTGTAGTCTATTTTTTAGTATTGTTTCGAATACTTTGCATAGGCAGGAAGTGAGTGAAATAGGGCGATAGCTTGACCCATCTGCTTTTCCAATGAAGTGAATAAATGTTTCTCTCCAGCTATTTGGGTAGCTAATTTTGGAGTACATTAGATTAAAAATATCTAATAAGAGAAGTTTATATTTAATAGATAGTTTTTGCAGTAGTTCATAGTCTATACCATCTTTTCCTGGTGAAGATATCGGATCTTTAGAGTCGAGCGCTGTGTTAAATTCTAAGAAGGTAAATGGAGAAGAAAAGAAATCGTTTTCTTGACATTCAGGTATCCAATCAGGATCTGTTTGGACCCAGGGGGGGCTTATCTTGTCAAGAGCTATGTTCTTTTGTTTCTCTTGTTCATTTAATAAGTTTTGATTAGTATGTTGGGGTGTTGGATTGATCCAGCAATTTTTTAGAATCTTACAGGTATTCCAAACGTAACTTGGATCTGTGTTAAAGGTTATTCCTTCTGAGAATTTAACAAAGCTATCTCGTTTTTTTTTTTTTTTTTTAAAGTTCTTTTAGCGATCGCTGTGTATTTTTTATAATTTATCAGGTCACGTATGTCGCAAGTATGGGACCATTTTTTGAGAGCTCCTTGCCGCAATCTCTTAATTTTCTCACACTCAGCGTCCCACCAATATACCGGGTTTTGGGAGAAATTTTTTGAATTTTTTTTTGGTGTACTACTAGTTATCGCGCATAATTCATAAGATAGACATTTAAAAAAGTTTGTTTCCAAGTTTTCTGAATATTTTTCCCAATTAGAGCGAGTTGATTTTAGTCGGTGTGTTTTCTTAGTGTATTGATATTTTTCTGTATTGACGTTAACATATATTGGAAAGTGATCAGATCCCCAGGTTTCATCCTGTACCTCTATATTTATTTTATCAGCGAGAGAAATTGTGCTTAGGACTAGATCAAGATTCGACTTCTTATTACAGTAAAAATCTATGTGAGTTGACGAGTCAACATTATGTAGAAATAAATGATAGGCGTCAATAGCATTAGGTAGCCTTTGACCATTTGTATCTGTGCTACTACAGTTCCAGGATATTTTATGCGCATTGAAGTCTCCAAGTAAAATACCTTGACGATTTTTTAAGTTTTGCACAATACTATTCCACTGAATTTGTGTAAGATTTAGATCTGGGGGTATGTAGCAAACAACTATGTCGAATTCCGGGTTTACATTAGTTAATCGAATACCACAAATTTCAATCGCATCGTTGAAATTAGTTAAATTGATTATTTCTGTAAATGCAATGTTTTTTCGAATTAATATGAGGATTCCTCCACCTCGCGAGTGATTTCTGTCTTTTCTGAAGGCAAAGAATCCTGGAAATCGTACGTTATTTTTTTCAGTTAGCCACGACTCTACACAAATGAATATATCAGTATTTTTTAGGATGGTAGAAATTTCTTCCGCGCGTTGGAAAAAACTTCTCGTATTCCAGAAAACTATGCGAACAGAAGAACTTACATATTGTTTTGAATTGTTCATTGTATTTTTTGTTGCGGGTTTGATTGTGTAGTACTATGTTTCCGTATCGTCAACTGAGCTGGATTCATCGCTGTTCTGCAAATCTCCTTCGTATTTGTTGATGCGATTGATGCGACTCTTGAGGTTGAGTACGTCTGTTTTATCGTGTATGTTGTTGAGCACATTTAACAGTCCAGGAATGTCTGGTGTTATTTTCAAGGCTGCTTCCAAAACTTTAGGATTATCGTATGATATATATAAAAATTCAATTATATCTTCATATGTAAGAGAGTAGACTTTCACATTTTCTTCAAGGTGATTTTTTAATGGTTCTATTTGTCTTTTAATATCTTCACGAGATATTATTTTAGTCTTTTTAGTTTTTCTTTTGCTTTTTTCATAATTAGATGTTGGTATTTTGTTTTCCAAATTTGAGCTGGTAGAGTTTGATGCTGATAGAGAGCTTGATAAAGGTCTTTTAACTCCTGTAGTGGGGGGAGGCATTTTTGAGCTTGTGTCTCCGTTGTCTATGGTAGGATCCTGTGTACTGCTAGATGTATCTCCTAAAGTATTTGGGTCTGCGAGTATCTCATTTTCCATGAGGAAATTATCTCCGTTTATGTTGGAACTTTGGCTTGTTCCAGTAATATTCTTAATTCTTGGGCTTGTGCACTGTTTAGCAATATGTCCTTCCGCTTTGCAAAGGAAGCATCTAAGTACATCTGTACTAGGATAAACAAAATAGGTAGTAGATTCATAGACGATTTAGATAAACTCTGGTAATTTCAAGGCGTCATCTGGCTCGATATAGACTTGCCGTCTTGAGCTTAGGACGTGCTCGTACCCTTCTTTTCCTATGGTTGCTTTAAGCGTAGTTATCGGTGAACTTCTTTTTATGTCCAGAGAATCTATTGCATCTTCGATGATATGATGCGGAATGGGGGGGGGGGGGCTACGTTAGACAGAATCACTCTCTTTTGTTTGGAGACTAACGGACAAATACATACTTCTACTTCACCGATGTTTACGTATTTATATTTTCCTATTAGATCGTCTACTAGATCTTTACTAGACAAATACAAACATACTCGATTGTTCAAAATTCTTGACGAGTATAAAATATTTTTTGGATTTACAATGTCACCAATGGCACATGTGTAGTCCGTTAAGTTTAACCCTTCCACGCAATCCATAATAAGACCTTGATCTCTTTTTGGAAATTGATCTCGTTGTGTTGCTGCTGCATAACTCATTACTCTATTTGTATTATTCACTATTCCAAAAGAACTTTGGTTATTAATTTGACTATTAAACTGTTGGCTTTTTGTTAGAAAAGCCATAATGCTACTAGAAACACTCGCGGTTAGGCGGTGTAGGGTACGCGTTTCATTACACTTGGACTTCTAATTTATAAGTCGGAGCGTTTGTAAACACGTGTGCTCGCCTCGAAGGTTCGGAGCAAACTCAAATAGAAATAATTATTAAAAATTACTAATAAATCCATTACCAATAAGACCCGATTACTTACTTTTTATTTTCATTATTCTTTTCAGCAACTGATGGATGGAGTTTGACATTCATTTTTGGTCCATTTTTTTTTTATTAGTCTGTTTACTTGTAGGTTGACTTCGTCCATTATTACCTATAATGAGGAGATAATTTGACAGGGCATGCACGCCATCATATTTATGAATGAAATGTTTCTTCTCTGCCCACTTCTTTTTGGCCTTGACAAGCCGGCCATTTCTAATTTGTTTCGGCCTCTTCAGCCGTCGTTCAGCTTCAGCTGCAACTGAAGAAAAAATAAATGTAAATTTAATAATTAGAATATTAATCTATTCAGATATAATATTTAGATTTTAGGTTAATTACATTTGATATTTAGATATAAGGTTATTTCTAAGGTTAAAAATAAATAAATAAATAATCTAATTATAATAATTATTACCTCTTTGCATTTTCTTAATTTCTTCCTTGAATTTATCAAGCTCCTCCATGGTTGTAATCCTGGTTGGTAGAACGTTGTTAAGACTAACATTTAGCATCCCTTCTATGATATCATCATTTACCAAAACTTCTTTCTCCACAGAATCATTGACACTCATTTCAATGTAATAAAATGAATAAAATTAATTAAATAAATAAAACTTAATTACAACTATCTGGTCTGCTATCTGGTCTGTCAGCAAATGACTGTTCAATGTACTTTGAGTTAACTCTAAAAAAAAAAAAAAAACAAAAACAAAAACAAAATACAATCTCAATAATTTTCACTACTGTACTGACGGTAAGGATGTGCACATAATTATTAACAAAAAGTCAATAATATATCTTGGGATTACATGATAAACAGACAATTAAAAAAAAAACACGCTTACAGATTTTGTTGAATGATATTATCTTCCATGAAAGTTTCTTATCGAGATGAATAACTTTTCTTCTATGACGCACTAATTGGCATGAAGCAGGGCACATAGGGTCGGATACATGAACTGTGCAGCACGGCATGCAACACTAATTACATTTAAGTACGCTGACTTGAATTGAGAAATATTCATCTTCCATTATGATTAAAAAGTATACTTGGCACGTTACAAGCGAATCGTTGCAGCAGAGTTAGTTCAATGAAAGTCTTATCGTTTAAATCTCTTTAAAGAAACTACTTAGTTTACCCTTAGTTCTAGTTAATGAAATAGAACAGATGAATAACGACTGCAGCATAGATCCTAAATCTCGAGCAGTATGGAATGAAAAGATTAACACTTTAGCAGAAAATCTTACTATTGTGAATCAATTAAAGCAAATGTATACAATTCACAAAACAGAAAGAATTTCATTATTATATAACTTGGAACTATTTATTATTTTTATTTATTGTTTTGGAAATGTTTACGGTGTTCACTAAAGTAAAGGAGGATTATAACCTCCCATCGATACATTCCCACCTGGGACGCCGGCGAGCCGGAGCATACAGCTGCGGCGAGCAGACGATGGCGGGCCGAGTCGCCCGACTCGCGACTCGTGAGTCAACCGAGAGCTAACCAACATATATCTATTACTTGGATAAGAATATTTGCAATGCCAGGAATTGGAACGATTGTCATGCGCTAGTACGCCCTGAAGTTGGCATATACGTCCCACGGCACTGCCAGAGCCCAGCGCTGACTGTACAGTACATTAGTACCAGCTAACCTCATAAACACAACCTCTCACAACAATTCTCATGTTAGACAACATAAATAATTTTATATTTATTTTTAAGGAATAAAATAAACTTCCAATTAGTAAATAATATTTTCTTGCATAATTCAATTTTAGACATATTATAAAGACAAAGATTGTTATTTATATTGCTTAATAGCCTATCCGTACCGTAAGCTTATTAGTAGCTTAAAATTTGTTAATGCGAAGCTTATTTTTAGTTACTGATTTTAGCTTTACTATTTGTTTGCTTTACTATTTACTGTTATTAAGCAAGCTAACTCGGAAGCTAAATTTTCTACCAGGGTTGGCGTCAAAAGAAAATGCGTTCCTAAATTTTTTGACCAATTTCATTCATGAATTACTTAAATGCTTCAAAACAAAAACTATTACTTTTTAGGCACGACCGCTACACGGAGTGCCTTATATTTTCACCAGAGCAAAAATGGGGTGTATGTAAGATTCCATTTTGTTCCAAGCATAACTCCTTTGAATCTTAACGAATTGAGCTGAGACTTTCACAGAATGTTCGTCATCATCCCGAAAGGTGCCAATAAGGTTTACGACCCATTCCATCTAAATGTGCGATTACAGTAGTACATTATGCAAACAAAAAATAAAAACAAAGAATCAGTTTTTTCAGAATAACTTGAACAATAATGTATTTATCACAAACTCATGAGTTTCATCTTATAAAACAATAAAAAATACAACTTTTTCATACAGTAAATTTTTCTCTACAATGAAATCCAAAAAAGTTACAGATAATTTTCGCTTCAAAAAACGCACTTTTTCATTAAAAACTCGCTTTCTACCTCTAAACGCTTTTTAATATCATTTTACAATAAAACATTAAATGTAAAAGTTATAGATACAAAAAAAATACAACTTTTTCATGTAGTACATTTTTTTCTATAATTGAATCTAAAGAAGTTACAGCTGATTTTCGCTTAAAAAATGCAATTTAACACTAAAAAATCAACTTTTTGCGTCTAAATACTTTTCAGTGTGATTTTACAATAAAACATTAAATGTAGAAGTTGTAAATACACAAAAAATACAACTTTTTCATACAGAACATTTTTTTCTATAATTGAAACTAAAGAAATTACAGCTGATTTTCGCTTAAAAAATACAATTATCATTTTCGTTTAAACAGATTTATTAATAAAAATAAAAAAAGGTAGAATGAAGAGCGAGCGCGTATTTTGCATCCTTGCATCGCGTAGCGCAGCGGAGCTACAAAATTAAGTGCGCTCAAGTTCCTTTCTTTACTGTTTATTCCTGGCTCATTTTTGAGTTTGGAAATTTTTAATTTCAGCGCCATTCTGCCATATACGTACGAACCAATCATGTTCACGCTTTCGAGGCTTCACAACATCCGGTCATCACTTTTTTTAGGAGAAGATAATAAAAAATGAAATTAATAGTAATAACATAGAGAATAAAATAGAATTGTTTTTTAAAAAATATTTATTTTTCGCATCTGTGGTCATGTATTATATATATATACAATTGGGTAACAATCGGCCGCGAGGACATAATTGTCGGTGAATTATTCAGCAGAATTGGGTCACTACAAAGTGGTTAAGCAAACTGTGAAGATATATCATTAAGTTATATTGTTACTTAAAAGTTAAATTATTAAAAAATTAAATTTGATATTTTCACTGAATTTTGAGGTTAAGTCGTAAGATACATTATGTATAATATGTTTGCATGTGTAATACTCATGTATGAATAGCACGTGTGTTATATCGTAAGCTGCAATTTATATTGCCATAGTAAATATTGATCAAACTCGCCTTTTGCCATGGTAAATAGGCCATTTCGATTCGTTTATTTTCTAACAGGCCTTTTATTAAGTTAATTGATACAATCAACAAACTCGTTAAAAATGTCTCTATATTAATAAGTCCAGCTAAAATACATATGTACGTATTCTTTACGTATTATAGTAGAGAAATCTGTAGTAATAGAAATCAACACGTTTTTACATTCAATAGACAAAAGGTTCCTAATGTTTGTGCTTAGTAACGTTTATCCGATTATCTTAATAGTAAGACTCGCCACTAACACATAGTATCTAATATATCTCCCTCGCAGCTTTTTGCATTCGCTTAAGTCTCGCTAGTTACATAACTTGTATGCAAACCGATGTCAGAACCAAACACTATCCTCTAAATAGAATTTGTCTCTTTGTCACAGTCTTACGATCGTAGGAAACTTACGATCCGGTACTTAATTAGGATCATCCCCTGAGTGTTCTGTGATTATTAAAAGAATGCGATGATCTCTTATCTTTCACAGTTGGGTGAAGAGACTTTTATCTTCATAATCATCACAACTCCTTGTCACTTTCTCGTACAATTTATATTGCACTAAAGATAATGTTCCTAACAATAATAGATTTTTATGGCTGATTTGATTCAGCACGAAAAACATTTATCAAACCAAATATACAATAACTTGTAATGGTGTTATTTCTTTTTAATAAGCTCATCTTGTATCTGCTGCAAACTTTTACCTTTTGTTTCTGGCATAATAAAAATAGTGTATGGTATGACAAGAAAGGCGCATGCACCATAAATAGCGAATATATAAGAATTACCTAACATATCAACAACTGGCTGATAAGTCTTAGTTGCTGCAAACGACGTAATCGCTGCGGTTAAACCAGCAATACTCGCTGCTATACATTTAATATTAGTTGGAAACATTTCACTCAAAGCGGTACTAGGAACGGGCATTAATCCTAAATAGTAAGCTATTTCAAATAAAAATAGCGAACCCGAAGGTAACCACTGCAGGTGCTCAACATTTTGATTCATTTCTATGAGCATAAAATGAGCTGCTAAACCAGCCATGGAGATTGTAACGCCAACACTCGATATTAGTAGTAAAAATCTTCTGCCACAAGTGTCGATCATAGTTGTTGCGACAATGGAGGCTAATGTTCCACTAACGTGTACGTAAATAACAATTAATGATGGATCAATTAATTTAAACCCTCCGTCTTTTAGTATTATTTCCATGTATGGATTTATGCCATTAATACCGCATGATTGGAAAAAAGCAAAAAGAGCCATAACCTGAAAAGTTGCATTTCTAATAGCCGGTTTTTGTATTCTCGAAATTTGTCCATGAGACTACAGCTACGACTCGAAGTCACGAATAATTCAACTGCTTCTAGTTCTTTTTCAACTCCGACTCCATTTCTATAGTAGTTGATCGATTTCTTAGCAGCTTCTCGTTTTCCAATGGCAATAAGATGATGCGGTGACTCGGGCAGCCACAAAAATATTGCCATTAAAATAACTGTTAATGCCAAATAGAGGTAGGCAGATGCGGCCATGCTTAAATGCGGTCCGGCTACACTTGCGGTCACTAAGCCTAATGGCGCTCCACATGATGATATAGATATTAAAGCACCACGAAGCTCGGTCATGGAAACCTCACCGATGAATAAAGGAAAAGAACTGTATGACATTCCGATACCAAATCCAGCAAAAAGTCGAGCAACATATAGCCAGTCAACATTATTTGCCAGTGCAATAGTTAACCAACTTATTGCAAATGGTACTACTGTAGCGAAGACAGATGTTTTACTGCCAAGATAGTTTGTGGCAACAGCTCCAATAATAGAGCCTAAAAATCGCGTGAGATTCACAAGTGACGCTATCCATGAAGCTTGATCTAAATCAATCGGTATTTCTGAATCTGGAGCCGTTAGTCTTGCTAATGCCGGTGAAGCCCAACCTGCTGCCAGTCCCAGTTGAGCTAACAATAAAGTTACTGAAATAAAAATAAAATCAAGCAATATAAAATCACTCTCTACAAGCACAGTCTTTAAAAAATCTGAATATTTTATTACCTCCGATTCCTACAACCCACTGCTGGAGTACAAAATACTTCTTTAATTGCATGATCGATAACGACTGTTTCGTGAAAAAGTCTTCTAACCAGACACTTCATTCTAATTTATAGTTACTTATTTGATAAGATAAGAGTGCACTAGCGTTACATTAATGCAGCTTACTATACTTAAAAAATTGAATTTTAATTTAAAGATAACCAAACCAAAGGAAAACTCTTATTAAATATTTAATTTTCAAGTATTATTTAAGCAGCTGAGAGCTTGTAAAGTTAGGTTGATGTAATGTGTACTCACAAAGAAAAAATACTTTTAATCTTATTTGCTATTCGACGAAATTCGTTCAACAATTAAGCTAACTTAATTTGAGTGCAATGGACTAGGTATATGATGAAAATCTTAAGTGAAATTTTAAATATGGAGTTAATAAATTGAACGATCTAAGGTTATAGGAGATTAGTAAAGGATTACAGAACCAAATTAGATTTTATTCATGAATGCTTATATTCATTTCCTAACTTTTCGAAATAAATAAAACTCGTACATTAAAAAGAATAGATGTCATTTAGGCACTTTAAAATAAAATAGGTATATCTTAAAGAGTGATACTGACTATTCATATTCTATAATGTAACTCAAATATGTATTTTTCTGCTATAAAATGGTCCATTTTGATATTCAAAATTACTTCGTTTGCTTTTTTAAATTTTTTGAAACATTGGATTTCATTTAAAATGTAAAATTTGGGTTTAATAGTATGACAGTAAAGATAAAAGTATCAGCAATTTACGCAACAATCAAGCATCCTTGATTTTCAAGTTTATTTTGGTAAGTAAATGTGTTTAATCTAATCTAATATTAAAAACCCGCTGCTAACTGAATTAGCAGCATTCAATCTTTTTTAAAAAAGATTGAACCCCGTAAAATAATGACTATAAGTAATCTCAAGTAAACACATTTTTGAAGAAAATTTAATGAACTTTCTGAATATAGTATTAGGTTTTGAAAAAAACCAGTTTTACAAAATTCTTAAATTATCGATAAGATACGTAATTGTTAATCGGTTCACTTCAAAATCAAGTCAGATCTACATTGAAAACTACTCGAAATGTATTCCAAATTCTGGCAGTTTTGTGTACGAGAATTACAACAGAACCAATTTTCTGCACGTCTTCTTTGCAGCATTTGCATTTGTCATAGTAATTTTAAAAATGATTCGCATTTATAACCTCAAACCTGGGCAAGTGCTGACAACTAAAAATACTTCTTAAGGGCGGTAATTATGCTTATACGGGTGGTACTTCTACTCTTGTGTTAGTAAAATTGCGAAAGCCAATAGTAAAGTCGCTACATTCAAAGTAGGTCGCTTTATTATTCACATTAAGTGTAGTAATGTTACAACGGGATTTTTACAGTGTATCTAAGTTGACCGGACACTGCCGCCATAATATGACTCGTTTTGGCGCGCTGTGCAAAGTTATTTTGTCCGTATATTGTACACGCATGTTCTAAAAAAGATATTTTTCGCCTCAGAACCACTGAAACCATGCACGGAGAAAAATTGTTAGTAAAATTTACTTAAAGGCTTGCAGTAAGAAATACTGATTTTTAATAAAAAAAGTAAATGTTACTTAAAAATTCTATACAATTTATTTACTGTATCAGTAAATTTTATACGATTACATTTACTTAACTTTTTAAACATATTTTATTTATACTATTTTAGTAAATTTTACTCATCATTTTCTCCGTGTGATAACTTGAAATGGATTTAATTAAGTTGATAAAATCGGGATTTATTTTAAAATTGCTTTCAAAAGTTTTAAAACTCGCTTTCAATTAAAACTAATAGCTGTTTTTATTACTTCGGATGGTGTAATTAGGCGTAGTATCTTATTTGTTAAGTTTTCCGACTTATTGTAAGATTAGTAGAAAATCACGGTAAAATAAAGATGGTCTGATGTTTCAATATCATAAAAGCAGCTCTTTTAATCTGGTCAGATAATTGAAATAAAACTTCGTTTACTTAACGGTATTTCCACACTCTAAATTTCATGAATGTAACGAGGCAAATGTATTAATATCAAATTGATAAATTTTTGTTATATACATATATAAAAAATAGACAAGTATTTTTAGAGAACATCGAATTTTAATTAACACAATTCTAATTACATACAGTTAAATAAAATTATCAGAATTTAATTATTGAAAAGGTGCGCAAATCTATGATCAATAAACGTAAAGGCTCAAACTAATTGAAGGTCTTAATGAAGAAAATACATGTGATTATATTAGCAGAAAAGCTCTCTGCACAATGATTACAATCTTGAAATAATATTTTTTTGGATTATTATTATATTAGAACTATTTTTTAATAAAGCAAAAAATAAAAATATATAAGAATAGCCTATGGTATCAACCATTAGTTGATAAGTTTTAGTCGCTAAAAGAAGGATGTGGTTGCAACTGTTAACCCGACAATACAAACCGCTACACATTTAATGTTGTCTGGCAATATTTCACTTAAAATGACGCTTGGTACAGACATTAGTCTTATTGGGTATGAAATAGTAAATACAAACATGGAAATCATAGGCAACCACTGAAAAAGTGCTGCATCTTGGATTATATCCATAAGGAAAAATTGAGTCATTAATCCAATCATGGATACAGTTATTCCTGTGCTAAATAATAGCAATAAAAACTTCATTTCATAACTGACGATTAAAAAAATCGAAATAATGTAAGCAATAGTCCCACTAATATTTACATAAACTACCACTAAGGCCGAATCAAACAATTTGAATGCAGCATCGTTTAAGATGATTTCCATATAGAATAGCACTCCGTTCACGCCACAAATTTGCATAAATGTGAAAAGTGACATTATTTGAATTATAGCATTTCTAATGGTCTTTTAAATTCTTTAATTATGTACACAAAGTTCATATTACTGCTCGAGGTAATGAATAAATTGACAGTTTCTAACTCTTTCTCTAGTACTATTCCAGTTCTGTAGCACTCGATTGATTTTTTCGCAGACCCAAATTTTCGAACTTTAATTATAAGTGATGGGTTGATTCGGGAAGCCACACGAACATAATCATCAGAGTCAATGCAAAAGAAAAATGGATGCTTCCTGACCTAGTTCAATTCCGAATGACGACATAGACATCAATACCCTGCGTAACTTAGACATAGATATTTCTCCTATGCATAAAGGAAAAAAACTGTAGCACATGCCAACGGTAAGACCAGCGGAGAACCGTGCAAGATATAACCGTTTTACACTTTTCGCCAATGCAATGATTAATGAGGTCAAAGCGATTGAAGTTGCGAATACTGAACTTTTACTTCCAAAACAATTTGATGTAATTGCTTCTAGCATAACACCAAAGAAACGACTCAGATTCACGAAGGAAATTACCCTAGAAGCTTTCTTCCAGCCTCAGCGGAATCTCTGACTCTGTGGATGTAAGTCGCGCTATCGCTGGAGAGGACCACCCAGCAATTGATCCCCATTTGAAGCATTAGAAGTGTTACTAAAACAAAATTCAGTACTTCCATTTAAACAGCGATTATATTATTCAAAATTGTCTTAATTTCTTTGCAAAGATTAAGCATTACTCTATTAAACTGCAGTAAAAATCTTATTATTAAATATTAAAAAAAAGATCTATCACATGTGCCTCCAATGCCTGTTATCCATTGCAGAAAAATGATTTTTTGAATTTAAATTTTTTAATTTTTGCTTGATGAGATATGATTCCTGAAACCAATTAGAACTTTTGCAAGACAAATATTTAAGTGAACTAATTACAGCATTGCATTGAGCGATTAAGACATATTTGTAATGGTAAGTCGAGCTCATGCACAATGGATATTCACCAATTTATTAGAACATTAAATTAAATGATTTTCACAAATCCTTAGTTGGGGACTGATTTTTTAATATATTTTTGAACTACAAGTAATTAAATAAAAATATTTAATATTAAAATTTTATAAATTACAAATTTTATTCGTTTTATATGCTTTATAGTTATTTCTCACTATATTAATCACAAATTTTATATTTTATTCACTTAATATTCACTTTATCAATTCATCTTGAATTTGCTGCAGTGATTTACCCTTCGTTTCCGGCATTATACACAATGTATAAGGTATTATAATGAATGAAAAAATCGCATAAGTAACAAAAACATAAGTATCACCCATCGTGTCAACCATTGGTTGGTAAGTTTTGGCTGATAAAAAGGACATTGCTGCCCCAGTCAAAATAGCAATGCATGAAGCCATACACTTGATGTTGGCTGGAAATGTTTCGCTGAGAATGGCATTTTGCACTTGAAACATTCCAATAAAGTAAGAAGTCATAAATAAAAATACTGAAGTAATCGGAATCCATTGCAAATTCGATATATCCTCTATGCTGTTTAATAGCTGAAAATGACACGCGAGACCAACCAGTGCGACAGTTGTTCCGATGCTGGATATCAGCAGTAAAAATCTCCGACCACATCTGTCTATCAAAGGAATAGACGCAGCAGCTGCACAGATACTACATACGTTTACGTAAATGACCACTAAGAATGGGCTGATCAACGTAAATTTGGCTCGTATTAATATAGTTTCCATGAAAAACATTATGATATTTAGACCGCACAGCTGTCCGAAACTGAAGAGAACGATGATCTGCATAGTTGCTCTTCTGATTGCTGGATTTTTAAACTCTTGCAAGCTTTCGTAAAATGTTTTGATACCTTCGGATGCTACGAATTTTTCTACTGCTGTTAATTCTTCATCAACTTGATTACCTGCCCTATACCATTCTATAGAGTCTCTAGCAGCTTTGCGCTGACCAATTTTGATCAGATGATGGGGAGACTCGGGTAACCAAGAGAAAATAGCCATCAGCAGAATAGCCAGCACTAAATAAATACACGATGCCGTGCTCAAAGACAGGTAGGCTCCACAGACGCTGGCAATAACTTGTCCTGACGGAGCACCAACTGTCGCTAGAGATATGAGTGCACCACGAATCTGAGGCATAGATACTTCGCCAAGGTAGAGCGGAAAGATAGCAAATGCCATTCCAAGGCCTAAGCCACTGAAAAGTCGCGATACGTAGAGCCATTTCGCCGCATTGGCGAACACCACTACCATCCATCCTATGCCTATTGGAAAGGCGGTGATGAGGATGGAACGTTTGCTACCCAGATAATTGCTCAGAGCTGCTCCTAAAACGCCACCGAAGAATCGACTAAAATTTACGAGTGATGCAACCCAGGATGCTTGCTCCAAAGTTAGGGGAATCGGCGAGTCTTTTGCTGTGAGTTGAGCTAATGTTGGTGATGCCCAGCCACCCATTACACCCATGTGAATTAGCAATAGAGTTACTGTAAAGTCAGTTATAATTCATTATTATTTCTCTAGATATTTTATTATAATAACCTGAAAATTGTATCTGTTTACCTCCTATACCTGCAAGCCACTGAGGAAGAATAATCTTGCTGCCAACTTTCGGGACCATGTTAAAGTAATTGAAGATAACTTATAGCAAAAAAATTCTCCAGATATTCGCGTAACTGATCAACTTGTACTTTCGTTTTGAAATACAGTTCTACAGCACAATTGTAGTTAACGTTTATTTACAACTTTTTACTATTTTTTACATACGCTGTATATTTTTGTATATTTTAATGTTTTATCTTACTGATAAGATAAATCAGAATATTAGTACGAATGATGAAATTGATTGGCGATTTCACATCATTTTAATATGTCACTCAACGATCAAACGAGCATACAACTAAACACGTTATTTCCGATGCGCGGTCAAAGAGAGACTGCATCAAGAGGTAAACCGGATTAAATCTATTCATCAATGCATATGCTAATTGTGCGTCATTTCAGTTAAAACGTTCTAGTAATCAATTTTCCGCGATGGAATGCACAAAGAATCTGGTGTAACAATAGCAGTTTGCGAGAATAGGCATATTTCTATGTAATTTCATGTAAACCACTTAGAATAGTACAGCGCTGCGCTCAAATCTACGCAAGTAATATTCATACAAACATATTTATGTAAGTAGCTCGCGAGGAGAATACTAGAATGGAAAAGTTAGCATCATTACGGATTGTCTCTTAAAAAAAACAATGATTTTATTAAATCTACAGAAGATGTTTTTTTAATAAACTTTTAATGATTCAAGTGGAAATTCAAAATCTTATCAATCAATAATTTTTTAGCCAGAAGTTCTAAAATTAAATTAATTCAATGCGATAAAAATAAAATTTGTACAAATAATCAAATCCTGCGTATTTTCTCTCAAATTCAGCAAATATTTGCTCTTTAAAAAAGAACTAATTTAGTTAGCGAAGATCGGCAATTTATTTGAGAGGTTTTTACATTTATTAATTTGTAAGTTTGTAAGTTAGAGATTTTTTTAAATATTCGTATTGTTTGTATATTTATACTTGCGAGATTTGATCAAATAAAATTCTTTTTTCTCGATGTGAATTTGCAACTTAGAGTAAGACGCTTAATCACTTGTACCTGATTAGAGTAATCAGTAAATACGAAAATGGATGTATAATTATAAATTCACAAAAACAGCCAAGTAATATCGTTTATTACGATAAAAAGAGTAAGCGGTTAGGCAATAATTGGCTATTCGGAGAAAAGTTATTGGAGCCTATATGCTAGCGACATGGATGACTCAAATCCCTTCGACCACCGCTCTACTTGTGATACCGTTTGCAGAGTCACTGGTAGCTCTAGCGATGTGCAAACTCAAAATTTTCCACTGCCAGGAACAAACCTTGCAAACGAGTATTTTACGTCCTGAAGCCTTGATTGGTGTACGGACAAATAAATTTCTTTTTCAACAGATCATCATATAATGGTTCGAACCTTTTTCCTCACTTATACTTTTCTCGGAGGTCATTGGAACTGCCAAATACGCGGCGTGAATTTCACGGAGAGCTATTGCAATTCTGTCCAAGCAAAACAACAGTTTAAAAAACTTGGTAGCATATATATTTTCTTTTTACAAAAACAAACATTTCTTAGCATTTTCTTTTTGTATAAATACTAAAGTAGTTGTACTAAACGTAGGGAAATATACACAATAATTTTTAGAAATTTAATGTCTTGAGTTAACAAACGGAGCTTTATTCTACATATTGCAGGCTAACTACTTGGGAATAAATGTAGTCAGCAACTGCCAATTTACTTGTGGAATGAATTGAATAAAGATTAAAAAATAAAATAAAATGACGTGAAAAATGATAAAAATTAAGCTAATAAGAATTTTGATGACACAAAAGGAAAATATAATTTCTTTTATTTGTTTACATTTGTAAAGCCGGATCTCCTTTGGAAAATCAAAGTGGCAAACTCGTTAACCGACAAGGCATCATAGTATCGATAGAATTAAGCTATTGCAGGCGAACATGCGGTTGATTAGAGTTTCCGTGGAAGAGCCCGGGGGAGTAGGTCCTTTGGTTCTTTGTTTGCCGGAGCGTGGGGTTGATGTGTACGGCTCTTTAGAAAGAAGCGGTGGCACAAAACTTCCCGCTCATGCGAGAAGGAAACGGCCCAGTAGATACACGGCTCTCTCAACTGAATTTACGAGCCCGTAAAAGAAGAAGATTGTCCCTGCGAGCATTTTGCCGGTTTGGCAATGACATTTTTACGGGGTTTCGGTCATGCGGGCGAACTTCTTGCTGCTTCTTTGTCGAGCTTCCAAGCGTTATTGCAGATTTAACGATTCTGCAGATTCTATTTTTCTAAACTTACAGGCACATTACATATTATTTTAATAAATTCTTCACTTAGTTTGATAAACGATAGTGATATTCAACATATACTCTTATTCCAAGTGATTTTTCAGGGAATATTTCAATCTCAATCACATTTCTTATGAAAATATTCATTCTATTTATTCAAACTGATAACATAGAAATATAAACAAGCCCGGCAGGATCAAAAGAAATAACATTAGAAAGCTCAAGCATTTTGTCTCTATTACAGTGAGATTAATGAGTAATAGCTTTAGCATCTGCACGTGTGCTAGTAAAAGAAGCGGAAAGCAGTCGGCGAGCACAAAGAGCTCGAAAGTCGACATCGATTCGCGCCATCCCGAGACAAAGAAGAGGCAACGGCGGCCGGTCGTTTGCAACGTAACTCTCGCACACTATGTAACTCGGTCAGTGGAATCGGCGCGGGTGCGTTTCCATAGCGACACTTGGCCGGGGTAATGACTAATCCTCGCCGGGGAGCAGCCTCGCCAATTCCAAAATCCGCCGCCCACGATAGAATGCGATACTCATACATAGGCCGGAACAAAGAAACGAGCGCGAGCACAGCGCCGTTAAAAACGCGAGTAAAAACGCGACGGGTTCGGCTCACTCGACGAGGATAAATGCCCGGCGCGATTTTTTTTCTTCAGCAGAGGCTGGGATCTCTTGCCCTCCCTCGTGTGGCTCGGGCCCGACAGATTTACTACGTGACATCGGTTTCTTCTTAACGGAATATCGTGCAACTTTGCCGGCGTCGTCCCTCTTACCCTCCTCCCTTCCTTTCCTTTTCAATTGCTCCCTCGACCCCGGAGCCGAGATTAAGAGACCTTAGCCCCGTTTTTAGACCTGTCTACAAGACGCAAATTTGAAAAGTCTGCCGCGGACATTCGACATAGAAAGGATTCTCAGGCAAATCGTTCTGAGTTTAGAGCCACAGAACCGTACCACCGTTTTATAAAATCGTCGTACTGAATAATCATGTCAAATCTCACTAACATCTGGGTACCTGAAGTGAACTTTAAAACATTTTTAACATTCAAGAATCTGAGTAACCTATAAGTACTCAGTAATATTGAACCGTTTTCAGAACAACAATAATTCTCTATAAATGTCTGCAATTGCTCAGAACTTTAAAAACTTTAAACTACACTGTTGCTATTTAATGATCTATAAGTCGAATATTCATTCGACCCTCTTGGTCAAAAATATTTTTTTTTATTTTTAGTGCAGGCAATCTGTATTAAAAAAATACTCAGAACGTGAAATCATTGTACGTGTACTTAGCGTTAATAGAGCGATTAATTTTTGCGCAAAACCTCATTGGTACGTCTCTCTCGTATCGTTATTGTCTTTTTCTAATTTCGTGGCAGGAATGTATTAGCGATCAGCAAATAATAGAAATTCAGAGGAAGTGACATACGTCGCTGCGAGCTTCTTGTGCATCAATTTTCTTTGTTCAATACTGAAAAACGCCTGGAGCCCAGGAAAAATACACGATGACTAGCAAAGATCTTATCGCCCCTAGGCATATATGCAATCACTCATAAGATCATCAATGCGTTATTTAGTGTAGGTCATGTTAATGTTCGCGCCCACATTCTTTATTGCACTTGAAATAACGCTATTGCAGTTACAAGCGCTCGCAAGGACATTGCCAGTGGCTGAATCCTTCATTTCCCTCTTAGTAATCAATCACTAATGTCAAAACAGAATCTTTGTCTTTTAAGCTCTTTTGCGAGAGTGTAAAGTGAATAAGTATAAATATTTAGAGTGCGAATATTTAATTTAAAAAACAAAGAAGCAGACTATTAAGAAGATGATATTTCTAAAAAATTCTAAAGGAAATGAGAAAGAAAGCAGCGTACGCCCTTTTTCCGAGTTGTTAAATTGTAAATAAAGGTTCGTCAAATTGCAATTTACAAATTTGATCTAATTCTAATATTAATTAAGGCTTTCGTACTATAGCCTCCATTTAATAAAATTCTTACCTAAAAACATACATTAAATTTCGAAGCAAAGAATCACTCAGCAGAGTTGGAGCGAAATCCACAAGGTCCCTCCTTCTAAATCTCGAATGCCTGGATGGTACGAAATTTCGAGTATTTTATTAAACTTCCTCGTGGGAGCTTCAAAGTGGCGCGTCTTAATTTTCGCTTTCGCTTTGTCTTCCACGCAGAGCAGGGGGAACCAGCCCATTTCCCCTTCCTCCTTCTCTCTCTTCGGCAAGTAATTAAATCCGGTCTCATCGCCGGCAATAAAGCACGAGTCCGGGCGCGTTCCTCGTAAATCCAACGAAACTATTTCCCTATTATCCGAGCGACGTGTCGAGCCGCTCCCCCACTGAACTACATTGTTCTTAAAGAAAGTCGCTCGAATGCTCGCCTCGTTCGCCTTGTCGAAATAATCATGGTGCCACCGTGATACAATGTAATTTTCTAACGATAAGCGTCTCTGCGCAATATGCACTGTTTATTTACGCTGTGCTTGACTTTGAACGATTGAATGGAAAGTTGAATAAAGCCAATTACCTTTGACGGCTGCATTAAAAGCGCGGCCGCGAGTGCAATTGTTTAAAGGGTAAACTTTTATCGGAGCGAATTGTATACAATGCGGGGTTGTCCGCTCTAGTCTGTAGTTTATACATGTAGAGCGTCGACCGACGAAACGAACCGCAGCGTCCAACGGTTTCTAAATGCTACGAGCGAACGGCTAGTGGCGACTGCGCATTTTGTCAGCGTTTCTGATAACAAAAGAGCAGCGCAGAGCGAAAGCAGCCGGCGGCGTGGGTAGGACGGAGACGTACGATGGGCGCGGCAATAACGAATGCCGGCATTATGCGCCGCAGCAACGGGGCGGTAGGTAATTAGGCGACGTAATTAATTCTGCGGTTGCTGGCCTCCGAGTGCCAAGCTGCAGAGCTATGTCTCGTGCGTTCTCGACTCGAACTACTAGCCCAACCTGCCCGATCTCCTCCGACTTTTTTTCCTTATTTTCAAGTCGCAAAGACTGTGAAAAATTAAATTAATCTGAAAATTCTTCACTTCGATAATTGGAAATGGAACCATCTCATTTTTAGGATAAAAAATATTATAATTGTACATAAATTCTTAAGTTTTTAAATTGAAAAATTACAGGTTTGTAAATAAAAGCTTAATAAAGATACAATGACACTTTTGGAAGGCTTTAGTAGCTCAGAAAGAAGAAAAACATATAATCAGAAGCTTAGATCACGTTGTCCCCAGAGATGCGTGTGAGACAGAGCGAGTCTAGCTTTATGTTTTTGTTCGTACGTACACGGCCATGTACGTATATCAATCAGTCTGTACCTCCCTAATCTGATATAGGATATTTTATAACTCGTAAGAAACTATTATCAATGTGTACTTTTTATTTTTGGTCACGGCCAATTTCTTCGGCTCTGCCAAACGTGTCGTCTGATTAATAGAGATAATAACGTCTCCCGTTGTGTAAACAAAGTATCATAAATAATTTACGTATTTCCTTCTTTTTACGCATGTTTACTTATCAAATGAATAATTAAAGAATAAGATACCGATAGCAGTATGCTAAGATATTTACGAAAACTATTTTAACACAGGTATTGCATATTATGTAAATTTTGAAAATGGTTAAGACATTTTATAAATTAGCGATTTATATATCAATTGTTGAATAAATTTGCAAAATCTAGAAAAAAATAATAGAAAACTCTTATTCACCATAAACGAAAATAACGCAGATACAGTACCAAGAAACTTATGCGTTTACAAGATTTGCGTACAGATCGAAGAGATGACAGCGTATTTCAAACGGTGATATCGGCGAATTTAAATTGCGTCTTCGTGTCTGGTAGAAAACGACATTGTATACTAATCGGACTGAAAATCACGCTTTGCGGAAGCACTCGAATAAATTGGATTTGCAGTCTACCTATTGGAAGTTTCAATCTCTTGCGATCTCTGCCAACCTTTCTTCGCGCGCCTGCAAAGAAACACTTTTATCGATGACTTCGCAATAGATCTTACATTCAACTTGCAATCGGACGCGTTAAAAAATGATTAAAAACATCAATGTAATCCTTCGGACAACAAGAAAAATCTAGACTCTGACGTTGTTTTCTTAAAATTGCGGAGGATATGCCGCAGATCGATTTTCAAGTTTATTTTTAGGTATTAAACTCGTATGTAATATCAACTTACGAGGAAAATTTTTATAAATATGTAGAATATTCCCTTAAGTTTGGATAAGATAAACCGGGGCAAGATGTCTCATTATGTATTAGCAAATTTTCGCTTGTTTGGTTCGTTTTCAGAACTTTACGAAACTGATGTATAGTTTATCTAAAATTTAGAATCATCTGTAACTTAGATTGTCACTCGACAGTCCAGTTTATTATCTATCGATAAAATATCATATATTTATAATAGCTAGTGACCCTTTTTCCTTTAACTGCGGCGATCGCTTGCCACGGTTTACCTTACAGCAGCCTCAAAAGAGTGATTTGGACAGAACGAAGCAGAAGAATCGGCGCGAATAAAAAGTGATTCTCGAGGTGGCACTCCGAGTCGAAATTCCATTGGCGAGACAAAGTTTAGTCGGGCGGCGAGTGGCAAAGCTAATCTCGCGAACGCCTCCTTTGTTCCCGAGCGCCACTGCTCGCTTTAATATAAGGACGCGAGAAGCAGTGTTTGCGACCCTCCATTACGACAGAAGCCGCGCCTCTTCGAGACAAAGAAGCGGACCTTTTCGGGCTCTCGGCGAGCCTGACCCGAGCTTGGGCGAGGAGAAAGACTACTCGGCGCGATCGCACTCGAGATATCGCCGCCGCCTGTGTAACCCACCGACACCCCCAAATCGTCGCGCGCCAGACTTCCCCTGACGCGGTGTGTGTAATAAGTCCTGGGTCGCCGATAAAAATCAATTTTTTCTCGCTCTACGCCACTGAAGACACTCAATCTTTCATTTTATGTAGTTTGCCTTATCTTGCCGCTTGCGACGGACGTTAGGCTTCCTCGCGGAATAATTGGATCGAGCGGTGCAACTGAAGGTCCTGCGAATTGCTAATGGAGAGTTGAAATGGAATTCACTTTGCCCTCACCGAGGAAGCGCAAGAAGACCGGGCGATTCGCCTCGACAACTGGCATCTGTTTCCTCCGTTTATTAGCGCTGGCTGTGTCTACCTCCTCCGCTTCCTCGACTCCTCGAAAGTTAAATGAAAAACCTCGATCGGCCTGGTGAGGCGGAATGTAGAAAGCATAGCTGCGGAGGCGAGAAAAAAAGCGCCGACCGTGAGAAAGAAGGCAAACGCAGGGAGTAGAAGAAAAAGAAAAAGAGACGCCGACGCAAAAGTGCAAGAGGGACGGGAAAAGTGGCCTTAGAAGGCGACGCAAAATAAGAGAGCGGGGCGTCGACGATAGCGTTGGATTTACTTTTACTACCTCATTAATGTTACACTTTTTATTACGGCGCCGTTCAGAATCCCGCGAGTCGGCTTCTCCCGGCCGATCCGGATAAAGCTACCCGTTATACCCCCGGACTTTACGATCTGGAGAGAGAGAGGGAAAAAAACGCAAAGAACGAGCGAGAGGGAGGGTACGGCGGAGGGAGAGTCGTATAACCCGGGAGGGTAGAGGCGCGTTTTCACTGGATCTGCCGCTATTTCGTTTTGCCGGGCCCGAGCCCGAGAACCCTGGCTGCACTTTTATAACGCAACATTTACGCGCAAAGCGCCTCGATTTACTTTTTTTCGCTCGCTCCCTTCTCTCCGCCCGCCCATCCCTTTATTCGGCAACTTGCTTTTTTTATCTTTCCTTTCGGACTTACGATTTTTACATCCGTAAATTTTGGATCTACGGCTCGTTCCTTGTGGTCGCGCGGAGGTCAGTACGTAGAGGTAGTAAAGACAATGCTTCAGGGGTATTATTATTATATTTAACAAATTGCGCGGTATATATGAACTTTTAATTTAATTTTAATAAAAAGAAGTAAAGAAAGGCATTACAATGTCTTTGTAGATTAATAAAATTGAGAAAATTTGTGAACGAAAGTAGATTATTCAAGACATTACTTTTTTCACCGACAACTTTTCAGTTACTTATTTATTTTGTTAACACAAACGAGCAAATGAAAATCTTCGCTTCAACCCTCTTCTCTGCGCGCTCTTATTTCCCTGTCACGGCAGCCTACGGGGGATTGAGATTTCCTTTATCCGGCCAAGATATAAATTTCACAGCTGACGTGGCGTAACGCCCGATAACTCACTCGAGGCTCGACCGATGTATACAATCGCCAAAATAGGATTTTTAATTAAAAAAGTTTCTCAAACCTCGTTAAAGAAACTATCCAGCTCTTATTTCCCGCGTTTCAACAGTTTAGGACTTAGCTCGAGCAACTCCTTCCAAGAAATTTTCCATTATAAATACTGTACAACTTTTTTACAACTCAGAGTGACAACAATTTATTAATACAAAAAAGTATACGAGTAATTTATAAATAATATAAATGATTCGTAATTATACCTACATTATTAAAAAAAAAATTATTAAATTTCATTGGCGTACGTGAACTTTAACGAATTTACATTAAAATTAATGTAAAAATGTAAATTAATCATAATTCAAGAAAACCGATGAAATTTGCTTCAAGTATTTGCATTGAAATTCATGCAAAACGTTTTTACAATGTATACAGAGGATCGATATATGCAAAAATGTACATTTTTTTCATAAAAGAGTTTAGCTTTTTGCGCATCTTATATGCGCATTGCGTCGACGGGCAAAAACATAAAAGACAAATAAGCCGCGAACAAGCGAAGGATCGATGAAGACGTCGACTACCTTTTTTGCGTATTTCTCATCACGCGAAACGCGCGGTAGCGCTTTTGGGGTTTCTTGATGTCGCGCTGCATTGCCGCCCCTCTGCTTTCGCCTCCCTCTTTCTTCTCTCACCCTTGACGTTGCCGCGGATATCCGACGATTTCGCTTTGTGTCAATGGAACGCGTGCCCTGAAACAGTGGACAATTTCGTACACGAGTTATCGTTCTAACAGGATATCCTTTTTGCAATCTATGCATTTTTAAAGTCGAGTCAATGGTTGCATTAATTAATCATGATAAGTTTTGGGCTACTTATGATTAGTTCTTTTTTTACGTTACTGACGTGAAATTTCAATAATGTTTCATAAAACATTATACATTAAACTTTGCAGAGAATTACTAGAAGATACAGTAAAATCTATCTTTCTTGTTCAATTTGGCAAAGGCACTAATGGTTCAGTAGTTAGAAAAAAATTTAATTTAAAAAAAATGTGAATGTTGAAATACCGATAAGATTTATCACTCAAAGACAAACTCATAAAAGTCGAGGTGCCGCTATCGGCACTCGCGCTCGTGGATAGCTAACGAAATAAAAAAAGTAAGCGCGTCGTTTAAAGCGAGAAAATATTACGCTAAGGGAATTTCATGGGTAGTAGGGAATTTCGGGACGGTCGGTCGAGGTCCAGTGGCGTAAACTTTGCACGATCAGCCCGTAAACAGATTTAAGATCTCGGCGTACGTCTCCAGCCCTACAAGGAGGGTTCGTCTTGAGACCGCGTAGTTTGATTCCCCTGATAAGGAAGGTATAATGTTATATCAAATGGCAACGGTTTTACTTTTCCCCAAAGCAACATATTTTCATATTTCCATGCTCCAACTCAAAGTGGAATTCGATTCTCGCTATACCTTTCCCCTCGTATTAGGCTTACACTTCATCACTTTATATATTCGAGCTTTATTATGAGGATATTATGGTGTAACTGCTCCTATAACCTATTAATGCTTGCTTTTGTGGAATAAAACTGTTTAAGCAATTGGAGCTAAATGTAGCTTTACCTAAATCTCAAAGAGCCTGTAAAATTTGCAAAAAGCAAGAAAATATTATTTCTTATTTTATTTATGATAAATACTTCAAGCGAAAAAGGTACATGCACATACATTTCTCATGAGTAAAAATAAAAGTTTAACGACCAAGTAAGGTAGGTAGATACGTTAACCTTTGCCCTCGCTGCAGGGTAAACGAACTCGTCGTTCGGGCAGCGCAGGGTTCAATCGAGCCTACCGAACATCCGTAATGTTTACTCCAGCTCGTGAAAAGAGCTAATTAAATAATAATAAAAATGCTCGCCGTGAAGTTTAAAGCGAGCGAGGTTGGAGCGCGCACGTAACGGGGCTAACGACACGGCGGTCACGAGGAGCATCGCACCCGGCGGCGGACAAAGACTTTTCCGGGGCAAAGGCTCGGTGGGGCTGGGTGGGCAGGGGGTGTCGGCGGCGCAGCGGCCGCTCGAGGTCGGGGGCGAGGTCGCGACGGCGGCGCGCCCGGGGAGGGGCGGCCGCCCGTTTCTGGAGCAGGCGAATCGATGCTCGCTCGTCGGCGGCGCCGGCGCCGGCGCTGCAGCAACGAGTTCAATGTCTCGCCCGGGCTGCCGCGGCGGCGGCGCTGGCGCTCGTCGACCCGGCCGCCCCGACGGATGACCGTGGCCGTGGCCTCCCGGCCGCGCGCACCTGCTGCCGCCGACCTCGCGGACGCGACAGCCTCCCTCTCTGCCGAGCGCCACTTTCATTTGCGGAGGCGCGCTTTATTGTCCTCCGTTCAACTTTTACTTCATATACAGTTATACTTGTACTTAACGAATGATACTGTTAATAATGACCAAACGGACATTCTAACAAAGAGAAGAATGCCTTCCACGAGAGAATTTAGCCAAAAGTGCTTTCACGTCGCAGGAGTGCGTTAGCTACGTTTCTATATCAATAATGCGTCTTCTTGGCTGTCGTAAAACTGCTTAGGAAGAGGAAATACTGTAGTTTTTACGAATGTATTTCGTGTTCTTGTTTTACACAAAAATGCATTGACGAATTGATAAAGTGGAAAAATGTTATACTCTTTTTCTCTCCAAAAGAAAGCGTTATAGATTTTTTAATTACTGAGAATTTTAAGACGAGTGAACGAGTAAATTGGATATATATGGCTTTTTTCTATATACTTTCACATAGAAAATAACTTTGATTTTAATAATTTTTAATAAAATCTTTAATAATATTTTAACGTCCGAATTAGCTTATACGATTCTAACAAAATAGTAAAATACTTTTTTACGCAATTATTTATTCTCAAAAATAATGTACTATGTTAATGAACGATCACGAAAGCATGCTTTATTGAGAACTTTGCTATCATTAATTATATGCTGTAACGAGAATAATGTAAATGTCTCTTGTTGAGCAAATAGAATGCCGTAAAGTTAATTACAGTGCGCATCTGCTTTACTGCAGAATGAATTTACACATTGAATGATTAATGAACTGGGCAAATTAATTTTCTTTTTAATAAAGTAAACTTAATTTTTCATCATATTACATGAAAAATCAACAGCAACGCGCCTTCACTTTCATATAAATGTGTAGCTTATTTGTTACTACTGCTCGGATAAGTTTTATGGGACAACTTGGAAATGCTTGAGGGGGAGATAATCGTTTTTATTGTCTTTAGTTGGCTTTGGAAAAGTGATGATGCCAGGGGGAAAAGAAATGCTCTTTTGTTTTATAGATATTCCACGGCTTCTGTAGGATTAGCAACAGTGATTTTTCATAACGTTTCTCTTCACGTCTATACTTTTGAAATTTTCGCTAGTAAGTTATTATAATTTACGATAGAAATTTGCAAAACCAATTTTAGCGATTATTGTTGATAGTATATCTACTATTTAATTTACTTGCTTTTAATTTTTGCACTAAAGATAACAGATTTTTATGATACGAAAAATACTTCAAACCATAATTCCAATTTTAAATATAATTTTATTCCTCCTAAATCTAAAATCTGAAGCGTCCATCCGTTCAATCGCCATTTACCTATCTTACAATGAATCTACATGGAATTCTTAGAGGCATTCATTTTATGAATTACTCACAGTTAAGTAATATTTGCATATAAAAATAAATGTATCTATTACTATAGATTTTGACAATCCTAAAATACATATGCTAATAGAATTTGCTGCTAAAATGACTAAAATTTTTATTCTTTGCATTTTTAGTGTTCGCAAAGCATGCCACAATCACGTTTTTTCACGTAATTTTGATGTCAGCATTCTCTCACTAGCCAAATAAAATCATAAATGATAATTTAACAGAAAAATTCTTTCGGCAAAGAGTCTTCATTTCATCACCTTATATCGCAAAGAGCAAATTTAATCTGACGAAAAAAATTCTTCTTTTCGAAATAAAACAGCAAACAAAGAGTACGAGCACGCTCGAATCATTATTCCGATCGTTCATAAATTAAGCGGTTCACGCGCTCAGTCCCGTGACGTATTCAGAGCAGGAAGATACTCGTTAAAACGACACGGGAAAATTATCGCTTGCAAACATCACGCTCGAGCGCAGTAAAATTTGGCCTGCTTAATGGCAGCAGGCTTCCGCGGAGGGTGCTGACCACCTCGACCGCCGAAAAAAAAACTTCCAACAGGCCGATAAAAATGGCTAACTGTCTACAAGGTGTTGGTCGTTAATTCGGCCGTTAAATTCGCGTCTAACGATCGTCAACTTGCGATCCGACCATCGCCCCTGCAGTACTTTTCTTTCCAAGGGGCTGGTTCCGCCGTTTACGAGGCAATGTCGGCGCTTTTGCCATTTTTTCGTTTGCACGGGGAGATTTTTTTCTTCTTGCAGATATAAACAACAAGATTAACGACGGAAGCTTTTTTAAATCGAATTTTTATCTGTGAAGAGAGGCCAAGGCGGTGCCACAGAGATGGATGTCGTTGTTGCGAAATATAAAGTAAACTACCTCGCATTGTCGCGATGCGACAACCTCCGAGCTGGCGACGCTCTCTGAATATTGATCAGCCACCGCGACATATCACCGCAGCCCGGAGTATGTATAGATACAACCTCAACCCTGCAGCTATATGGAAATATCGCTCATATTACAAAAAAAAATTAAACAATTCTTTATAAAACAATGTGTCGCTGCGATTTACTTTTTTATTGAGAAGCAACGAATTCGTGTGGTAAATTAGTATACAAGTGAACGTGTAGCAGCTCAAGGAATATATAAGAGAGGGAAAAAGAAAAGGAAGCACCGTGGTACGTGCAGCAAATAAAAGGTCGTCCTCCTCGAGTCTAGACTCGAAAAAAGTCTTTGGCAATTCAAGACTTTTCTTATCTACAATCACAGCCACGCTTGCGAAAAGAAGCGAGGCGATACCGATTTATTAGTTTCCGCATTTTAGAATACGACTTGATTCTCGCGCATATATACGTGTACAGCGCGAGAAAGGTAAGTAACGCGAGACAAAAGAAGAAGAAGAGAGAGCAAGGTGAATGGAGAAAAAAGGAAGGGACGTGGCACTGCTGGACGGGGTGAGCGAGGATTTGATACAGTCAATAAATTATGGAGTCCTATCTAAGGGATAGCGTTCCGTGCTCCTTTCTATTTTAGGCGGTTCAGCGTCCTGGAGTAATTTATCTAAAGGCTTCTCGTGCATATCGATGTTATCTTATATGCACGCAATCAATATTTTAAGTGCTTTCGGTCAATTTGCTGCTACGTACCACTCATTTCTTCTTTTCTTCTTTACATACTTCTTTTGTCTGCAGATAAATGAAAATATGAAAATTAAATCAGTATGGAAGCATCTTTAAATGAATGTGAAGATACAAGCCGTAAAGTTTTCTTATCAAATCATCACTTTTCTTTTCAGTAATTAACGCATATTTATATCTCAAGCAATCAAATATTTATTTATAAAACATACGTACTATTGTGAAAAATGATGTGAATTCGGAAACACAAAGATGCATGATAAAAAATATTCGTAGAAATAACTGTATAATAATTGCGTTTCACTAAACAATTAAAAAAAAATGCATAATTGAAGAGATAATTTTATAAACAAATCTATCTGAAAGACAAGCATTGCATATTTAGTCAATGTATTTGTTAATGGATCCGTTGCGTGAAATGTTTAATCAACTCCGTATGTGCATACATAATGGGACCAACCACGATTAAAACCTGAGAAAAAGGTAGCGGTAATTTTTATTATTCGTTCGTGTTTCATTTATAAATACCCATTATGCAAAAAAAAACATTTACTCAATTGGATTAAAAAAACTTCAGCTCGTAAATGATAAATTAGTTGAACTTTTATTGAATAATTAACCATTTTAATAATTATCATTTAAAAATTTGTCTCTAAAAGAAAATCATCTCACTTTTCTTTATTGCAATAAACTGCAAACGACAAAAATTTAGCTTAAAGGTATCTTGAGAATTTGAAAAGTGTTTATTGTACGTAGCTCAACTAATTTGGTTGCAATTCGTAAAAAAAGTGAAACTTTTGTGTATCTAATAGACCACGAAACAAAATAATTTTCAATAATTTAAAAAATTGTAGATAAGTTGCGGTTTGTAGAAAAATCAGGATAATCTATTAAAATGCAGTTTTTCAGGTTTTTAGCACAAGGCTAGCCCCTTTCAAATATTTTAATTAATCTGATAAAGAAAATTATGTGGACTGGTGGTGACATTAATAATTAACCTTTATGCGCTAAAGTCACTTTGGCTTCGGTTCGTTTCACGCACTAACACGATTTTGTGTCGTCGACCTGCAGTAGCACGTCGAACGTTTATGTCGATGGCCAATGTTAAACGTCTTCTATTTCTGTAGGTGTAGCCTATTTTACGAAAGCACACCATCTTGGAAACGCCTTTGAAAACTATTAAATTATTTTCTAAATGTTTTTAAACATCTTTCTACAATTATTTACGAAGCGGCTGTCCCATTATCAACTCTAAGTGCGTTAAACTACTCAAGTAATTTTTTTCTCTCGGTTAACTATTTTTTAATTAATGTTAATTATTGAACAAAATAGTATGTGGAAATTCTGCATTAATTAGCAAGTCTAAAAAAATGCCTCGAAAAATGCATTCTTCGTAGCTAAAGTGCAACCTGTGGAGTATTCGTCGAACTCTGTAAATCTTGCCATTCTCCCCTATATGTTCAAGCGATAACTTACCAACAGCGAATCGCCTTACCGACTCCGTCCACTTTCAATTCCAAATTGCCTGTCAAAAATTTCACTTTTCACTACAACTTCGAGCTTCGCTCTTTAAATCTCATTTTTATCTCGTGAATCAAAAAGCGACAAATCCAGAGGCGAAAAAGTATCTTCCACAACATTCTCCAACGAGCAAAACTGACTGGCGTATAGTGGTATAATCATAGCGCAGTTTCATCGTGAACTCGAGCAGCGGTGGCAGTCGCTCGCGCGCCGTTTTCAAACTTTTGCTGTGCACCGCGCGCTGCTTTCTACACCATTGCCCCTTTTTACCCGTGAGGAGCATGCAAATGCTAGGCGAGCGTGTAAACACCGTAGCAACCGACGAGCTGAGTCGATTAACACCCGACTCGGTATTATTTAACCGCAGAAACTTTTTAGCTTTCGAGCTTTTTTTGAAGATCGAAAACTCGATGGTTCAATGTGCAAGGGAATGATGAAAATCTCGATCGCTCAATTTTTATAATGGGAATAAACGGATCGTGTGTTCCCGGATTTAAAGGGATCGTACCTTTTACGACAGTGATTCGGCGCCCGTGCTACACGACAACAATAGCCGGTGCACGAGAGAGAGGCAAAAAAATAAGAGTAGAAGGTTGAGGGGAGATAGGAAGCGGTTTTGCAAAAAATCACGAGAACAATCGGATAAGATATAGCGGCGCCATGCTAGACAAGCGCGTTATGTGCCGCGGCGCAGATAATGTACCGCACGGTGTGTGGCTAATCGATGCTTATGGTATCCAAAGCCATAATTTAATTAATTTTTCCACCGAGTGCAGATCAGAGCGAAAGAATGCGAAGCGAGAATGCGATAAAAAGTTTCATGCCGTTGCTCTGCGCAAATTCTAGCAAATTTGTAATCTGAGACATTCTTTTTTACTTACTGTTATTACGTGATAAGGGATGTAAAATAAAGATAGCACGGAAATTGGCAAACGTGTAATCTGAGGCTATTTTTCGACCTAGCGAGGCCGAAATTCTAACCTTTATATATTATTATAAAATATCACTGAAAAAAATAATTGTCTACCACGTACTACCGTCAGCATCAGCGAGAGGGGGGTTTAGTATATAGCAGTGTGCTATAGGATCTTTGAGGAAGTTTGGATGCCATGATCACCGGTAGTGAGCTGCACTTACCATAAAAATCAGAATTGCGCTACGATAGAGTGCACTGAATCCTGGTATACTATACTGCCGAATAAATATAGATATATACTACCTATAAATGTAAATGAACTATAAATATTCTGCCTATAGATATATCTTGGCTCGATGTGCACTGAAGGTAGCTTTTACAAGCTTTTTACAAATCATAGTAGTATGCTTTAATTGTTGCAGCAACCCGTAGGGAGCGCTAGTTGCCGCAGAAATCGGTAGGGAGTAACACGGGAGGTTTGCCATAGCAACGGCGGGTTTTCCAGCGGGGGTAAAACAGGGGTAGAGGGGGAGAGGAGTATTTCTAAACGACTTTTAAATGTATTTTTATAATATAGAAAGATAAGAGGATATTTATTTGAACAAGAAAATAATTTACACTATACAATTTTCGAAAATTAATATTACAAGAGTTGATTATTAATAGTAGTTTTCGATATTAGTGCCTCAGAAGTGATCCTCGAGTGGGAGGTTAGCGCTCGAGCGAAGCGAGGATGAAATTACTTCTGACACAAGTGTTGAACACTATTTTATGCAACGAGGGCATAAATGTGCTCCGCGCACTGCTAATTATTTGTTTGACAATTTCGCAACATTGAATTTATTAAGGAATCATTAGTCCAGAGTCAAAGTTGTAGACCCAACATTTGTTTTTAGAACTAAGAAAATTCACGCCTCTATCGAAGAGAATGTGAAATCTGACTTTTAATAATTTAAGGTGTGGATATAGAAATTATTCCCCGAGCCTTGATCTGAAAATCGCCAGCCACCGTTCCACGCTTTTAATTAAAAACATGAATTTAACATACGTAACCGTGTGATTATAAATGCATTTCATCCACGGAGTTGCAAGCTGATGAAACTATATAAAATCACGCGATGCGTTCTCTCGGCCTGCCGCTCGGACTGCTTGTCCTCGGAACCGAAACCGTCGACGCGTGGGATCCGCACTTATGTTCGTTTCACCCTTTTCCTTGCCATTCCGGCGTTTGACCCACCTCTGCAGGTGCAAGACCCAACGCCCAGGCGACCCTCTTGTCTATTTGATTTCTTCGATGCTAGACATTTTCCTCCATTCAATTTAATGGAAATTGTGTGTAATTACGCTCGACCCCTTCGTTATTTAGTATTTTCCACAGTAATTTTAAATGCTTTTAAAGTAGAGTCTAATCTGTACTGTGTAGAAATAAATCGTAACTTACACACTGTCAATTCACACAGATTATCAGCAGCAATGACCTTTTATTAAGATAAGTTGTTACAAAAATTATGTTGAAGTGGGCAATCATATGCTGCTTCTGCTTTCCGCATTTTCAACAATTTTTATCACGTAAAATATTTAAAAACTTTTTTAACTTTTATATTCTTCTTGTAGTAATTTTTTGACATGCAGGGTGTAAATCGATTTAAACATTTTATTCATTATTAATTAAATTTTTTTGCGAAACAAGTATTTATGATTTATTTATCCATTGTTTACATAAATGTCATAAATAAAAGCTCACTTCAATCCATTGACAGTGGTTTTTATAATTTAATCAATTTTCAATATTTTTAGTTAAACTATATTTATATTATGTAAAATAGTTATATCAGTAACGAAATGTCTTATAAATTTCTAGTAAATAAATAGTCGTATTAAACAAATTTGGATGAAAAATAAAAAAAAAGGCTAATTTAAATTTTTCTTCTCTTATCTGAAATAGATTTATTTTGATAAAGTTTTTTTTGACACCAAATTTCAAAAGAGTGTTCCATGAATTTTATAAAAATCTTTATTAATGTCACATCGGTTAACAAGGAAAAAAATATACTTTTTTTGTAAATATTATACATATAGCAACAACTTTTTAATTCCCAAATTTTTTTATTTTGCTTACTATATGAGGATAAAGTTTTAAGTTGATTTCTTGATTTCTGAAGAACCAATTTATAGATTAATATAGCAATATTCTTATACCTTCGTTTCTAACTCAAAATATTGACCGTCTGACAAAAATAATTTTAAAACGATAGATACAGAAAGGTAAATAAACTTTTTTGTTCTGACCATATGGAGCAATCAGTCATGGGACTACTGGAGTGTAGCTGAATGCTTAATTAGTTCATATGTTTCTTTTTCTTTAAGAATAGCACACGTCTTTGCTAAGATTTTGGAATCGCATGATTGGAGATTCGGTTTATTTCCTTTATTTTTTGTTTATTTCATCAGTTCATCTACAGATTTTGAAAAATTACGATAATGAAACCTGCCGAGATCAGAACTATTCATGTGCCTTACATCCGCAATTTAACGTTGTATCTATCTATTTATATATTTATTACCCCTTGCAACAAAAGCGATTGCCCTTACATCCGTTTCCTCCGGCGCAGAGACTCATGGCCGGGAAGGCCAATAAAGTAGCGAAAAATCCACGTAAATCATTGGTGTTAAATCGACGTCAACGTCGTGCCGACACGCGGGGGATATCATTAAAAAAGTAAAGCGAGCCGGCGCAGCTGCGCTGGCATAATAACTCGTAAATCATCGAGCCAACAATAAGTCCCCGCTGAAAATCGCTAGCTCCGGGAGTTTTTACGCGCGACCGAAAAATCCCCTCGTAAATCAAGAGAGCATTCTCTTGACAGCCGCGGACAGTGCCACACCGGGACGGTCAACTAATAGGAGCTTGCGACCTCGGGGCCTTACGAACCCTATTTCTAAAAATTACGTTTTAAAATCATCTTACAATATGACGTCATTTACTGCCGTTATTGCTGGCACTTCACATTCATAATATTATTTATGATCACGTTTAAAAAATGGCATCTTATTCAACGTTATTTTACCTTATGAAATGAAGTTATTTTATGAATTTAGGATACTCGTTTTTAAAAAATAATCTTCCCAAAAGTATAAAATAACCTTAAATAAGGTATTTTATTTTTTTCAATTACTTCGCAACACATAAATAATTAGAAGCATCACCAATAACGTCATTACAACGTTAATTTTTAGCAAAGACAGACGGCGGAGTATGTGCAGTAAACGCGATTCGCTCGTTATGTCGACAATGATATTTACGCTCTAGTGGCCATGTGGACTGTGTCGACTGTGGCGATCCAAGATATTATGTAACGACATTAAGCGCGCGTCTCGCCGTAATCGATCGATTGCGTTCCCCCGAGAGCGCGTGATTTCGCGCACGAGTCTCGGAGAATCAGCGTCTACGCGAGTAGCAAGCAGTAATTAAAAATAAAACGTTCTTCGATTTTAAGAACTTTTGCCAAGCAACGAAATCTTTAATGATTCATATTGTTCGCCGCGGAGAAGTGAAGAGAAGCTATGTGAGATATTGTAAAACCTAAGTTTTATGAGTGTATTAGTAAATCTGTTCCGGACAGACAATGTTGCTACTTATTGTTCAATATATATACCTTAGCCGAAGTGTGTCATATGTTTTATGCTTTTAAATTTTTTATTGAAACTGACTTGCGTATCAGTGGTGGTCGACAAACGGTGCTTCTTAAAAACAATATTTATCTTCACTTGCGTTTCATAAATGGCTCAGTTAATTTTGTTAAGGGGTAACACCACTCTAGAATTTTCAAAAATATCCATTTGTTTCGCTTAAACTACGCTTTAGGGTCCTAAGAATAATATACAGCTGGTTATGTACAAATATAGAATTTTGGATCACAACTTATCTGCAGACGATCGGCCGATACACGAAAGATGCCCACCCGGAGAAAATTCTTGGTGCTCTTGACAAAAGGCAAAAGCTGCTGGAGAAGATTTTATTCACAAATCACTTCTTACCGATGAAGTTTATACAGCGATTTTATCAGTTTATGAAGAATTGAACAGTGATGACTTATGCGTTGCTTAGGCGGTTTCACGTTAAACTTAAATGAAAGTTTACACGCGACAGTTGGTCTGTAACTCCAAAAACTTTAGCGAAATATATGGTGCAGGTTTCGCAGATTAGAGGTAAAACAAAATTTTTATGAATTATTTGCTTCTTAAATTTTAAACGCGTTTTTCTCGAAACTGTTTTTTTTTTTTTCAATTTGGCGAACATTTTTCTCGAAGACTATTGTATGGATTGTCTTGAAATTTTGACTGCAACTTTCTAATGATTTCCCCCAGTAAAGTACGTATGCGTTTTTCAATGTATTAAAAATTGCTTTTATTATAAACAAGTGCTTAACTTCTTCAAAAATTGATAAAAAAAAGATTCAGATGTAGATTAAGACAAAAATTATTATTTTGTTTCAATGGAGTCTCTTAAAAAAATAAAAAATTCGTAGATCATTCGTAGCCATACAGTCATTTTGTATATTTATTACAATAAAAATGTTTTCATAGTTGGATATGTCCTTATATAAATCTGTACTTTTTCTCTTACCTAATTCCCAGGAAAAATGATTAAAATTATGCTTTTTTGGGGGGCTCTAAAGTGGTGTTACCCCTTAAGAGCAGGTTGAATGCGATTACAGAGCATAGCTTTGAAAATCGATTCTCGCGGCGCCCACGCAAATTGCGCACGAGAATAATATATAGCGTAAAGGTCAAAGGTTTCCTATCAATTATCGAGAATGACAACTAACCGGCTGCATTATTTTCTCGTAAAGGAGGGGAGCACAGACTAGTCCACCGGTAATTGCGCTCCGATTATTTCGACACTGAGTCCTTTATCAAAAAACGGAGATAACGAGTAACAGGAAAACGGAGAATAAAATTTTTATTTTTTATGGCGACGGGAAAATTTATGGAAATTGCTGATTTCCGAAATTATTTTGCATTTCAATAAAGTAAAATTAATTTTCTGCAAAAATAATTCACTGAATAACCGGTTAATATACAAATTTATGTCGTCTACTATAATTAAAAGAAACGTAAAAAATAAAATACACAAAAATCAGGCTAAAATTCAAAATTTTAAAAGCATCAAGGAATTTATTATTATTATTATAGAAAACAATAAAATAAATTTATTTATTTTTTTGTTGCTTTCAACGAGTCTACTTTCGATAAATTCTCGCGCTAATTATGACTGATCAAATGTTTCGACATAACTGGACAGAAAATTCATTGACAAATTTGCAAATACCGCCTGCAGGCTTGCAGGATCAGAGTTTAAGCACTGAATTTGCAGGGCATAGCTAAATTGTTTGTTGAAATGCAACTCACAAGAGTATTAGATACGACTGGTATTTATTCCTCAATAATTTGTAAAGAAAAATGATAGGGCCAATAAAATCGGGACTTTTGGTCAAATGCGATGCGATCGACGAAGAAAAGGAAATAAATCGGTGTTGGCCTGCGCCGCGGTGAATGCGGGGCTTTCTTGCGACACGTGTGCGCGTGCGAACGTGCGCAGGTGGAATTAGAAACCGAACGCCCCGCGCGACTCGTTCGCTCCTGCAGCCGAATATTAGAAAGGACTGCGCACTGAATCGGCTGCCGCCCAATAAAAGGGTCAATTGAGTGCCGGCGGGAAATGGTGTATTGGTTCGTTTTTTTCCTCTTTTCTTTCCATTGCACCCACATTTTTGCGCTCGGGCTTTCCTGCTATCCGTTCATCGATTTTCGTTCTATACACCTTTTGCCCCTTCGGTGTCGCTCGTAATTGAAATGCACGACTCCAGACACAGCGCGGATCAACCGAGCGATTCCTATATATTTTTTCTTTTTGTTTTCGTTTATCGAGCGCGCCGCTTTTTTTCTGCCTCGCTTCTCGTAAAATTGGCCGTAATCGACGCGCTACTAAAACGTTTTATTTTTCTCGGGCCTGCTTTGCATTCCGCGAGGCGCTGTTACCAAAATCCCCATTGGAAAACAAACAGCGAGAAAGGCCGCGGCGGAAAGTACCGATGTAAGTGGGGTAATTAGCGATGCCAAAGCGAGGAGCTTGAATTTTCGCGGGTCCGCATAACAATACCTCGGGGATTGTCGGTGTTGGCGATGGAGGGCACGCCTAGAAGCGGCGCGCGAAAGGTGCACCTTGGCCAACGCTGAGCGAGAGTTACCGAACTGCCGAGCGTTTCGAGCCCGCGGGAGCCTTTTATTAGTGCAACGACGACGCGGTCCCGCCTCGAGCTACTGTTTTCAAGATCGGCTGGGAGCAGATAAAGGGATTTTTTTTACTCAACGACTCGCTTGGAAAATTGTTGCCTAAACAATAGCAACGCCTCGTATAGTGCATGTTTAAATTGAAATATTTCTTTCGAGCGGATATTAAATTTATTGCACTTTTAATTTGTTGGCGTTTTAAGTGGGGCGTTTTAGACGTCATGTTATTTATACAAATTTAGAACTAACTGGTGTTGATTGATAATCGAATCTTAAGTGGATGATGCAAGTTGTTCACTTGTTCAATTGTTCGTATTAATTAAAATTCATATATATATTTCCATTAAATATTTAGTTAAAGCTGACCTTATTATTTCTGCTATTAAAATTTTATGATTGTATTGATTCTACTTAATGAATCAATCGCAAGGTCTGCAGACAAAAAGTAGTTATACATATATATAACGTCATTTCTGTGATCCGTTGAATGTAATTACCATTACTTTTTCCTTCTTGAAATGTGTATGCTCATAAAGTCCGAGTGGATAATGAAGGTCGTTTATAGAAATGATATTTTTAAACTCGGTCACTTTATTAAAAGAACAGATTAAGTGTATTGCGAGTGTAACGATGGGTCGTGTTTTGCAAAATTAACAATTACTATTACGTAAGTATTGAAGCTGCTAAGAAAAGGAAGCACGAATAAAGTACTGGTTATTAGCGGTCTTCGATTAGCCTAGAACTACTTATTTTCAAAGGAATGGGAACAGTCAACGGCTACGAATGAAAGTTACAATAGCGATCAGAGTAACCCTTATTAACTCAAAGCGCCTTGTGCAATCGAAATGCTCAACGTCAAATGTCTCATACACGTTTCAGTTGTATACACTCGGCACAATTTAATAGTATCTCTTTTCTCTTGTCTCAAGTAATTCGCAATTGATTGTGAGAACTTTTTTTCTTAGATTCATATCGCATTAAATTTTACAGCACGAAAAGATATAAATACAAAACCAACAATAAGTACACAGTCAATTTTTCAAAAAGCGTTTGTCGCACTTTTCCAAACTAATAGATTTGTTGCGGATCGCTGTTCAGATTTCTGCACTTCACAGTGCGGCCGACAAAGCACAGGACAGTTAAAACGTTTGATTCCTGATCTCCATGTCACCATCGAATCCACTTTAGTCAGATTTTCCTTTACGATGGCGATAAAACTTACCTGCAGTTTATTTTATCTTTTACTTCTTGTTCGAAAGGAAATTAAAAAATTCATGTTTTTGCAAAATAAGTGATTTATTTCATTTGCAATACAATAGTTCAACACAACATATAATTAAATCTCTAACAAACATGTCTTTGTGCACGAGAGATTATTCATTAAAATTTCATTAACATTTGCTTACAAACAAAAATAAAACTTACAAAGAAATTTAGCGTAGCCTTCAATAATCGTTATATGCATTTTAGAGATTTCTTTCTAATTAACGATGCATGGAATAATTCAAATGTTCTAGCAAATGTTGAATTAATAGAATTAAATTAACTTTAAGTGACTCAACCATACATGATAAATAACTTTTTATTTTTATTCAAGAATTTTTTTACCAATTGGCTCAACTCAATAAAAAGTACATTTTTTTGACGAGTACATTATTTTTTTTAGAATGACCTAAATGATGAAGCACCAGTAGTCTCCAAACGTTTAAACAAGCATTGATTTAAAATAAATTCACTATTACGCGAAATAAATAACCCCTTACGTGGTGATTAAAAATTTGTTACTTATATATTTGCATAATAGAATAAGTTGAGGATTTTTATAAACTTATTTGGAGTTTTAACGGAAATGACTTACTATAGACATATAAATTGTTAGTGTTTTTTTGGTTCGTTGTAATTTTTTAACCTTTTAAAAAAGTTGGTCGTCTGCTTTTTTCTTATACTATACATATATGCGAAGGATTTCATTATATAATACGCACTGTATGCACATTTAAATCTAATTATACATTTAATTAAATTGTTTATGATACACAATTAATTTCATATTCGCAGATTTCGACCAAATAAGTGTCAAGTTTAATTGCAACTTAAATTTTACATTGAAAATAAATCTGTTCTCCCTTACACCGATCGGCAACATCCTTTTTCTAAAAAAAAACGTAATAATTTTGTTCGCCAACATTTCTTATTTTTTCTCCTGCAAGTCTTGTTTATGGCTGAGTAAAGGCAACCTAAGATTTTTATGTAATTCACGGCTATTTAAAAGAAAAAAAACAAAACAAAAATCGAAGTAGCTATGATATATACACAGCATCAAATGTAGAACACGAGCGTTTCTCACATGAAACGTTGAACATTATTTGTTTTTGTTTTTTCCCTCGACTGAATGATTAATCGGTACTAAAGCGGGCAAACCCCATCGCAGGAATCGATCGGAACCGCTCGCCTTCTCGTCGCAGCGCTTTCGCGTGCGTAAGTATGCGCGCGATAAAGTTGCTGCTGAGGGCGTTTACCGCGTACACGCGACACGCTCACGAGATGCATATATATATATACACACGCATATATGTCGCAGAGGTGGGCGCGATGGCCACGAGCCAAGCGCGCGAACTGCGGGTGAGAGCGACGCTATTTGCGCGAACGGCCATGGCATAAACTTTCGCACGTGCCAAGCGCGTGCGACGCCTCTCCTCTGCATCGGCGATGGCCTTTGGGGATCACCATAACTAGAATCTCGACTCATCGCCGGTGCTTCTCTTTTTCTGTTTTTCTTTTATTCTTCAGTTAAGCAGTTCTCGCGCCGCGCGATCGTTGCACAATGCACACGCGTCGATTGTCAGTGTAGTTGCGCTTTTTATACGATTCTTTTTAATAAAGCGAATCATGCTTATTCATTGCAGTCCGGAATCATTAAGGCGGCGTGAGATGATTTGATTTTGCATTATTTATGGCTCGATCATCCAAATCTTTTATATAGAATTCATTTGTTTCGTAACTTTTTTATAGATTTAATTGTTCAAAGAGCAATCATGTCTTTGATGGATTGTTTTGATTAAGGTATATATATATATAAATTCATTTACTGTGTTAATTAATTATTTCAATTGGACGTTCAATTAGCGTTTACCGCCCGGGAAATTAAATAATCTATTGGCTGAAAGCTAGGTCTGTTCGTGCTCGTCTGTTTCTACTTACATTCAATTTAAAGTGTATGCGTTAACCGAGTGATAATATTTAGGTATCCCTTATGAGAGGCTCACCATTTTTACATTGTATATGTTTTTGAATATGCTGCACGATGATATTATAATTCGAGTAACTTTCACAATAAGTAATTCACGGAAAATCGCGACAATCGGTGTTAAAAAGATTAACGGGAACGCATGTGGACATTGTTCTGTTATAAAAATACACCAATCAAAATTTTAACAACCACGTCGCGGAAGAACTACTTAACAGATATTTTCTAATACACTGAGCTATTTATTCGCTCTATTATACTAATTGCACGATATGTACAGGCTGACTATAGAAAAAAACAATGACGGGATGTGGACGCGACATAGTAATTTTTCTCCGCACTATCTACACACGACTATTTCGCGTAAGCGATACACGGTAACTTAGCGTTAAGGATTTTTTATACATCAATTAATAATAAATTATTAATCAACGCAATTACGTAGTAATGACTCCGATCGTGCGTGTGTCGCGCGCCCGTCCCGCTGAATTACTCAACGTTTGATAGTGGACGCGCGTGCACCGCCGTGCAATAATTGCAAAGAAAATAGGCAGTACGAGAATGAGAAAGAGAGAGAGAGGGGGGGGTAAAAAAATAGAATGCAAATAGCGAGCTTTCCCCAATCATTCAATTTAATTAGCCAGCTGGAATCTCTCGCCGCTGCCCAGGTTTCGCCTTGGCTCTCTAATGGCTGCTGCATCGAGGGATTTGATTTGATTCTCCTTCTGGGTATATACGTAAATATATATCCCGGTAGTGGAAAGCGAGGGCGCAACGGACTGTTAAACTTTGAGTCCATTTAACCTACACCCGACCGCGTTAGCTTCGTTAATTTGGTGAATTAATAAAAAAAATTGGGTGCGTTAATATAGTTTCGTTTTCAGAATACCAGCGGATCTACAAAGCGCGAAAGAAAAAGCTGAAATGAGCTTGACGAGTTAAATTGTCTAACTTAAACTCGCAAGTAAATTACATTCTTCTTTTTGTTCTTAATTAAGATTTTGTGGAGTGAGATCGAAATTACGAGATTTTCCGATTGAGGAGGTTCTTTAGAAATTGTGCAATCTTTTCTCTTAAAAATTGTTCTTTCTTAAATTTCTCTTGGTGATCTGCGATGGTGTCTAAAGACACTTACATTTTCATATAAATCTGAATTTAATTAAAATATTTGTAACTGAAATGAGTGAAGATTTAATTAAAGTTGGAGCTGGATTCTTTAAAAAAAATATTTCGAAATTAACATCTAAATACTGAACGACCTTCACGTCTTCCTCGTTTGCTGACTTGCGATATTCACTAAAGACCCATAATTCAGGTCTTATTTTACAAAATCTCAATTACGCGCAGTTTTAAGACACTGTAATAAATACAGCCAAACATGCTGATTATTGCTTGATAAAGATTTATCTCCCTGTCATTGCTGTAGATTTTTCTTTAATTTACGAGCATCATTCACTTTTATATTACTGCAACAGCTCTATACATTTTAACCTCGTAAATTTTCTCATCGACTAAGAAATGGGTTAGAATTCTCCAAATTCAGCTGTTGCTTTCGCACGTGGAACAATATTCGACTTGATCGATCGGTCACGTTATGCGGTCGACCCTCATTCGCCCGCCAATCAAGACTTTCGCATTGAACGCGAGAGGAAAGAACATAATCTAAGAATTCGGTTGCAGAGTCCGACGATCTGGTACAATCTGATCGCGAGATCACAATTGGTTCAGCGATACCAGGGGGATTGTCGGCTATCGCCTCTCTTTTTTTCTGTCCACTGTCCACTCGTTGACGCTCTGGACTCGCCGCCTCGCTCTCCTGCTCGCCACTCATTGGCCTCGACTGTCCTGCATCTTCTAAGCCTTCGAAAATCAGTAGAAGTACGCGAAGAATGCTGAAACAGAAGAGAAACATTGTACGTCAATTGTTCGATTTATTTCTCAATATCTATAGGATACGATGACAAATGTTGGGATATTTTTTTTAATCTTTTATTGATCTTTCAATCCATTATTGTTTCAGTTTTTTTAATAATAACTTCAAAAGAATTCAGCGGTACGATGAGTTAACATTTTTAAAATAATTTAAAAAAAAAAATAGGATTGGAAACACACAAGGGCTTGCTTAATCTCGACATTGTTGGACGAGAAGAGTTTAAAATGGTTTAGAAAAAAAAAATAATAAAATCTTAAATCCTTTGCAGAATGTTCTCATACTTGCAAAAAGCCGTTAGAACCTATTAAACATATCCATGGATGTTGGTTAATTAACATTCTTTTGGGATACTTTATGGTCAACAAATTTAGGCCAGACTTGTATTGTTTAGTTCCTATAATACAAGATCCTCTATTCATACACGAATACATTTAATTTTATATTTTTTATATTTGTATACGAATATGAATGAATTTACATATATGATTGGCAATAATTCCAGCACTTTCTAGATATGTAAATGAATGGAACGATCTAGTAAATCATATTCTATATTTTAACCTACTACGTAAGTATATAATTCGCTCATAAAAAGAATTCTATTTACTACCACAGAAACCCCTGCGTGCAAGTTATAATTTTCAGTGGTTTATTTTAATACCCGTTTGTATTTTACAACAATTGGCTGTCGTTAGTAAATAAACAAGATATATGCTCCTTATAAAGTATCCATGCATTCGTGAAGTTATAGTTAAAAGATTAATGTCTACGAGAAGGTGAAAAGCAAATAACGGCAAAATCGAAGTCACATACTGGTGACTTGGCACGTGAAACGAGTAGTTTCAATTTCTAACTGGTGCTAACCAAAGCCACCCACGAAATCGTTGTGGGCAATACGCGATCGACAACACAGAGCCGTGCGAGTGATTCAAGAATGTCAATTGGTGCCGCGGTGGGAGCGCCATCAACTCAGTACCTGCGCTATGTGCAATGACGTTCAATTAGAGTCACTGCGGCTGTATAAAAGCGACGTCGGATTCTCAGAATCTCAAGCTTCGAACTCCACGACAACAGTCCTTTAAGAAAAGCGCCACTGATTTCTTCAGGGAATGTATAAATATTGCTAATTACAAACTGGGATGACAATTAAAAAAAATAACGTCGTTAAGAAAAAGAAAGAGCACAGCAAAGGGAAGAATTCCGCAAGAACTGAGCGTAAGAGTTAACGCTGTAATGCACGTTTTAATAAATTTAAAATTTTCATGTCCGCACTGAGATGAAACGCGTCTAATTTAAATTGCGCATGTGGATTTTTCATTTTGCGAAGTATGTGAATATTACGCAAAGGGACGGACTTGCAAAACAAATCGTAAAACTCTGGTACTACATTATCATTACATCGGAAAGGATTTTTAAAGATTGGTTTTTAGATCGGACAGGCGCTGTTAATTTTCATGCGATACAAAATTAGCGCCGTTAATTAACAGTTGACCGAATAGTTTATAGACACGTGCGTAATTTGAGCCTTTTTTTAAGGAGCATTGCATGCTTCATCGACCAGGCGTTTCTGAGAAGCCGATTTAATATATTCGGCTGATCGGATCCGACCGTTTCATAAAAAAAAAGTTCGTTCTTAACAATCCGGATTCTTTATGGAATAACAGAGTACGCAAGCAACTGCAACTTTCAAGTAAGCTAACGAAGACGTACTTCACGGTTCACAATGGATTTTTTTTCGAAGAACTCCAATTTTTTTTGTAGAGACACAGCGCATTCACTTTCATTTTTTTTCGCGAGCGAAAGGATTATTAAGAGGCAGAGTTGGAAACAAAAGTGCCTCGAATTGAGCCTCAATGACAAGATTGTAATTGGGTTCAAAGACCTTCCACCACTACAACAATGGGCTGACTTGGAGGTCGACACACTTTGGAAAGTAGCGGCGTTCTGTGCGGATGGGTGGGCCACCCTTCGCGCGAATTCGGCCTCGATGTTGCATTCTAATCTGGTGAAATGTATCGTGTACTATAATGGTCATTTTTGGAACCTCAGACTTTTTTCCAAATTCTTATGGTAAAAATGATACTCGGGCAGTCTGCGACAAAATTGCTGCGGTGTCTTGTGAGATTGTTAAGTGCTCCGTGCATTGAAGAAAAAGGCATCTACCACCGTAAATAAAAAACTAATACATGTTATTGAATTGTTCGAGGCGAAGCCGACTACCCACGCGTGTTTGTACAGATTAATCTTTGGTGCACCGTTGCCAGGTACAACAAAGGACCCCCAGGCAAGGCTTCGCGTGATTTCCCCAGGCGAACTTGAAGCGGGATGATCGGCTCCACGGGGGGAGAGGCTGCGGTCGGAAGCGACCTTGCCTCTCGCTCGTGACCTCGTGACACGCGCGCCGGAGAAGGTGCGCGATCCGCGGGGCGTGCCACTTTCACCCGGGCTTAATCGCCACAGCCGTCTGATCGGCGGGCTTCCTCGTCTGCACGAGGAAGTACGAGGAGGTGTGGTCACCTGCGCGCCGCTCCAAATCCCGAGCTTCCGAAGAGGACGAGGATTACGAGCGACTACATTGCTAGTGCCTGCTTGTAATTGTATGCTTGGGTATTTAGTCACCCTGCTGGAAAAAGCGGCTTTCATCGGTCATGCGCGCCGCGATGCCTTTAAAAGGGGACACTTCCTCGTCGAGCGCAGGCTGTTATTGTTGGTAAACATTAAAAACTGTCCGTGGCACCAAAATAACAGGCTCTCTGCGCGCGGGATTAGTGGTTAGAACGCGATTTATGTATCAATAATTCGCCGACTAATAGCAGCAGTTTGCTCGGCAAGGTAAGAGGTTCGAGCGCTCGAAGGTGAGCTTTTAAAATAGGGGAGAGGGGAGGACAGACGCGCGCAGTCCGCCTCTCGCGGTGCAACCGATTTAAAGGCGCACTAAAAATTAAACGAGAGATTGTTCTCCGCGGTGCGTACAATGTTAAAAACGAACTTTATAAATTTAAACTGTAAGCAGTGAAAGTGCCTGCGTATACCCTTTTTTTTATTCTTTTTTAACAAACGTTTCCTACACGTGGAACAGATAAAATTCAGTTAAGGAAACTCGCCCGATAATGGAAATATTTATTTCATTTATTACTCACGAGATTTATCTGTAGAAAGTTTCGATAATACTCGCAATAGTGAATTATTAGTAACAATCTATTAGTCGTACTACTTGCAAAAGTTTGCTCTTTTCTTTAGCAATATTATTTTGCCTGCGCGCTTACACGCGCTCGAAATCGCATGCGCCGAGTAGCACTCGCTTCGGTGGATACAGTGCCAAGTTAAAAAAAGGAAAGCAAGCGCTCGTCGTGCATTTGTATGATAAACGACTCGGGCGAACCAGCAGCCGCTACCGCTTTGCTTCCGCCAGGTATACCCGCATCCCATCGCTGATTGCAGCGAGCCCGCAGTTTTTCAGGCGGGCCTGGCGCCCGGCTGGAAAATGCCCCCTTTCAGGCGAACAATATGGGAGGCTTTCCGCCATCCAGAACTTATCCCAGAACCGATCTGATATAGGATTTTCTACAGGAAGTATAGTTGTTATTTGTGTAGGTATTATCGGAGTGGTAGGGGAGGCGCTTATCCAACAAGCCTGCATATTTACACATTTTATTGTAAGCTTAATAATTTATTTTGTCTTAAATATTGAAAAAGACAATATCGACAATCACCATAAAGGTAATATAATTTTAATCTTTTATATATTCAGAATTGAATCACTCGGGTTCGCGCATTCTACGTAATTTACAAATCAGCAACCAATTGCGTGCTCCTACCTTGACGACCAATCGGAATCACGCATTAAAAGCTTTACAACAAAGGCCATTATTTTTTTAAGAGAGGATTTGTATGTAAAAACATACTTTTAACTGCATTTATTTGAGTATGTACGCAAAAACTGAGTAGATTTGAAGTATTTTCGTGAAATGGCTTGCTCTAAATTTGCGCTCAGAAATTCACTAAGCTCGCTTCGCTACCTTCGTCTAGTTACGCAATTTCGACTGTAAATCTGCGAAATTTCATTCTTAAAGGGCAGGCACGAAAATGTTCCAAAAAACGTGTTTCAAAAATGGCAAATGTTTACGACGGTACCATGCATTACATCTTTCGTTACCGTTTCGAATACAATGAAGCTTGCGTTTTCCAATTTACGTTCATGTGTCTTGTGTAATAAATAATTGTCGATAAGCGATTATGTCATTATCATAATGCCGGATCTTTATTGACTGTTGGTCAGTAAAATTTTCGACGTCGCTTTATCAGTTTTGCATTTATAGCCGGCGATTACGTTCCAGCCGTTGACTTTGATATGCATTTTATGATCCGATGATAAATGGCCGATCTCAATTTCAGTTCAGGAGAGGGGAGAGTTTTCTTTTTTTTAATGAGTTTAGGGGGGCTGCGCCACCCGCGCCATCATTATGCGATCATACACGTCAGCAGCCGGGGGACTGGTACGAGTGCGGACTTAGTTACCAGACACTCGAACTACGATTGTACATCTTTTCTTTATATTAGAACAGTGAGCTAATTAGTTCCGATTTTTTTACGGTTCGTCTAAAAACGTAGCACTCGTGTACCCAGTTCACCTTTCGTTTTACAAGTGTCCAAATGTCGCTTGCTAACAACAATTGTTACCACATACTCAAAAAATACGACCCACAAACCATAAAACTATCGTTCACCAGGAGTGGGCTAAAAGAGTTAATGGTTTCAAAGATATAAAACATAAACAGCTTTTATTTATTGCGTAAGTTAATGGAGTACCAGGAGGAATACAGGAAAGGTAAGCGCGGCAAAGAGTCACATTGGATGCACAAATCACAGTTATTGTATATACAGGTGCTCGTACCATGTGCAAAAAAAAATCAAGGCTTAACGGCTATATATAAGCAGCATTCCTCCGTTGGTTAATATATAGGTTTATTTACATGAGGAAAAACATTTTTTTGTCATCTTTTTTTTTTTTTTTAAATAAAAGTAACAAGCTACCACCGTGCGCGGGAGGTTAACTCTCGCGACGACGGCGAGTTAATCCGCGGATTATGGTACAACAACGATCCAGGAGTTTGTCCCGTTGAGGGGGCGCGTTTAGTGTAGCTGCGACGCTGCTCCAGCGAGTGGTTTACCTGCGTTGGGTGGGACGAATCCATAGCCGCTGGCACCGACAATGACGCCGCTAGTGTCGGCGGGGTTGCCCGCTGGGCTTGGCGGGAACACCACGGGTCCTAAAACATTTCTCATATTAGTACAACTCCTATTAAAATGCCTGAGAGTTCTTTTTAAAAATCTTTCAACAAATTGTTTCACGAATTATTCCAATACTGAGAAAGTTACAACGAGTGCTTGGTCAATTTACTTGATGAATTATTCAAGGATGAAAATTGCTAAAGTACTTGAGAAATTATTTGTATAATAATATCGTAATGTAATTGCCTTGATTAATACAAATCAATTGAGTTCTTTTATTTAACTTAATGATTAATCTCTCATTTCAAAGAAAATGATTTGTTGAAACTAATTGAAGACCCGCCAATGTAGAATAAATATCCGTGCTTTTCGGTATTCATAACGAATCGCCACAAAAGCAGCTACATTGTAAAAAGTATATTTTTTGAATATTTCTTTTTTAAAGGAAAAGTTAAAAGTAACTGTTTATAAAAGATAATCTATAACTATTGCATGAAAGTTTTTTTACCGCATTGACCAACTTATTATGAATAAATACAATGAGACAAATGTGAATAGCTAAAAGTTAAAAAGTCGCGTTAAAATTCAATTACGTTGATCGGAAATTGGAAATTCATTAAAATTTACTTAGAAAGTAAAAAGACCATTAGCGCTTCGCGCTGATTACACGTGTTCCTCGTCGAACTAAACCGTCTTAGTTGAGGCGCAACTCTTCCTCGGCCCGGAGCGTGCATAATAAATAACATGGGCGAGCTTGAAGAAAAAAGGAGAGGAAAGGAGGCGAGAAATTCATGCGCGGTGTCGCAAAGCCTTAAGGAAATTTAAAAGCGTCGAAGTAATTAGCAGCTCGCTGGGCATCGGCGCGTATCCCCCGAATCTCGACGGGAGCATCAGCTGTTTGTTTGCGCGCGCTTTTCTTTTTCGAAAGCGAGTGTCCGCGCAGAGACGCGTGAAGCCGCGAAAATTTATGCCGCGCAATTAGCAGCCCGTCGAATCCGGCCGTTATCTCTTGGTGAATGCCAATCGAGGCAGAGAAAGAGGCCGGTCTGACCCGCGTTACGCTGTCAGCGAGATCAACGAGACCCGACCGGTGTAAGGGGGTGTGCGCTGTCCAAGTGGAACGATTATTTTTTTGCCTACATAAACTCTGCGTTAGGCTCGATTAATTTTCCTGTTTTTTTCTTGCGTTGACCTACTGAGCATGAAAGTCCTCGAATGCATAATCCCAAATCGCTGTAGTTTTAACGAAGGCTCAATGACTCTCTAAAGTTGGAGCAGTGAAAATCCACTGGCTTACAATGTTCGGCTAAACTTTATTTTAAACAGCTATAAGTGTATTACTTTAGTAATAGAGAATGTTCATTGTTTTAATTAATAGCATTAAACTTTATGCATACGCAATGTTTTAAGTAGTGGAACAATTCTAGTTAATATTGACTTTTTCAATAGAGCCTGTCCCCTTCTTCTTCGTTTCTTTCTCGTACGTTAAGATATAATAATTGAAGTTCTGCATTATGGCATTCGGATAAATCGGATAAAAAAAGTTAAATCATAATCATCAAAGGCTATGCTTACCTAATAATTATCAATTAACAATGAGTGCCAAGTGTCAAAACAACAAGTCGGTACCGCAAGTCTTAATAGCACGTTACACACGTCCCACGCGTCAATCCGCCCCAGCAGCGCAATTAAGCTCAATTTCGCCTCGATCCTCGCGTTTTTTTCTCTTCATTCTCTGCCAACAGAGTGAGAACGAGACAAGGTCTCGCCGACGGGCCTTATCTCAGGCATCTTCCTTTCCCTTATCCGCGACGATCTCGTACCATTCGCAATTCTCTCCTCGCGATTCTTTTCAATTGCTCTTATTATAGTTATTATTATTTTTTTTCACTTTTTTCTTCCGCAGCGCGGGTGATGTTGGAATTCGCGAAGCCCACGTGGATAATCGTAATAACGGCGGTGATCACGGCCTTCACGGTCGTTGCTCCTCAGTGACCTACGATCGCGTGTCCCAGGGACGATATCGCCGGCAGCCATCGGCTGTCGATTAACCGCCGATGATGGATAAAAAAGTCTCTGTACAGCCAGAGTGTACAATGCATATACGTACATGTCTAGCTAGAGTGACTCGCGTATTTTTTTATTTTTTTTAGTACTCGAAATTCAGAAAACTGGTGACGTTTACATTGACACGTGAGTAACCGGATACTTCGAATAATAAACTAAACGAGCTAACAAATTAAATTAATGAGGCAACCCGTAATTATTAAGCATATTTTCTCGTGAGCACGCGCGATTTCGTAAATGAAAATTCGCTGGGACTTTTACGTTCAGTGTATACCTCAACCTCGTGTCTATTAATAATATGTAAAAATGTTTTACCGTCACGTGCCTAAAATGTCTGCATTCCTTTCTAGGCCGCTGTGCAGCTCGAAAAGTCATTGTAAATTAATATTTTGCGTGGTATCAAATAACGAAACCGGAAAAACCAGAAAATTTCCTTGCTTCACGCGCGCAAATATTACGTAGAGCGTGTCCATTGCACCAGAGATCGTCGCATTAACTAGCGTCTTGGGTCGTTTTGAAGAGACCCGCTGTTTTTTCTTCTTACCCCGTCGAATTAACTTTCATCGGCGCCTATAAGTCCACTGCCGTGTGAAACAGTGCAATTCTCTACAAACGTGGTTAATTGAATCGATCGAGCGTGCAAAACTCGGCGTTTCCGCGAATCCGGCGAGAACAGACGCGCGGAAAGAAAAGAAAAAGGAGAAGCGTGGTTATCGAACTTTCTCTTCACGGTGAAGGTGAGCGGGAGAATAAAGGAACAAAGGACCTGTACAAGTGACCCTCTTCTTTTTTTTTTCGGCTGAATAAGAAAATGGTCGAACGACGCGCGTGCGACACCTGTCTTGGCGGGAACGAGGAGAAGGGAGGCTCGAACAATAGCGCCGGCGGGGAACAAAAGTCGCACCGCGCATTTCATAACGGCTCTATTAAGGAGGAGACAAAAAAGGAAAGACAGCGGGGCGAGCAAGAAAAAGCGCGACCGGACCGCCGCGTCTGCAGCATATTAGAGCGATGAAGGCGACCCGCGCGGGAAATTGGCCAATGCCGCGGCGCGGCTTTACGACGCTCGGCAAAAAATGTGTTAATGATTATTCGTGCCCCCACGTGCGGCGATACACAAATTTAATATTGGTTTTTTCGTGACCGGGAAAAACTCACAAAATTACGTCAAATGAAAAAGCAATTTTCTAAATTGAGGTTTAGAAATAATAATACAACGCCGCGAGCGTTTAAGTTGTAAAAATATTTTTACTGCGGCCATTAGGAGGCTGCTTTCAGCCGCACATTCTTTTTTTGCACTTCACTCATTGACGACTGTCATCGAGTTTCGGCGACCATCCCAGCGAAATTTCACTCCGCGTACGTTCAATTGTCACGCCAACGAAAATTTTGCACGAGAATATATTCGGTGCACTTGACTAACGGGCCCGCGCTCGGAATTCATTTTTTTAACAGTTAAACGTTCACTGTTACGCAACATGGCGTCGTAAAAGCGAGCAAAGGCATAAGAAAAAAATCCGCAGGAGTGTACGGCCGTCGATCTGAAGAGTGAAGCAATTCGGGCATAAATTACGCGGCCCGTTGACTCCGATTGGATTAATATTGGTGCGGCGCTGAAAATTGTTGCTCGAGAATGCGAGAAAAGCTAATTCCGCGGCAGTCAAGGCCGTACATTGGGTGCAAAACGGCGCGGTCACTTTGAAAGTCGCGAGGCGTTGCTGCGGCGCGTTGTATGGCGCTCTTTTTCATAAGGACGCGCACTTACCCGTGTTGGATCGGGGGTCCCTCAGACTAGCCGGTTGCTGAGATAGGTATGGTCCAAAGCCGGCGAACAGCTGCTGGTAGTTCTGAGCCTGCGCCAAACTCACCGCCACCGCGAGGATAGTTACGAACAAGATCATCTGTAAGAATTCCACAAGTCCTCATTAGGGCTGCTTACGCGCAATACAGGAGCACATATTGTTTCTTTTTAAATCAGTTAATTAGTGAATTGGTAATTTTCCTCTATTAAACTAGACCCGTAGCTCTTAGGTGGATATAAACGCGATACTTTACAAGCTCGTACGAGGCAACTCGGAATAAATGTCTGCCTCAAGATTTCGGTCTAATTTAATTTATACACTTGCTAAATTAATATTGACTCGATAAAATGATCTTTTTATATAATTTTATCACGTAATGTGGACTGAAGCATTACATTTAATAAAACAGTGAGATATTTATGTAAGAGAACATTAAGATTTAACCGTTTCACATTTTACCTTTTAACAAATTCAACCATACGTAACATAAATTCTCCGAGGAATAAAGGCATTTTTTTCTAATTAACAAAAGAAGCCTATCACCGCTAATTAGCGAAGGAACGCACCAAGCGATTTTTAAATTTCGAACCAATGCAAAATGAGCAGCTCAATGAACGCAAAGGCGCGTTAACGGGGAAAAGGGATACGACGAATGCGGGTCCTGAATTATTAATTCCACCTTGACGCAATTGCCAAGCGGCTCTTGCGAGGCTTCTCTTTTATCCGACGCGCTGCAAACATGCGCTGCCGCGGCTATATTAATAAACCACCTGGAGAGCTTGCTTAAGCTCCGGCGGGTGCAGGCGAAACGCTAAGCAAGGTCGTACTGGCCGGTCCAATTAGACCGATCCTTTCGTAATGATTTGGCAAAAAAATCGCGAATTCTCGAGGATGGCCGCTCGCTAGTGTCTCCCGCTGATCGATCGCGCTCCACGGATAGGCGCGATTTTTCGAGAGGTGCGCTGTTGTGCAAGCTCCGCTGTGCGCGCGCCTACGCAAAGATCGATTAACGAGTCACTGGGAGTTTGTATATAAAAATTCCATTTCGAAATGTACACTGCTTGATTTTTTCACTTAGCGGGTTCCGCAGATCGCAATAAAAGAGTGGACTGCGAAAGCTAATCTTGAGATTAATTACCACGATAGACGCGAGAGTCTAATAAGCGGGTCGATTATTGATTATAAAACGCACTTCCCGCAGCGTCGGCCGAGGAAATCGAGGCGGAAGAGGCGCCGTCAATTGAATGGGTAATTTATGACTCCGGGGACCGCGCTCACCAGCTAATAAATGGGATATAAATCTAATCGACGCGCAGCAGTGGCGTCCAAGTCGCGAGTGACGCTGCGATTCTTCGCGACCTGCGGTCCGCTCTAAACGCGACGCAAGCTTCTAGGCTGTCAAAATTATTGACACTAGCGGAAAATGAAAGAATTCAGGCGTCGTAAATCTTAGTTAGCAAAGCGAGCGCCGACTAATTAAGAGCCTCCGATAATATCGCGCCTCGATAATAATAGCACGCCCCGTAGCGCCGTAAACTTAAAATTAACCACAATAATGGCTCACTTGGCGAAAAAAAATGGCGACCGGTAATTTGCATGTAAATCGCTAGCATGGGAAAGCATCGGCTATCGGCGAAAAACAAGGAGAGCAACACCTTCGGTTTCGCCCTGGCAAAAAGCCACCGGGACGGCGCTGAGTGCGGGCCATTACGGGCGCTCGTAAATTCGTCGAAAGCTGGCTCGTTTTGCGTAATTCACGGCGTTCCTGTCACTCGACGTTGCGAGGATGATTCGCCGAGCGTTTAATTGGGTAAGAAACGACTCGGGGCAAGATGCGAGGAAAAGTCACTCCCCTCCCACCGGAGGAAGAACTGGACACTGCGCCACGATTATACCGTCCAACGTAAGTGGCACTCGCGGCGAGTTTCACACGTTATTCACCGTCGCAGCGTGTGAAGCAACGCGTTATCCCGATGATGAAGCAGTTACGCTATTTAATCGTTAAATTTTACGGCTTATGGAAACGCGGGCCGAGCATCTTGTGTAAAAGTGAGAAAAAAAAAGAGGTGTGCGTTACCCGCCGGGGGTGAGGAAAAAGAGCGACCCGAATTACGAGGTGTAACACGCGCAAATGTACACGCACGCACTCCATGTATGTTTGTGCAATCAAACGCGTTATCGGTTTATTGTGTACGCGGGCCGCAAAAAGCTGATTAAATTTTTTCCCAAGATGAACCGACCGAGAGGCGTGTATAAATCGTTGCCGATCTCCGAGTCACGTACACCGACACCGCATTTTTGCTTACCCCTTTCAAAATACCCTAAACCCCCTCCGCGGCTTCTTGTAACCCTCTCGGCTTTCCCAATTACCGGTACAATGTAGGCAGTGAATCCTGTGCTTTTTGTACGTTAGAAAAAATCGGCGGAGCACCGCGCTAGGGTGAAAAAAGAACACACGAGCCAGCGCGCGAGTGTGGTTGGGCAAGCGAGCAAAAAGAAAATCGAGCGTGCGTGCGCTGGCGCAACCGGCAGCGCGAAAAAAACCGCGCCACGAGCGCGTAAATCGCCATTTACATGCGCTACCCTCTCTCGCTCTATCTCTGTCTACCCCGGTTGATCGAGCGCCATTTTTCGGCGCTCCGTCGCGTGGGATAATCGCGAGCCACTGCTTCTTTGTCGAAGAGAGCCGATCGATCGTCGTCGGCGCGCCGCGCAAAGCGTAATCGATCTTTATTGAGTAAGGCTTAGAATCGCGGGTGTCGCTGGAGAGGGGTTCAAGTTGAATTTAATGATTAGTTAGGTCTCGTAGCGAAGAGGGAGCGCATTGACGATCGGTTGGAAGTTTAGCTGGATACTTATCTCCACACATCGTATACATAATTCAAACTCGCATTGGTAAAAGTTATGTCGATGCTGGGATAAGTAGAAGTAAGAAAATGAAACCATTTTTCTAACCTTTTCTCTTTAAATATTTGTATGGTTTTCTCTCTTTCGAAAATCACGACACTTTTGTACATCGAAAATAAGGCATGAGTAGTTCAATTTAGAATTATAGCTAAATCAAGGTAGCGTCTCGTTACAGACAAATCGTTCTTGGTTTTTCACACGATCTAAATAAAACACAAGCTGCAGGTGTAAAATCATTCCGTATAAAACTCTATCCGTCGCTCGAGTGCTTATTACCCAAAACGATTACTGATCGATTGCACGTAATTTGTTCTCATCGCGCGTGTATCGTCTTTTTTCCTCTTCACCGAAGCCTGCAGTCACGAACTCGATGCTTTGCAGCGCACGTAACGCACGTTACCGCGATCCACATCATGGAGGGGGTAAGAAAAAAATAGCCGCGATCGGCAATTACCCGCGAAAGAAATGAACCATCTTCTCTCGGATCGTGATCGAGACAGAAAAGGACGCGAAGCGGGCGATCGGTTAATGATATTTTTTCTTTTTTTAAATCGGCGGCTGGTCAATCGTGTCAAGTTCGCCATAGTGCCGAGGAATATTACGAGAGCATGTTAATTATCGGAGGCGCGAGCGAGCGAGCCTCTCGCCTTGAGTCCGTTTTGCGGGCGCGCGATAAGCGCGCGGACAGCCGTGCCCCCGCGACGCCGTTCCCTTACAGCCGCGGCACACATGTGCGAGCAGCGTGACCTACCCGAGATCACATGCTCGCGATACATCCGACAGACGGGTAATCGCAAAATTGCGCGTTCAGCAAAACAGTCGTATTTTATTACTATTTTTTTTAATTACTGTTACCGCATCCGCGCAACTTGTACCCCATCATTTCTGCGAATTAAAATTCCTCAGGGGGACATTTTAATTTTCTCTTTCGCGTTCTTTTCTTAATTCATTGTAATTGTTAATCTTCATAGTTTTCCAACTTATAACTGCATAAATAGTGAATGATTAATAAATATTTAAAGAAATTGCCTTTTTACGAGGTGTCGTACAAGTACTACAAAAAATTGGAGCGGTTCGAAGATAGCTTTCTTCTATCCTTGCGCGAATCTTTAGAAAATATAGTGGAGTTTAGGCGATTTTCACCGATAATTTACAGTCCATCAATTAGCAGTATAAATTATGAGAATTTCATTATCTTGCGCCCGCGCTTTAACGCACACAATGAGCGCAATTAAATCGGAAAGCTTATAATTTAAAGCTGCCAGCTTCTCACAGCGAATAGTCTCTAAAAGCCGGAATTTCAGTAATTGCAGTTCACTCTCCAGATCCAATTAATACCGGAATTCAGATTGGAGCGCCCAATTTAAGTCTGGAAAAAAGAATGCAAATCTCGTCAAGAAGCAGATATGACATAACCACGCTGGTGTAAAAGTGTCGAATGGCACCGGCAATCCGTTTAAGCGATTGCTCGCGGCTCAGCGGCTTATAGGATAATTAGATTTCGCCCGATTCAGACGCAACGATAATAAATAAGCACGCGCGCGCAATTAAACGCTTTATTTCTCTTCCGCGTGAAATCTTTATCGCTTGGTCGCATCGATAGAAAAAAAGCTCGAGTGCATTTTGTAAGCGCCGGAAACCCCCAGGGAGTATGTAGCGTAAGGAGAGAAATTCAATTTAGCACTGCGTCTTATACCTCCTCGGCGTATCTATTAAAGTATGCGAATATTCGGAATACTCGTGCGTGGCTGCGCCGTTTCGTATAGGGGTTTACAAGATCTCGGGCATGAAGGTAGGCGTTTAGAGACCGTAAAAGCACTGTGTATAAACCGAGTTCCATCGAACGATTCTATTTATATTCCATTGGACGGGTATACGTGTCCACGGGTTCAAAATTTATTCGTTTGGCTTATGCTCGCTGGCTACCTAATGCTATACATCTCAACGATGGGATATTGCATCGGGAGTCAAATCCTCGCGATAACCCACGCCCAACTTAATAACAAACTTCTTTTTGCGCAAGTCGCACTCGAATCAATCGACATATTTAAAATACCATTTCTTAGCTACTGCTCAGATGTAGATCGACATTAAAAAGTAACGTATCAGTTAAACTGTCGTCATAAGTATAAGACATTAAATCAAATTGAAAACACGAACCCGTTCCTGTAACAAACAGTAAGGAACGAGTTTTAATGACAGTGAGAAATATAGATATTTCGATAATTTCCTTATTATCACATTGCATATAAATAAAAAAAATTGCTAAAATTATCACTTGGCCGAGTGCTCGATAAAAATATAATTGGGAAACCGACCAGCGTTAGTTCGTCGTATATCGATATGCACGACGCAGCTAAGTTTTAAACGAGCTCCCGACACGGTGTCCGCGTGGGCGTTCTTATGTAAGCAATCGCGACGCGCTGCCGTTGAATCGGCAATTTTATATCATTGTTAGCTGCGGGGATAGTCCGCGAGCGGGATACGCGAGCCCCGGCCACGGAGCGAGAATTAGAAAGGGGTCTCCTTTTGAAAAATAGCGTAAACACTGGTTTTGGCCGCGCGCTATCGGCCGATACCGATTTACCTTTCCGATTCGCGAGATACCGATTCTCTCGCGTTACGAGTTTACTTTCTACCTGCAACTATTGGTGACGTCATCGACTACGTGTACACGATTTGGTAACGGTTTTGCTGTTTTTTTTTTCGTTACTGTTTTTTTTCTTGGATCGAAGGGATTACAGGTTGTACGATGGTCAGCGCAGATTTAAAGCTCGGAACCATTGAATCTCCAAGATGAACTGCAGTAAAATATTTATCCGACGGTGAAAGCTTAGAGGCAGAGGGAAATCACGTTTTATATTTATTATAGCAGATGGTTAGTTGGAGTGTATTTATTGAGTGATATAAAACAAAACCAATTTTCGTATATCTGTTTTAATCGACGATCTCCCAACGAGCTACGTACATAAATAGTGTAATTATCTTTATTACAATTTATGATTTTCTTATTAAAATAAGGGGCGTTTAATATCAAAGGAAGGCTTCTCGACAAATTAAATGATCAAAGGTTGAAGGCGCACCGTCAAAGTGAATGATTGTTCGGTAATTGTGTTTATAAATCAAAACGCTATCGGATCTCTGGGTAACAAAGAAAATTTAGAGGTGAAAGCAAAACCAACCATCGTTTACTTCGCGCCTAATGAGTTGATTTGACTGGCTTCCGTGCGGCGATATCCGCACACCACGTCGACGTTACATAAAAAAATCGGGAAACTCTTCTCCGATGATCGTTAAACAGACAAATAACAATTTTTTCTTCCATGTAAAGTCATCGTAAGGTCGTTGCTCGAGCTAGGGAGTCATAATTTATGAAATGCAAACATTTCTTGTTGATCTTTTCGTATCTCGTGCAAGTCATTATTTGGCGTCGACACGTTTTATTTGGCGCACAGTACTTCTAGCTGGATAATGAGACGTAATTAAAGTTATCCTGACAGGCCAGTATACCTTGTCATAAAAGTAGTTTTTTCTCTTTTGACAAAGAATTAAAAAAATTTTATAGTTTCGATGGCTGACAATTAGCGGATAAATTGAAAGGCAGCAGCATCACAAGCAGTCGTAAATACTGGATGATTATTTTTCTCACTCGATTGATCTTACAGCTCATTACGAATGTTTAAGAACCATTCGTTACACTTTCTGCATTTATTATGCACGCATTCAAAACAAAGCATCGCCTCACACTTCTTTCCTGTATAGCACAGTCCGTCGAGCACTTCTTTTCGCACCGTAAGGGATTTCCGGTCTTTTATATGGCAATCTCATATTTCGTCCGAAAGGATTTCCTCCAATCCTTCAATGAGGAAGTGCACTTTCGAGCACGCCGCGGCAATAAAAAAAAGAATCCATGCAAAATTTACGAGCCTGCAAAAAAAACTTCTATCCCCATAATTCATTCTATTACAGATAGATATCGCGAACCGATAAACTGCAGTTATCGACACTAAGTAGATGAAATTTGCAGTGAAGAAGAAAAAAATTGATCCGCCCAAGGCGAGTGAAAAGATAGGCACCGCAGATTAAAGAAACGAAATCGCGGGATCCGAGATGAGAGCGATAACGAGCTGGCACGCGCCCCCAAGCGTTAAAATGTCGAGCTCCCGCTCGCCTCTTCCGTTGTTCGCGCTCAGCCGTCCGCAAAGATCGGTTCAAAGTCAATGGCAAGATGCTCGCGCGAAAGCAGCTACTGTGTAATTTTCCACGAAAAATCTGTCCATTTTCCTTCTCTATTATACTCGGTAAATTCTTATGTGGTAGCGGCACGTGCAGCCGAACGTTCCGCGGGCGAAAGAAGCAGCGCAATTTTCCGCAAAGCCATTATTCCGAGGCTTTCATCGCTGATGATGAAAAAATAAAATCGCAGCTGATAAAAATCGCGAATAATTCAAGCGTTCCGGCTGAAGAGTATCTGCACTTACGTGACGCGTGCAATAATAACCACATGTGGAGCCGCGCGTCGAAAACTAGTGGCGGCGTAATCAGCGGCTCGATTAAAGAAAAGGAAAAAGTGCTCCCCAAGTCGCCAACAGAAGGGAAACGGCACTAATTAACGCGCGCGACGGCGAACGCGGCGATTATTTACATGGCTGCGTTTCATTACGCGCGGTGGGGACTTTCGTTTTTCGCAACTGGCGACACGCGCTGCAAAAGTTCCGCGGGAGGGAGGCCGCGTGCGCATAACCGGATGGCGTTGGAGAAACGGCCGTCGTGGTGTGCTCCCGGACGCTTGATACAAGGCGCGCGCCGCCGCCACCACCCCAGGGATCTAAGTGTGCCGGGCCGCCAGTAACGCATTACTGTAATTTACGGAGCCTTGATTTATGCCCCGATCGCATGATTAACGCTCGTTTAATTTAAAAGCCGCGATATGCTGCTCTCCTCCACCAGTATGTGTCTGCGCGCGCCTTTATTTAGACGTACACTCGACAGGGCTACTTGTAATTGGGTGTCAATCGTAAATCCAGCGGGTCTTATTAATTTTGATTTTGAATGTCGGACCGACTAGCGCCTTGTAGAGGAAAAATCTCCCGCTCGGGACAATGAATCAAACGATTTATACCGCGCGCAAGGTGGGGTCAAAACGGAGCTTATTGATTTTTACTGCGGGAAAAAAGCGTACGAGACTCGCGATTTTGCGAGGATTTATCGCGCGTTAAAAGCTGGCCGATAAAACGTCGGCGCTTACACGTGCGGAGTGACGCGGGGTCTGCTGTCGCGTGTTTGTTTTTGTAAAATATATTGCGCGCGGGATCCGAGGAAATGTGAAAATATTGTGGATGTAAACGCGTTATCGAGCAGTCGACGAAGCGTGCGGAATTCGCGGGCTGCGTTAAAAGTCGGAAAATGACTTTTTCTAATCATGAAGCGAGAAACACGGGAGTTATTGACGAATTTTTATTAAACTTATACACGGTAGATACGTTCACTTTGCATAAATTACAAGCTCGACGGTATAAGTGGCTCCGTCACTACATCGCTCGAGTTATTCGCCGCGTGTGGGACACAAATTTATCTTTATTTGCAAGAAACGATTACGTCTATTGTATTTGCAGAAAGTCTGATTTTTTTTAAATTCCAGCTCTAGTACTATCACTTTCTCCAAATATCTAAAGATCGATTGATTTGCCGATAATTTATAGTGTCCGATCAAAATCGCGACTAGTAAGATCTGCTATATCCTTTACTTGTCGCAGTAACAGACACGCAGTGCAATTTTCGAAACAAGAGAAAGAGAGAGGCGGGGAGAGAGAAAGGAGGGAGAGAGGCTAAATTGATTAAGCGCCGGGCCGCTGTGTAGTGATAACGGCCATTGCAAAGGATATATCAAAGGCTTGCGCAACACTCAACCATATTGCTATTATCTCTTATGAACAACGACAAAACTATGCGAGCATTCGGTCTCTCAGAAAACTTGATATATTTACAGTAGGGACCTTTTTTCATTTATTAACAATTTTTCAATACAATTTTTTCTTTAAATTTCCTTTTAATTGAACGAAGCTAATTTCTACTGCAAAATTCATAAGCCTATGGCATCATAAAAACATTAATTGTAACTCTGCGACACTGTCGTCTAATCGAGTTAATTTTCATTGAATTAAAAAAATTGGATGCACTGAACAATGGAGTGGGTGTGTGCCATTAACCGTTTAATGGTTGATCTCGCTGAACTTTAAATATTTAATTCTTGAAACTGCTATTGTCCCATGGACACGTAAACACTTGTGCACGACTTGTAGGGAAGTAAAAATTATTAATGTCTGCAATTTCAATTGCCGCAGGTAAAGTATGAGTTTCTGATGAATAATTTATAGAGCCATTTAATTTAACGCTGTTTTCATTATATGTTCCCATTCCAATCTATTACGCAGACATTATAAAGATTCCTTTGCCGTTTATGATCTTATGCTTAACGGGACATAAAGAAAGTAAAACAGATGATGATCGAGTATCAGTACACGAACAAAAATTTTTAGTAAAATTTACTTAAAGACTTGCAGTAAAAATCCTGATGTTTACTCAAGTAAAATTTGTTTAGATATTTCAGTTAAACCTGTGTAGCTTAATCAAAATGTGCTTACTGTAAGAGTAAATTTTATATGACTACGTTTACTTAACTTTTTGAACAAAGTTTACCTATTTCAGTAAATTTTAGTAATATTTTTCTTCGGGTACAAGTGCGGATAGTACATGCTTAAACGGTTAGAATCAAATTTCCCTCATAGAGTTAAAGATATGAATAGAATTCACTCTAAAGTATAGTAACTCGTAATTAATGAAACGAGGATTGAATATTATACACGAGAGTAAACAGTAATGTACTCGAGTGAAATATAAACTTGAAAATCGTGAGAATTTGCAAAAAAGGGAAGAAATTTCTCGTCTTTCAGTCGATTGCTACGAGTTTTCAAAAAAGACGAAAAAGTAGCAATGACCCAACGTAAATGGAATTCGATGAGAAGAAAAAGAGGAAGTAAAAAAGACGAGGCGAGGGAGGAAAAAAGGTGCAATGGACCATCGCACTCGGCGGCGCGCGTGGCGGCCTACTGCACGGCCTTGCCCCCGGCGCTGGACCCGTTCCGCCGCGGGCCACACGAGGCTGTCGAGCACGCGGTGAATGAATTGCCGTGACTCGAGGAAATCGCTGCTCCTGACCCTTCTCCCGGTATTGCGCGATGACGCGCCAATCCAGCCTTTGGCGACGCGTCTTACCAGCGGCCTTCGAATCGTCCAGCGACTCAGCTCCATCGCCTTGCCGGACAGTGGGACTTTATAGCGATTCATTTTTATGAACCCCCATGTTCCCGATCCTGCATTCAAGTTGCGCAATCGAAGCTGAATAATGAGGCATTTTGTTGGTATTCCTGGGAGAGACTTTCTTCAATTTTTTCGCTAAGTCTCTCATAATCGATCGTAATAAGCCAAGACGCCTCGGGCACACAAGCGATTTTTAAGATTCTTAATTTTTTCCAACGCCAGAAACGCCATGAAATATTTTTACATCCCATTGTAAGCATCGCTAGCGAAAGCACTTAAAGTTTTATGTGTACAGCAAAACATTTCTTTATCAGCGTTGAAATAAGCATTACGAGCAACAGAGTCTTTCATCGCCAGCAAAGAGAGACAAAATTTTAAGCAAAAGAAAGTGTATGACACAAAGAGCATCCTTTGTCCCACTTTCGTCTACAATTAGATCTACGCCTTATAATTAGTTAAAAAAAATTCCCTCGCTTAATTTTTTTCTTTTTTTTCTTCCTCCAGCTGAACCGTTAAGAAAGTAAGAGCAATAGCACTGATGTAACGATAAAAGCTTTCACCGCGATTGCTGCACTTTAATTGTCATTTATATTAGCACTCGGAACGGTAATATGTTTATACACCGAAACGAGCCGGGCAAAAAGAGAAGCGAGCAGAACGAGAGCGGCCGCCTCGAAAATTTTAAACCGCGCGGGCTATTTAATAACTGCTTAACTAATCAGCCGGTCTGCTTCACTCTGCTCTTTCTCTAATCGACCAAGTGGCGCCGCGGGTAAGCTGCGAACGCTTGCCAAAAAAAAGTGTTTAATTGCCTTTCCCGCGAGATCGAAAATTCAAGCGTGATATTAGACGTTTCGTAATAGTAAATCCTGACACATTTTTTTCGAAAAAAGGGGAAAAATTGAAGCAGTTACGTGAGTACACTTTGAATCCTGGAGCGATATAAGCCGCTCGTTTAGCTGCAATTACTCAAGAGAAAAAAAAGCAGACGAGTTTCTTTAAGCCACCCGCAGAGCAAGACGCTTAATCCGAAGAGCATCGTTGCGCCGGCTACTCTTGTTTTTATGCTGTACCGCTACTGACCCCGATTGCGGGAGGTCACGGTCTGGCTACTCGACAGTAGAAAGAAAAAAAATAAGTGACACCTACTCGACGGATTTCCTTCTTGCGCGCAGTTGCTCAATGGCCGCGTCTTAAAATGGAAAAAAAAGAAACGAAAACGAAGCACTTAAGAGCTTTTGGCGGTGAAAACGGCTAACGAACTACACTCAGTTGCTCGGGGTGCACCAAATCTGAAGATACTTTCGCGTCAATTGCTCAATCTCAGCTTTATTATGAGCTGGTTTGGAAGAGAAAAAATTACGGCGACCGAATGACTCGCGAGGAATCCGGCTGAAATCGCGTGTCAAGTTCATTTTCTCGTTATTTATGTCTTTACGGCTGTATCGACGGACTATCCGGGGTTATAGCTGCGTTTATCTACGGTTTCACAAGGCCGCGAGGTAAGGGAATGAGATCGCGAGCGGAGATAATGGCGAGTGATTGAAAGGTTCGTTAATTTTAGTGCGTCGCTGTACGGAGGCTACTCCGAGCATGAGGCTAATTATTTAATCATAATTTATTCAAACTTAGCTACATAAGGTTCGATAAACTGTAGTTACAAGTGCACCGCGGCTTCGAATGAGAATTCATCGAATCAGCTTCATTTCCTAACATAACAATTTCATATGTCACTTGTTTAGTTACTGTTAAGCTTCAACTATGTAAAATAAGCCGCTCAATGAACTCATCCAACGTATATACAAAATCTACATTTTCTGAAAATTTCAAGTCAATTAAAACATATTTACGCAAGCTATCGTTGGACGTAGAAAACACATTTTTTCATTTTTTTAATTAATTTCTCAGAAACTAGTAACCAAAATTGATTCAATTTTACATATAATCTAGACATTCGTATTCTCCATCAACATGATTTTTTCTATCCATTTTACAAATTAGTTTCCTAGCAAGATTTTTTTTTAAATTATAGATTTTTATGAAAAACATGAGAACGGTAATAGTTAATCTAATTTTTTTTAAAGATAAGCAATTTTATGTTCTTTTAACTACTTTTGATTACGTGTATGTATCTCAATCCCATCATTATAAAAAATAAAAATTCTTTTGCCAATTTGGAATTAGAAAACAAAAATAATGAGCTAAGGGAGGTTAAATTCTGATGTGTAGTTTTCAAGTATCGCTATATAAATTCACACACACATCCATACAAACATTTTCTAAAAACACGTTTTTCGTGTTCAAAATTCAACTAAACATGTTGCCAATGAGTTTCAACAAAAATTAAAATGTTACTATCACAAAGCTTCCTCTATGAGGAAGCAATAAAAAACGATATAAACATTTTTCGGATAAATTAAATTTTTTTTTACTGTAAAAATTTGCATAACAATCGCGTTAATGGATGAAGATTAGATAAAACGAAAAATTGACTGAATTAAATATATAATTAAAAAGATTAAAAAGAACTTGGAGTGATCAAAAATAGGATGTAAAGCGAAAATTAAATTTTGCAATTTACTTTTCAGTGAAGTATGTAACTTAATTATAATATGTCATCCTATTGCAATTATAATACACAATGCAATGCTCATTGTATGCAACTCGTATAGAAATTTTCTAAATTTTTACGCACTTAAGACTTTTTATCAAACGATCGGTTCATTAATAAAATATGTGATTTTAATAAATTCCAGCTTGCTGATGTATTGAAATTCTCTCTTCGTTAAAGTGATTAAATTATATTTTAAGGTATTCTCCACGATAAATACTAGATAATATTGCGTGAAAGTAAGAAAAATGGTTTTGAAGTAATCCAATGTTAAAGAGGTGCATGTGACACGGTGAGAAAGTTCAGTAGCATGCGACACGCAAACCTCGTTGAATCACGTATTTCGGCAATCCTTTAAACTCGCATTACCGCTCATTTACTTGAAGAACCTCAATCCCATCGTTAATTACAGCGCTCCGGCGCGAATTTCGAAAGCCAAACTCTCCAGAATCTTCAATTAATTACCTCCCCCCTGGAATAGACGGAAGCACAGTGTAGTATCGCGAGGTACAGCCGCGAGCGCAACAAGCGCCTTAACGACCGCCGCGTCCACCGCCCGTCAATTATACGACGCCTGGCCGCGTGAAAGTCCGTCGCCGCGACTCCTGCTCGAGAGGAGACGGAAGCGCGTGGATGCGGGAGCGCCTCCTCTTTTTTTGCCCTCCTCTGAATCGATCCACCGCGTAAAATCATCCCCGCTCTTGGAGGCTGCGGCGAGCGGCGCGTGTATACGTTTCCGATTTAACGAGCCCCGGCCGCTTTTATCACACTTTCGCCCGACATGTGCAACGCGCGCACCACTTTCATCCAGCCGCAAAGCGCACACCGCGAGTCCGCCGCCTCTCTCCGTCTAGCTCCCGGCCGCCTGTCCTGCGGACTTCCGAGGTTTTGCCCGTGACGTCGTTGGAAATTGAAAATTGAAAGAGTGTACGCGAGACCGCGGTGACTCGAGGTGCCGTTTCGCCTGCTGCCAGTGTGACTCTTTAACGATTGTCTCGCAGTTCCTTGCTTTCTTAACGTTTTCTAAATAAAGCTTTTCAAAAGACCTCTCGCGCGTAAATTCTGCATTGTTATCTCGCGGTCTGTCATTCTCGCTGGGAAAGCAATTTTCACAAGCATTCCATTTTTTTTTTAAACATGTCCCGATGAATTAAAGTCGACCAGGATGATTTACTAAAAATCCTTTTAAAACGAACGAAATTCTTTAGCAAAGAATAAGACTTACGAATTTCATATTGCCGGTCGCTTGAACTGCTGGTCTCCCTCAAAGAAGAAGAGGCTGAAAAATCACGCGCGACGCGTAAAGTGGCAGGATGAGGCGAGTACTCGGCCGATCGAGTCCCTCGGCTGCGGGTCCGTGGAGAGACTCGGGTATAAACCGCGGCGCTATCCGCTTAGCGCAGGACTGCTTTGAATTGGCGCGCTCCGCTGGCTCTGCGTGGCGGCGGCGACTGCGGCGGCGGCGGCGGCGGTGCTTGGAGGGGTTGGCCTGTTGTGCGGGTACGGGCGAGCGGCGGCAGCGTCGGTGGCGATAGTCTCCTTTCGGGACCAAGTACAAGCAGATGCTCGTGCTCCTGCGGTATTTGCTCGATTGACACGAGGTGGGGAAGCCGCCGAGAACTTATATATGCGCGCAATCGGAGGTCGCCCCGAGGAGGACCTCCCCTCCCTCTAATGAAGCATTATTGCGGGGCGTCGACGGCGATGCCTTCAGGGTCAAGGCGACCCCCTTGAGGAGGCTGTCGATGCCTGCTCCCCGATAGACGGTAACTTCCCGCGCGCGGCCAACGCTGGAGGGGGAGCACTGGCTTACGTGACCGACGGCCTGGCGCTTCGCTGCTGTACCTTCAACTTCAACAAAAACCATTTTGTTCTTACTTTTGAGTTCACTTCCTATATCTTACATAAGCTGATCGATCACGCTTTCGATGCACTTAATCGCTTTTCTATATTTTCAATATTCAATCACTAAGAAAAGTAGTCAACCTCTTTGTCTTTGCAACATTGAAAATTCTAGAAGCTGAGCTTGTCCTCGCAGTTTCAATAGATAGCAAGAATGTCGCGGTCGACGATTAGCCCCTGAAAAATACTGGGCTTCGAAAAATGTTCATAATTTTCATACGATTCATATTGAAAACCCCAACAATCAAAAATACAAGCGAGCTTAATTTAAATACCATCTGAAACTTTCATTATTTTAATTAAGCTCTTAATTCGATGCAATCACAGATCTCATTTTAAAAAGGAAATACTACTCATTTTTATAATTAGAAACCTTTAATTACGACGAAAGAAATTTTTAAAACAGAAATTCCGCATATTTCAATATTTTGCTGCTTAAAAACGCGTTCGATAAGTCGATGCTTCTACACGGAGAGAAATGTTATAGTAAAAATTACTATGCTCCGTAAGAACCGTGGGATATACTCAACTTATGAAAATTTTTACTACAAATAATACTAAAAATTCTTACGTACATACAAAAATTGCTATTTATATAGTAAAAATTACTATTTTATAATTAAATATAGAGCAACGTAGCACTGCATGACTAATTTGACTACAATTGAATGAGCAAACTTTTTTCGCAATAGAATAACGTAATTTTTTATAAAAGAATGTTAAATTCATGCAACGTCTTAAGTATCCGAAAAAATTAGAGAAAAAATGAGGATAAAGATGTAAATGTTAAATTTACAAACGTAAATTAGAAATATATTTTACGAAATTGTTAAAATTACAACGGAGTTTTTAGTGCGTTGCAAAATAATAACGTTATATGTAAAATTGTAGTTTAGATTATCCGACTTAACAAATACAAAATAAAATTATTAAATAAATAGGAATTCATAAGTAATAACAAATGGATGTTAAAATGAGCAACATTTCTTAAATTGTTGAAGGATTTAGAAAGTTAGTTTAAAAAAACGTAAATAAGTCAATGCAATCTTTTAATTTGAATTTAAATAACTACATTCGTTAAAATATACGATACATAAAAATAAACCTATAGAGACAATAAAATAAAACTAAGGTCAAAATGTTTCGTAAAATTTTGTAAAACTCTACTTCTAAAAGGTCGGTATATATATATATATATAATAATGAAAACTTCGCTACAATTCCTAATGCAATATTTAATCCCTAGTTTAAAAATGAAAGATTCATTTTATCTAATTATACAGATATTTATAAACATAGAGATTACTTTATTCTAATAGTTACATCTTTTTTACGGGATACGTTGAAAGGCGCAATCGGATACAATTCATACGTAATTTCACATTGATACACTGCTGAGTCAGTAGTGTCGATGCTCTTAAGTAGAAAAAGACGTATATAGCCGGATAATTACGATCGCGCGATTCTGACCAATGGAAGTGGCCGCGAAGGCCGAAAGGTAGGTCATTATACCTTCGTACCTTCATCACATCTCTCGTCTAAAAGCGCCTCATCGTCACGCACCAGCTGCATTATTTTTAGACCGTTTCCTATTTATTTTTAGTTTATTTCGCCCGTAAGGCGAGTGAGAGTGCGCGGCCTTGCATCGGCCCAGCTTCCGGCCTTCTGCTGACCGAACACCGCCGTTCCTTCTTTTTTTCATCCTCAACTTTTTCTCCAAAGAAAAGTGTGTTCGTTTGATGCCGAGACCCGAAGGCTATGTTCCTCCATTATGCATCGAATTCGAGTCGAGATTCGGAGTCAAGAAACTTAGCCAATGTCGATATACCTACTCCACCTTCCAATATTTTCAAAATCGAATATGAGTCACGGGTACATTGTGAAACTCAATTGATTAATGAAAAAAGAACAGGCACTGATTGGATTTTAAACAAAAAATTTTCAACAGCGTTTTTCTTCCTAAGCGCTCGAATGGTTGTGCATTCATCTATAATCGTTCGAAATAATTGTAGAAGATGCAATAATCATGAAATTGATAGAGGAATCTTCCAACAAAGGCGCGAGAGCATTATTAATCCTTTTGTTCCAACGCAAAATCCGGTAAAAAATTTCATCATTCATTTGCACTGAATAAGTCGATCCCGGCAGCGCGTGCAGCAATTATTATACGGAGCTGAGTCGACTCCAAGTTACCTTTACCGAAGTTTACGAAAATATTTATTGTATATTCCAGAGGAATTACACTCTAAAATTATACAGGATTTCCTATCGGTTTTTCTACAAGACTTTTTAAAGGAATCAAATACGTTTTTCGATAATTCAATAAATTCTGGTCCGAAAATGTATAATTAATAAATTTATAAATTAATTCTGTATATATTTTTTTATAAATTTTTGTATAGAATTTTTAGGTTTTTCACGAAATTGAAAAATCTTCTTTAACTTTCGGAACACTGGATCTGTATTGTTAATAAAACACCTTGTACAATTCATCATAATTGCGAAATTGCGAGCTGTGACAAACATCGCATAGCTTTGTGGCAGAATTCTACATTTTTATGGTCTTCATTTTACGGGCTATTAGAGGAGAGAAAAATAAAAATCGGCTATAGAGGTTGACCGGAGGAGCACGCAGTGTAAATGCTTGACGTTTCGGAAAAAGGAAGTTTGCAGCTGTTGCCCTTGAACGAAAACAACGAGGTTCGCTGGTTATTTTTTCCTCTCCTTCCCGAGTTCACTTTCGGATATGACCCTTAAGGCTATACGCCGAGTCTTCTATAGCTCAAGTTATACGCGCAATTACAAGGATCGAGCGCTCGTAATTGACTTATTGTTAAGCTTTACGCCGGTAAATTGCTTTTTCAGAAGCACTACAAGTTTTTTTAAACGTTCTTTTCTTGCTAATTACTTGGAGGTGACAATTTCCATCAACATTCATTTAACCGGAGATAAAAATCTAGATTCTGATTGATGGAATTTATAGTGACAGTGTGTGGGCTCTCACATTGCGATAAAAATGTAATTAAAAAGTGAGTCGATTTTTCATTCAGATCGTAAAAAAACTCATAATATTTCAGTAAATCCGTACAATATTTTCTCTACAAATAGTAATTTAATGTTCAGAAGAAAGATTAAAGAAGATTTTAAATTAAACAATTTTAAAGTTTTGCAATTATAAATGTTTTGTCACGTGAATAATAAAAAAAATTGAACATCTTATTAAGATAATGGATAATCGAAACTGGCAAAATAATTTATGAAAAAATACGGCAAAATCGTTTATGCAGATGGTAGATACCGCGAAGTAACGGATAATATCGCTACGTCAATTACGCGCATGTATAATAAATATATTAACATATATATGCCTGCGGAATAAATGAATCCGAGTTACGTTTTAATTCATGCCGCTCATATTTAACGTGGATAAAGACATTTTATGTTTAATTTATTCTTAAAGCGAATGATTTCAGGATACGGAACGCGGATACAGGTGCTTCTTTATTGCGAAATTTACATTGGTGATTTCATCTAAATTATTTCATCACTTTTTGAGTTACGATTTTAGAAAAATTTTAATGTTCCAGAAGACATTTCCTAGCTTTATCCAATTAATTTAGTATTTTAGACTTATATCTAATTGCTTTTATTTTAAAATAAATACTTAGACGCTAGACGATACATTATCGAAAGATAGGTTATTCAAGTGATTGATGCGCCTTGTTACGATTAATCCAATGCATTAAGTGTACGTTTTATTGCTGCACGTGTCAATTTTTACCTTTCAAGTTGAATGCCAGCGTATAAATATCCAAATCTACAATTGTCCTTGTAACCGCTTTAGCAGCCATCTGAAGCAAATGAGTTTCTAACGCAAAATTTTACTGGTCCATAGTGAAGAAATTTTGTGTAAATTTATTTAATATGAACGCTTCAGACGGCAGAATATCTAAGCTGATGCGGATGTAAACGTGAACGTAATGGATCCTTAATAAAATCTGCAATATTCTTTGGAATTAATCTAGATGGAAGATAACAGAATCCTTTATATAAATCGAGCAAGTTAAACCTGTCTGCAAACATGAACTCAAAATAACACGAGCCGTCAAACGACGTAAATTAAAATGTGAAATTTGCATTTCCGAATTCCCGCAAGAATTCTATTCAAATTCTTCCTTAAACCTGCAATACAGCATGCCTTTACAAACTTCCTCGTGGTCACTTAATTATTGCAAAGTGTTGTAGGCTACAAAAGAAATTTTTAAAATTTGAAAAAACTCTTGACTCGACGATTACCGAATCTACAAAAGAAGAGGAAAAATGAAATGATGAGATCAGGAAAGAAGGCACATACCTCGGTGGCAAGTATAATTACATTATTGCGGCGCGATCGACTTTCGTGCGATTACGTGCTTGCGCCATATACGGGGAATTCATTCAATGTCAAACGCATCCCGCTCTGGCGAGCACGTGCACGCCGGCGGAATCCGGCTTCTGCGGAATCGTACCGCACTAGGTGAGCCGCCGTGCACTACCGGCTGATCATGTCGCCTTTTTTTACCTTAACCTACGTAATACATTTTATAACTCAATATCTACCGCTTACCTACCGCCTGTATCATTAATTACGCGATCAGCATCAACATGCGATTTCGTATTTACTTACAATTTTACGTCCGACTGGATGAAATTTTCACTTTCAAAAGCTTGTGCCTTCGTACTAATCGGGTGAAAAAATTTCTCATCTTACTGACAAACATTTTAATTTCTAGTGAGTGTTTTTAGCGATTAGTTCCTGTCCTTATTTCAATAGACTAAAGGCTCATTTTTTATTATTGAGGGCGAATTTATAGGTATTATTTTCTTGCATTATCTTTAAAACGATGCAATTCAAATTTATAAGGAAGAATAGTATGTTTAGGCGCTTTTGAGAGAACAAGTACTAAACATCTCAAACGATTGGAAATTGAAAATCAGCTGATTGAACCTTCTAAAATTGAATCAGTGAAACTTTACTAAAATTACTGGAAGGTGCTTCACTAATACCTAATCGTGAAGCTCTTTTTACTAATTTTCAATGAAAATTCACTAATTACCGAATAGTAGTTTTTCACTAATTTAACTTATTAGATAGAAGAATGTCCATTCGGACAGTGAAAGTCTCGTTTTGTATACGCGTACAACAAAATATCAGGGTAAATGACGTTGAGAAAAAATATAAGACATTTTTACTAACTCAAGTAATACATTATATAAAAATATTATTAGAGTTTATACTTTTAATAAAAATAAATATTTATGAAATATATTATGCAAAAGAAGAAGATTGTTCTAATTTTCTAGCTGCAGTTTCGCCAACATCGCCGAGAGCAACGGGTGACCGTGAAAACCTCGGCTGCGCGCCGTGTACGGGATGCTGCGCTCCCGATGCCGGTGGCTTGCATAACTGTGCGCCGCGATCCGTTAGTCTGCCAATCAACTACTTATGCATCGATATCGCGCCAATCGGTTTTGAATTGTCGTTCCATCGTGGCATCGCTGACGCGCGGGCGCGGTGATGCGTTTTTTTTACAACCGCGTCACTCGTTTCGATCTATGATTCAAGGATCGAAGGTAAAAAAATGCTTTTACGCCACCTATGAAAGAACCTGTCGTTGGGTAATGTTTAGTATTGCGTTTAATTACCGAAGTTATAGAGTTTTTATAAAAATGTGAATTGAATAACATGTTGATTAAATAGCTTGAGGAATGTAGGAATGTTGCGCATGCTTAGCCGCGAGTTTTTAAAACGAGTGGACAACCTGCAGTAGACTCTTGCAGAGACTTTTATTAAGTCAGAAAATTTGTTAGTTTGACTAATAAGCTTAGAAGGGAAAACTGCAAATGTTAATTTATTAATACTTTATTACACATCAGTTCGTTCACTCTACCTATTTTTGAGATTATTAATCCCACATAAAAATCTAAGATATGGGCAGTAAATTGCCAATATATTGAATTTTGACATTAACAATATGTTAAGAGAATATGGGGCACATTTTGCCAATGTATTGGAAACAGTCAGCTAAGGCGCATTTTCCTATACTTAATCAATATAATTCCAATATTTTAAAATTTTATCTTCTTAGTATTGACCAATATTTTGACTATGTTGGCAATAATTATTCTAATAAATAATGTAATTGTTTTAAATGAATTATTCGCGCATCATACTGATGGCCGTTGTAAATTCGGATGGATAAAAATGTTTTTATTGTAAATGAATGGACACTTATTTTAAGTAAAAAATAGAGAACAATATCACTATATCGCACAGAAATGTACCTTTCGATATTTTTCCTTCATTAAACGCGGAAAATATAGGCAACGAAGCGCCTCTCCTCATCGCATCGATCCTTGATTCCGGTGGGTAAGGCGTAACCTTTGAGATCAATTACACATAGATCTCTATGGTCGTTTTCCAGCAACCCATCGAACGCTCGGACTGCGCGGAAGGTTGCTGCGTAAAAGACGAATTAGCCTTAATTTCCTAAAATCAGAAGGAAGGCCGGCGCTCGCTGAGGCCGGCAGGCACCTCAGGATTTTCTCACAACCTTTCGATTTAGCGCTCTGTACACAGTATACTGCGTCGGATGTCCGACACGCGCTTTTTTCCGAGTACTTTTCTGATCGAGCGTCTATAAGCGAAGGCCGCGCGCGCTCCATCGAGATCTGGAAAACTTAATTATGCAGCCGAACGCGTCCTACTTGTAGGACTATCGCCTCACGTCGGGCGTATTAATGGAAGATGGTACAGGGTCAGCCGATCAGAATTTCAATGATGAAACGGAATTATTCAATCGCGATGTTTCATTATATATAAAATGAGCTTGCAACACGACGTTTACACTTGGAATGTTTTTTTAAGTATTTTTTTAAAGGTCCTATCCTTTATGCGGCAGTAAACTTAAATTAAATGTGACCCGCGCGACTTGGGTAATGGCCAGGTGCAATTAGTCTTTAATTTTAATACTCTTTTGATGGCTAGCAAATGTAATAAACGTCTATAAATAAGGTTTGTAATTGGCTTAAAGTCAATTATCACAGTGATAACGTGACGAAGAATAGCCGGCATTTATGTTTTTAACACTCCAAGACCTTTGAAAATTGCAAGGTTCGCACATTAAATACCTCGAGGAGTCGATAATGGAGGCTGCCAAGTCCAATAAAAACTTAAAACCCGTGAGATTTCTAATCTTTTCTCCTGCTTCTATATGTATATATACAAGCGAGTCAATCGAAGTGAACTTGAAATTTATTTTATTGCTCTCATTTACAGAATAAGCATAATACCTGATTGGAAGAATGCGATCTTGAATCGCCCTCTGTTGGTGTAATGAATCAACGCTCTACTATAATTAATATCCAGCAATAAAAGACTCGCTGAAAAGTTGTGCGCTAACGTGCTAAGAGATAGACTTTTACGCGTTCCATTTATCAAAGCGTGCAAATCTTAATTGATTTGAAATAACTCCATGTAACCATAAGAGCAGCAGGCGCTCCTATACATACGATGGCTGATTTCGACTCAAAGGCACATTTTCCGTCTCGATCTCAAGGCCTCGACCTCACCTCGTTCTTTCTCATTCCCGTGATCTGCCAGGACTTTGCTTTTCGCTCAATGAAATTTTATAATTAACAATAAGTTCAGCTGTGACTGCATAAGAATCCGCACATAAGCCCGTGTCAAAAAATTCAATAATACGCACTCCTTTGATGCGTGCAATCACATATTCTCGTGTGTAAGATATTACCGTCCACAATATGCCACTGCTTTGATGAAATTACGAATTCAAATTAAAAAAGCAACATTAATTACCTTAGCTACGTCAGGTTCAACTTCTACAAGCCATGATGATCAGCTCAATAAGGATCAAATCGAGAAATAATTTTTAAAATAATTTAATCTACTGCATTGCTATTGAATCAATCATTGCAAACTTGAAAGAGTTTACCGTTATATATTTATATAATATAGTCAATTTAAAAAGATTTTTAAAAAAATCCTAGTTTTCTCAAAAATTAATGGATCTTCCCAAGTGCCAAAGAAGTTACTAAAACTATAACAAAATGCTATATGAAAATAAAAAAAAATCAAGTAGATTTATTCTATTGTTCTACTACTATAAATCAACTATAAAAGAAATGTTCATACTGGATATTTTTATTTAAAAATTTTATCAGATATACTTTTACATTTTTTGAAAGAATCTTTATAATTATTGTGGAGTATATCATTTTTTAAAAAATATACACTTTTAAATAATATAAAATTGTATTTGAAATTAATTACTAAAATTTAAAAAAGCGCTCAAAAAAGAAGACAAAAAGGTGTCTGGAGATATAAAAGAAAAAAGTTTAGATTCGTTAAAATCCGCTAATGAAATTCTGAGATACAGATGCATCCATACAGACATTAAAAAAACTTAAAATGATACATAAAGACTCAAAATGAAATACAAAAAGGGAAATACAGCCTGATTACTTAATGTTTTTGGAATCGAAGAGACACTCGGGTTGGCGGCGAGTGGGGGAGTCGCGAGGATCCTCGAGCGAAGGCGAAAAGGCTGCAACCTCGCTGAGCCGAGCTTCGAATGGGAAGGTGAGCCCGGCGCCTGGCTTCCGCAATAAGTCGACAATTAGCGCCGATGCGTCAGTCTGGCCCTGAGCTGAATCCGCAAGGAGGAAGTCGGGAAAATTTCTGCTTCCGGCGATGTGGTGTCCCGGCGTACCGGCTATAATTGCGCGAGAATTTTCGCCGATGCATTCGATAATCCCTATCAGAATCAACTTATCAGCCCCGCTGCTCGTTTTCACCTTGCGGCGTGGACATCTCGTAGCTGTGAACGAAGAAAGAATGGCTACGTCGTCGTTTCTATATTCTCTGGAGATAATTTATTGCAGCGTCATGTGATAACTCCGTGAATCGCTGAATTTTAATATAGGATGACTTTTTTCTCTCGCCTCTACAACCTTTGGCGTATGATAATGCGAATAGTTAAGTACCTTCGTACAGTCGACGCGATGTAACTCATCCGAAAGAATTCTATGAAGGGATAAAAAACTTTGTTTGCCTGTTTACATTTAAAATGGTACATGCTGCTTTACATGCCCGACGAGCGAAGGTGCAGATAAACGAGTTTCAGCCAATTTGCAATGTTAATTATCAGAGGACTTTTATAATTTGCCCATTGGTGTTTTATTTTCATCGAGAAACCAAAGGAAAGTGAACGCCACGCGTGTTGCGAATCATGCGCTGCTCGAAAAAAGCCATTGGCGTAAGAATGCGCATTTTCCCGTCAACAGTCTGCATTAGACTTGCTGGTAAAAAATAAGATTGCGATTTCTGGGGCACAGTAAACTTTGCAAAAATCCAGTGTAATTGCTATTTTCCGAGATACCTTTCTTTAATCATAAAATTACAGTGTGCTGCCTGACTTACGCGTAAAAAATTATCAGGCATTTTCATCCGGAAAATCGAGATGTCGTAACAGTCAAATATTAGTTTGAACTACTTTCTTTCCGCAGGGCTTTACAACTCGTTATTAAATAATTCTCGAAAAAAATTGCAGGGGTGATTAAGTATCTAAAATATTTTCACTTTTAGGTATGTTCATAAAATATCTAGACACATGCATACATGATCCATTTGTAAAAATTTCTGAATATTTTATAAGAAAAAAGAATCGTATGCAAATTAAGCCTGGGTCGTCGTCATCGCGGTAAAGGTGCAAAGATCCTGCCGTAGATGGGTGACGTCAGCCGTGCGCGAGAAATCAGCTGATCGCGACGGAAATCGCGCGTCGAACCTGCTCACACCAGTTTTCCGTGGCAACCTAATTTCTCGGCAACCGACTGGGCGCTTTTTGTCAACAAGCTCGTTTTACGGAAGGCGGCAACGGCTTTTATTATCTCATTCATTATAAACCGCCATGCAAATATACGCGACGAATTGTTGCTGAAAAAACAAACAATGGCATCTTTTTGCACCTCTAAGTTTCTAACGTTCGATCTTTTGCTTTCAAGCAGTTTACTCTTTTTCTACGGGCGTCTCCTACGGCGTATATAAACTTAGACACCGGAAAAAGTGGAGTTCAATAACACATTTACTGAAGCTTGCAATAGTGTCATAATATTATATTTTTAAACGTATTTTCATTTACAATTTTCGCGCTTGATTCGATATAATTTCTGTGGAGGATTCCAATACAGATTGATAACTATAATGAATCGAAAAGTTGTTATACACTTTTACAACGTTTCGAGATTTGCAAAGTTTCGTGCAATAACCTTGAACATTAGAATTATAATCCGTTTCCCATGACTGTTTTTATTTCAATTTTTCTAAAATTATTTATTACATCTACATAGTCTAATATATTCTGCGCAAAAATTCGTAATAATAATACCAATAACTAATAGGTAATTACACTACTATGGTATATCATATGTATTATTTAAAAGATAAACAAATGCATGTACGTAATAGAAAAACAATTTGACGAAAAAGATTAGGATATATATTTCACAGCTTAAACTTTCATATTTTAATAGATAAGTCCGGAAATGTTTAGCACTGAAAAATAAGTGAAGATGTAGAACGGGAAAAGTGAATTTTCCGTCTTATAATATTTTCACCTAATCTCATTAGATAAGCCAACGGATCATTAGGAGGATATATATGGATTGTCTCGACTTCCTTCGCAGATAAATGCACTACAAGCTCGAGTAATGCGATCGCAACGAGCATAGGATTTTTCCCCCCTCAGTCGATCGTATCGCGAGAACTGAAAGTATTCCGACTCTGCTCGGACCGCCACTGAAAGTGCATATTGCTTTGCTGATCTTATCGCATCGCTGGTATGCAACTTAAAACTTTGCATTTATAAAAGTTAGCAGCACTTAATTCCATAGTGCAACCGATTAAGTTTCACGCGCTGGAGCTTTGTAGAATTTCTGGAATCACGTAAATTGCTAAAGCGAATCTGTATTTCCATAGCGGTACTCGAGCGCAGGATTACAAGTATGCACTATACAGCAAGTGAAATTGAATTTTTCACTAGCGAATTCTATGCGCAGGTGTCGGAAGTACGGCAAAGACGAATGCATCTGCGTCTGACTCAAGCGCCGCGCTATCTACTTAAACGGTATACGAGCATGCTGTGAGGCAGGGACTTACCAACGGTTGGACTGACTCTTACCGTCACTCGAGTGTCGTTCAAAAGATGTCACTACTGTCAGTTTAAGCTATTTCATTACTCAAGTGGCTGTATACCTAAAAGTAATACCAATAAGAATCCTACGTAAACTTAAACTTAACTTAATTACTCAAGGAGAGGTCGGTGGTCGAGTGGTCTAATTAATTGCTTAGGCTACTCGAACAATGCTGCCCAACTGGGCTTAGATTCGAACCCCGGCTGGTGTGGTTTTTCGCAGAAATTGCAGAATGGGACCGAAAGATGGACAAAAGTCACATCAATATTTTATGAAATTACTCTTTGAATTAATTGGAAATGATTTAAAAACTTATTCAAGTTATGTACAGTTGAATATACGCATCTAGCTTTGGGTATCTCTCACATGTCTCTATGCGAAAGCGAGATATTTATTTTTAAGCGCAAACAAATGGTCGATTTTCACGCTTTGCTCAATGATTGTTTTGTTCATGAAAACGATAGGCACTTGAGTCTCCAGGTTTTGTCACTCCCAAATTTTTAAAATTAACACTAATCAAAATAAAATGAGTCTAGAGAATTTTATCTCTAATGAAAAAATAGGCGATAATGAAAACAATGCGATGATGACAAAAACGATGTGAAATAATGTACAACGATAGTTAAACAAATAAATGATGTATGCGTTATGGACTTATGGCTTATGGAAGGAATAACAATATACTTTACAAAAATACACAACTTTCGTTACTTAAGGGGCCCTCAAAGATTTCATTAAGACTTCGATCTTAATCTCTCGATGCATTTGTAGTCCAAGTGGATCCAAGTACAAATCCCGTTCGATGCGATTTTTCGCAGAAATGCAAGAACCGTGAATATTCGATTTTCAATCTAAGTTTACTTTCCCTGCTACTCTCCGTTTGTGTTATATGTGCCTGTGTGAACAAAAATATGACGCATCAAAAACTGGTTTATATAAAGAAGCGATGGTATGCGATGGCGACAAAATGATAATAAGATAGCGATACGATGATAATTTACGAATGACTCAAAAATAATGATATTGCGTTCTGGCTTATAATAAATTATGTACTTGAAATCAAGAAAAATTAAATTAAACTAAGACAATTAACTTCTTCGATTGGTTAAGGCGTCAGTCTTAATTCTTTGATGCATTGCTGACTAAATCAACCCAAATTCGAATTCCCGCGCGCTTTTCACAGAAATGTGAGAAAAGTTTAGCTTTGAATCTGATTTTACGTTAAGTATGTCCCTATTTCCTGAATTTCCCCTTAAATTTCCTGATTTTAGTCATACTTGCGAGAATAAAAAACTGTCATTTATGAAAATTATAGCGATGCGATAATGATATAACGAAAGTAGCACTGTGGATGCATACATTAATTATTTTATTTTAAAAATACTTTTAACCGACCGAGCATGAGGGAGGAAAATTGAAAGATTAAAATAAGTCCTGAAATTAGCTGTGGATATTACTTATTTAAATTTTTTTCTACTATAGTTTCTTCTAATGAACAAAACAACAACAGAGCAATATAACTCCAATGAAATAATGACCCGGATGCAAATTCATTGCGAAATTGCAACGTCATGTGCGTCAGTCAAAAATCAATTGCAGTTCCATAAAAAGTGCATTAAAGCCCGAAGGCTGCTCTTGAAATCATTGTTAAAATATCTTTCCAGCAAGATTGAACTATGCTAATTATGTAGTATTGTGGTGATTAATATTTACGCTGCTCTAGCGAAATGGCGACAAACTGCCATAATGAACTCGCTCCATGTAAATTTCGTAAAGAAAAAAGACACTTGATTAAATTGTAATCTATCAATTTTCGGTGGGAGACGATCGATGATACGCTTCGAGCCGATCTGGCACTAAGGTTGTTTTTGTTAATAAGAAACTTCATGGATCTGGCTCAAGGATTTCTTTATTTTCTCAGCATTTCTTTTTATGATACGCAGGCTTAAAAAAATGCACCGGTTAAATCAATGCGTACTGTTTTTTTCTCGAGATAATCGTGTCAGTTTTTTTACAGTACTGAAACATCAGCCGAGCAACGAGTCAAATTTGTAGAATTTTTGTTTTATGGAACAGTTTAAACAAGTATCTATACATAATTGTAGACAGTTACCAAATCAATGACTCAGATACTCATCGAGTCATGATAATGACGACAGTCAATTCCGTGCTGCGAGCAATAAATAAACGTATTTCTCATTATTTTTTACTAAATGAAGTGTTAGCTCATTTCCGGCTGCCGATTCGCTAATCCAGGAATATAAAATTTCGTGTGGAAACGAAATTGTCGTAAAAAATTAATTGCCGTTTCAAACATTTTTCGAGTTGTTAATTGTTTCTTTAGTACCGCAATATTAACGATTACATAAACGATTAATGGTGCGTTCTATAAAATGTTTTCATCATGTTGATTGATTGATATATGCTTCTTACAACAAATATTATAATTTTGATATTCTGAGAAAATATTTTAATTATACTTACTATATTATTTACTTCTTATATTAGCTTCTTTTAAGAAGAACAAATAACATGACCCACGGGTAAAATTTTATTTATACAGAATAAGGCTAAGTATGAGACTTACGCGTAAAGTTTAGATCATTTCTATAATTCACACGAAAAGGTTATTTTGTTTCCATACATATTGTTCTTTCAACGTAAAACTCGCATAAATTTGTTTGCATAACTTTTACCAGTGAATTAATTATAAACAAAAAATGCACGATCGTGCAGCGTTTTATCTTCTTTTTCTTCCTCTTCCATAAATACAAGTACAAAGATCCTTTAAAAAGTTACCTTGCCTTTTACAACACATTTAGTTTTTTAACATTTTCGAGTATATATTTATAGTTAATTAACACTTTATAGTTGCATTCAGTTTTCATTTTGCTGCGCAGATCGTTAACTCATGTTATATTCTATTTAAAGATATTAACTGCGTACCAGTAATAGAGACTCCTGTGGAATATCAAAGTAAATACAATACATCATTTACAATTTGTCATACATCATATATTTACTTTTATTAAAGAGTAGATTATGTTTTTTAATGAATGCAGCGGTTAAAGGAACTTTTTGTGCAATAAGAAAAATAACATTATTATATTTCTGTGAAAATAAAGTATAATCTGGATATATGTATGCAGAATTTAAAATAATTTATTACATAGTTATACTAACTTCAGACGTTTTTCATAATTTAAAAAGTTAATTTATGCTACCTTCTTATCTTCTATTATTAAGTTAATTTACACTGCAATTTGTAACTATTTCTATTCTTGTAAATGCGACTAATTAAAACATACCCAATTTACGCTCATTCAAGCTCATAAATCGTAATTTTCAAACAATTCATTTACGGAAATCAGCGAAGTTCACTGCTATTCGTATTTATAGCTAATTGTATAATGCCAAAATGACATAAGCGTCACCGTAAAATAAAAAATTAAAAAACAATTCATCTTGACATACTGAATTGCAAAAGCAAATATTTTCAATTGCTTGGCAATTGGAATTTCAAGATCACTCGGCAATTCAATCCCTCACTTAGAAGAGAGAAATTAAATCGCTGCGCGCACGCCCAGTACAGGTACTTGAACGATTAATCGATCGGTGACCGAACGTTTTCTCACGGCGAGCGACGCAAGAGAGGAAAAAAAAGGGAAATAGAAGGAGACGCGTGACGCGCGCGTGTGAGACTCTATAATTCTATTATACCGTCCGGGAATTTCCTAGAAGCTGTAGCTTGATAAAAAAAAAGCCGGCGATAAAGTCAGCAGGAAATAAGGACGGACGCGATGCGAGCAATTTAATAATGTCCACTCGCGGGAGAATTTGAATACACGTAGCATTTTGTGTGATTTAAATTGCCTCTAGTCTGCCTCTAATATTGGAGGTGATTTAAACAATGCAAAAATCTCAATTACGGCGATGGTACGATTAGTATATTATAGAAGCATACTAAGTGATGATTCCACCGCTTGAATTTCGCATGAGTATTAAGATTAACGAATGAAAATGCCGTCCGGGGACTATTTAATCACAAGCTGTTGGCAGCGAATGTTTTATCTTAAAGAACGATTTTCTAACTCACCCGCATGTCACTCACACTAAAAGTATGGGCTTTTATATGGTTGATGGGCCAACTTTGGAGCTTACGTTGGAGTAAAAGGAGGAATAGACAATCAGAACATGAAAATTAGCAAAATATAGGAGTCATAGTCTCTTGTTATGCATTATTTAGTTTCTTCTCGGAAAAAAACAATCTAATTATTTTGACTTTAAAAGCAGAATAGTCCTGTAATAAAAGTATTTAATATGTGCATTTGTTTGTATTCATCTTGTTGCGATTGCTTAAAGGCTGTTGATATATTATATTTTATTGTTTCTCTAATAGCAGAACGGAATTCTTTTGTTATTCTGAGAATAAAAACCTTTGTCAGTAGAGTGGAACTTCCTTTTTTAATTCATTAATAATAATTTTAAATTTGTTCATATACATTTTAAGTAAATAAATATGAATAAGCTGAGTTTCCAAAATCATATTGTATACATGCATACAAAAAGAAAGTTCTTACCACAAGATTTTAAGGCCAAGAGTATTATTGTTTTGCAGCAACGCATACTTTTTTCTCATTGTACGTTTTCTTCTTTGAATAATTAAAATCAATAATATAAACTGATATTTAATATTTTAATGATAGGGGTAAACTACGTAGTTGATGGCTAGAGTATAATCATTGGCCACCGGTGATAGTGCCTCTCTGCTTTTTCATAAGTGTATATACCTGTGCAAAGGTGCGAATCACTATCTTAGCCAGGCCTATATATTATCACTATATTTGTCGTCTGTTTAAGTGGTTAACCACTGTATGGTATATACCCCCACCTTAATTTTAAACATTTCTTGCACAATTTTACTCTAAGTCTTTACCTCAGAGACCGTTTGTTGTTTGTTTTTGTATACTCTAGAAAGTTGCGTTACGTCCTGAACTTCCGTATGTAATTAGAAAAGTCATTTAATTGAAGCACTATTTAACGCATCGGTATTTTCAAGGATGTTATAAATATAACAGTTACATATTACGCGTATTAGAATTAATATTAGTTCTCGCTGTTACTTCAATTTCCGTGTAAAAAATATTACCTCAATAATGTGCATTATTCCATATACAATTATAAAACCGAATCTTATCTCGGGAAATAGTAACACGGCCCTCCAGCTTTTCAACGTAGATTATTTTATTTATTTTTTTTATTTCAAGATCATCTTTCTCATTATGTGCAGCAAGAAGAAAACACAGCTAAAAACATTAATTCTCCAGTATCCCGGCAGTTAAAACACAAGGAAAGATGGGTTTCTATTAAGCTAATGTGCGAATCACCATGAACAGGTAATGGAATAATATTGTGGATAATAAAATTGTAAAGTGTCATATTTTAAAAATGCGACTTTAATAACTTTGCCACTTAATGGTTCTCTCTCCCTCTCTGTCTCGCTGCCTATTTGTATTCACGACACTCGCGATGTCCTCCTTTTTATTTGCCAACGACTTTAAAAAAACACAAAATGATTTACCATCGGAAAGATATTCTCTTGAGTGCAATTAAACACCAGAATAGAGTCTCACGCGAGAGGAAAATGAGGCAGCACCGTAAAAGGAGTAAAGGCGAGCCTCGCATGTGCGCGCGAAAAGGCTGCACCAGCGAACGGCGCCGACCAAAGCGCGAATCTAAAGAAAAAGGAATGACTTAAGAAGCGCGCGGCGTCCGACCAAAAGCAGCTCCGAGCCACCAGTTACGAAACGCTCCCCCTCCCCCCCCCCTCGCACTCGCGCCTCGCATTTATCAACGCGGGGCGACCAACGAATCGCCGTAAATTCCCCCCTCAACGGTGACCCAAGACTACGCGCGCTTAATGTTAATTAGTCGCTCGGCGCTGCAAAACAAAAGTACATATGCACGCATCAAACGTGACCAGATGAACCTCGTAACACAACGCTCGGTTCAAATTTATTTTTGCTGTCCCGGGCTCTGCGAGGACTCTAGTCCGGTAGCAACCTTTTTTCTACTCCTTCCTCAAAAGAAAATTCGTCAAAAGCTTGTACAACATTTTGGTTCTCCTACAATTCAGTTTATTACTTCAAATTAAAAGTAATTTAACTTTCTCTCAGATTCGCGGATTCCTTAAAATTATATCAATTTCATTTGTCCTACATTTAACATTATTTATTTACCTTAATTTATTTGAATTTAGTAGGTTAATTAAATTTCAATTACTGGGATGTTTCTCAGCCGCTTGCGAGAATAGCCGAACTCTAGCGATCAATTTTGAAACGTTATTTAAAAATGAAAAATAAGTTTATCATTTATAAACTTACTAACAATATCTACCCATGCACTTCGCGTTATTTATTTGTATTGTATTGCTGCACCGAAAAAGTAGTTCTTACTTTTTTGCAAAAGTAAGATCTATTTTACACTGAAAAAGTAAAAACTGTTTTGCAAATCAGTTAAATTAACATTTCTTAAAGTAAGAATAGCAGTTTTTTTACTTCAAGAAAAATAGATGTGGTAGTTCTGTAAAGTGATTATCACATTAGCAGTGACTATTATCAATATAAAATGAACTAATTCATTATCACATTGATCGTTAATATTTCGTTGATTTGCAAAAATAAAAGAACAATGTTTGTTGATTTAATACAACAATTCATTGTTACAATTAAGCGATAGTTCCTTTTAATAGAATTATTGTTCATTGAAAGAAACTTATTTATTAAATGAATAGTTTTTTTTTTATTTACTTTAATATATTATGTAATATTCACTTAATGGAAATATTCATTAAATTAACTTCTGTACTATTGTTTTAGTAAAAAATATTTTTATTTTAATATAAATATTGAAGTCATTTTAATAAAAACGTGTTACAATAATTTGACGAAAATATTTATTATTCTAATGATGGATGCGTTTAATTTAATAAAAAATAAATTAATCCAATAGATTTTCCGTTCAGTCAACGGAACAAGGGCAGTTGTTGCTAATTATTGTCCTCGCGGCCATTGATGCAACTAAATTTTTTTCTCCGTGTATGTTTAACAATTTAACTAAACGTTATTCATTCAATCGTCATAATTATACTGTTAAAAAATGTGATTGTTATGTTAAAAAAGTGAGACCAACTTATCGTTTACGAAAAATTCTGTCCGCGTACACCGATTTTTCAACGCAACAAGCGCAGTTATTGTTAGTCATCGATGATTAACGCGGAAGTAACAGGGGCACGTTATTAATGAGGCGGGATTGGCTTTTGCGACGATTAACTTCGGCTTGTAATTCGTTTTCATTAATGAAAATCTCAGTCACTGCAGCTATACATATGCAACTATTTTTCTGAATGATAATTCCGGCGAGTTTTTTTTTTTAAAGTCGCTGTTTCGTCAATAAACGAGAAAGATAAGAAAACACAATTTTTTAACAAAATAAAAAAAGAAAGTCGGAGGAAAGATAACGATAATCATGCAGAGGTAAGATAACGCAGGCACAACTTTTCAGTTGACTATACGTGGGTAGCACTTGTTATCTTCTCTCGTATTCCTGTTAATACATTGCAATACCTACCGAATAATTAACCATCTTCATTGTCCCACTTATTAAAAAGAAAGTAAAATATCAATTTTTTATTTAAAATTTTGCACTTCCAAAACGAAAGTTTCCTTGAAAAGTTTTCTTTTGTACACGATAGACTATGAACTATCACAATTTGGATCTCAGAAAAAGTTTCTCTCAACTTTCTTGCGAGGAAAGAAGCCAAAGCTTTTAAAAGCCGCGCTGCTCGTTACACCCTTCGAACCCTACGATAATTTACTAAGTCCAGACAAGTACACGGAGAAAAATTGTTAGTAAAATTTACTTAAAGTAGTGGAAAATAATGTAGAAAATAAGATAGAAAACATATACAATAATGGATCAAAAATTGAAAACAAATTGGAAATTGCCAATATCATGAACGATTTTTTCTGCAATGTTGGGAATAAATTAATAGAATGCATATAAAGCCCACGAAAAAACCCAAAAGAAATAGTAAGAAACCCCAAATCAATTTTTTTATCGACGCCCCGTACGAAGAAAATCCCCTGTCTGCATTTTGGCGACGAAGAAAATCTCCTCAGCTGATTTCCCGACGAAAACTATCCTTTTTAGAACTTTTGCGGCGAAAAATATCTTTTCTTGCATTTTTGCGGCGAAGAGCATCTTCTTGAACGATTTTGCGGCGAAGACTAGCCCCTCTAGCATTTTTGCGACGAAGAAAATCTCCTTAGCTGATTTTCCGACGAAAACTATCCTTTTTAGAACTTTTGCGGCGAAAACTAGCCTGTCTTGTCTCTGGCGTTTTTGCGCTTTATTGAAATAAATAAACGAAGTAAAATCGCTGGTATACTAATAATTGGCTAATGGTTTTAGTTAACGAATAAGCCAAAAATAAGCCATGAATAAACCAACGTTTAACATTAAATTGTATAAAAAAAGGATAACACAAAACGTAAAATAAAATAATTTGTTTAAATAAATGCACCCTCGATTAAAAAGTATGGGATAGTATTGGTAGAAAATTGTTTTATAAGATTGTAGGAGATCTTTTTCGTCGGAAAAATCAGCGAGGGGATTATTTTGGTCGCAATAGTGTAGAAGGAGATCTTTTTCGTCGGAAAAATCAGCGAGGGGATTATATTCGGCGCAAATTTTGGAAGGGATTTTCTTCGCCGCAAAACTGAAAAAAGATTTTCTTCGTAGAAGGCGTCGTTATATCCAACAAATGCAAATTAAATCATGTCAATAATTAAACAACTTAAGAACAAAACAGGTGGAGAAGATAAAATAAATACCGTAACATTAAAAACCATTAACATGCATACAACAGGTCCACTAGTACACATTTTCAATCCGTCAATAGAAAAGTCTGCATGGTCAGATGCCTTAAAAACAGCTGAAGTAATACCTATAATATATAAATCAGGTGATAAAACGAACGTAGAAAATTATAGACCTATTTTACTTATTTCAAATAATGCAAACATTTTTGAAAGAATTTTATATAACCGATTATACAACTTTTTACAAGAATCAAATGTACTATCAGAATACCAATTTGGATTTAGAAAAAAAATGTATTATGTCTATGAAGGAACTTATTGTCAGTTATAAAGAAATGTTAATTATATTAAAAAGAATGTTTTATTTAAAATTGTTCTCAAGATTTTTTTTTCACGCAAACTTTGTAAATTTATTTATTCTGGATACTTAATTATTTTTGTTAACCTACCTATGTACAGGTAACTGCGTTTACCTCTATAGGAATTACTATATGTAATTTTTTTTCTGATAGAATAAGTTCAAATTATATATAATAATGTATTTACTTAAAGACTTGCAGTAAAGAATACTGATTTTTACTTACATCTTTTTTTTAATGAAAAAAGTAAAAATTGCTTAAAAATTAGTATAATTTATTTTATAGGATGATATACGTTTGCTTTGAGTAAATTTTACTATTTGCTCCCTAAGGACAGTATTGAAGAGCTTAAGAAATGTAGAAAAATGAAAAGAAAAAAAGGAAGCGACTCCGCCCCAAAAAGAAGTGGAAGCCCGCAAGTGACTAAACGTTGGCGGGTTGGCTTTAGCCGTAACCTTCCCGCAGGAGAGAACGCGCGGCGCGCATTATCAGAGACAAAAGAATGGAAAGCGAGTTTGGATGTTTTCACATTTTAGCGTGAATCTCGGCGACGACGCGCGTACAGGCGGATTACGCAATGGGCGCCGGTGGCAGGGGCCACGTAAGAGCGTCGTTATATTATAATAGCTCAAGGTCCGTCGCCGCGAGCGAGCATGTAGAGTCGCCCAAGCCCGTTCCAGATCATCGTGGGACTATCCTCGCGCTCGCTGATGTCCTCTCTGGGTGCGGTCGCGGCGAACGTTTCTCGCCAATGCCGCCGCCAAGGGCCCTTCGCTAATATTCCTCGCTTCGCGCTTCAGATTCACTTTTTTCATTTATTTATTTAGTTTACTAGATTCAAATCATTACATTACAAAGGATAATCCACAGTGGAAAAAATCCCCTCTTCGTCGGTTTAGAGTACCCAACTACGTTGAACAAGTTTCTTATGATTTATATAATTACAATTATAGATTTTAATGTTGCGTGCAGATACTTCGACAAGACAGTTTGTTAGTACAGTATACATGTGAAGCGCATTACGTATATAATATAAAGTTGTACATATAGGATGTTGAACAATTTTATCGAATTGCTTTTTTATTTAATGTGGGAAAAATCCAAGGCTCGGTATATGTTCGTGACCAGTTCGCTTTCGAAACTGAAAAGTATTCATATGCACGCATGTAGTCACGGTCTTCGCAGCTTTGTATGCGTACAAATTTAGGCTAACAAAATGCGATTTCGGTGCTGGTTCGCTGAGAGGGCCAGGTGCGTTCGCGCTGACAATTAACGGGCTTCCTTTCACACTCTTTTTACACTTCATGGGTGTGAGATAAGACGGGATGTGTCGAGGTGTAGATGAAAAACATCTACAAGGCTCAATTGTGGTCTAACGTTTTTGTCAAAAGCATCCAAGAATAAAATAACCGGAAAAACATTATCTCGTAAATGAAAGGATCTGAGTCACTTTTCCATTGTTTATATTTATTTTTAATTTATTTTATGACAAACAGAATATCATCGCTTCATTGAATATGTATGTAGTTTATAACAAATGACAGATAAATATTGCAGAGAAAAGGAAAAGTTGGATTGTTTAAAAAAATAATGGCATTTTGACTAAGTTCAATTATGCAACTGAATATAACTTACTACGATTCTGTCTGTAACATATTATTTATATCGAAAAAAAGTTATTAGAAAATAAATGTCAAAAAATAAATATAAGAAAAATTTCGGAAATTCAAAATAAATTTTAAATTTATTTCAAATCTGCAATTGCTATATTTTCTTGGAACACACGTTTAAAAATTCATTTTAATTCAATAAATAAACTAAAGAGAACTCACGTACGGCGTAAACAAAAGTTCAAAACAAGAATTATAGAAACTTTTTTGGAGTTGAAATAGACCATGTTTTAAAGCTCCACGTGCGTGTGCGGGTGTACGCGTCAGATTAAATCTTTTTCATTTATAGGTCACATTTCTTCGGACAAATTTCAAATACCTTGTTTCCTTTTCAACACGAGTCGAAAGTATAATAATGCAATCTTAAAAAAAATAAATTTTATGTTTTTCGACAACAGCATTAAATTGCAAAATTAAAATAAAAAGAAATAAACTAACAAATTTGTTTTGATATATAGATTTTCAATTTGGAAGAAGTTCCTCGCAATACGGATGTCCTTCACAATATCTCGGAAAAATCGTGCGCACGTAAAAAAGACGGGGAAGAATTTGAATTATTTTAATTATTGCTGCGCATATAGAATTATCTGTTTCTACATTTGGTTGCCGCGGTCAGAGCGTCGCCGGCAACAGCGGGACAATTGAAGCGTCAAAGTTTCGCGGGCTCCGCGAAGCTCGCGGGGAAAAACGGCCTCGTGGAACAATGGCCGACTTGCGAAGTGTCAATCGCCGCGCGGGCGTTGCGGTGGTGCGAGCGTCCCCGTTCTGGCGATCTCGCAACCGTCGAAAAGACGCGCGAGAAAAGCACCACGCCAATAGGAGCGGGGCGTGTTCGAAAGCGCGGGCAGTCCCAATTAGCCCCAATTATTTCGGAGCGAAAAATTCGAGAGCTGAATCAGTCGTTGAACCGGCGACGCTCTCTTCTCGTTGTGGGGCAAACGTTTGCTCGCCCTTTTATTTTCGCGAGCGATGTCACGCACGTTTTTAGGCGCTCGGACTTTGACCGAAGGCGTTCCATTTATCGACTCGCCGTCGGCTTTGGTTCAATGCACTATTAATTATTTGGCATATCGCACGTGCCATCGACCTGAAGCTATTCTTGAAAGCCACGTAAAAATACATGAGTTCGATGGCTCTTGGAGGGAAATATTTGGGGATCGATATGCTTTTAGATGGCAGCATTGCTGTAGCTTACGATGCTAACCTGGTACCATTCTTTTATTATCTCCCTAGCTGCATAATATACTAATATTATACACGGAAAGAGAAAAAAGTAGATCTTACTGTTTCGCAACAGTAATATCTGCTAGACTAGGAAAAGTAAAAACTTTTTAAAAAAATCATTAAAATTAACATTTCTTAAAGTAGATTAAACTAAATATAACTCTACAAAAAAGCAGATTTGGCAGTTCTGTACAACAGACTCCACTGAAAATTCAGAAAATTAAATTAACATTCAGTTGCACAGTTAAATCTTCTGTGTAAAAAGTAAAAGTTACTTTTTTTTTGGTGGATCAAGAGGCGCGGTAGCGCCTCGAGGCAAGTCTGATTTATTATTTTCTAAATAAATATTACTTATCGTATATTAATATATTTAAACGCATTTAATTTTCCTTAATTATAAAAGATGGTAGATATAAAAAGTCACTAGTTACGACATTTACAGTGATAGCATGATTATGAAAGGAAATTGAAATAATTTATTTAATTGTTTGTCAAAGTTTAAATTCAATTAACTTTCGACAGTACATCACTGTGTTTATAAAATCAATTTTGATAGCATGTTCATTAAAAATTTTGAAAAAAGCCAGAAGATCGTTTGAATTTGAATTTCTTCTTAAATTTTCGCTTGAGTAAGCTTTGCGAAAGCAAATTCGTCAGTTGTTTGCCAGTCACATTGGAAGATTCGTAATAAAACGTCGACCGCGCAAGAGCGAATTATACTAAAAGAAAATAAAGAAATGCGCAGACACGTCCGTAAGTAAACATTCAAATCAGGTGCAGCGTTTACAACAGCACTTAGCTTAAAATGTGTTCTACTAAGTCAAGGTCGGGAAGAATTGACTTGTCCTCCTGTTCGGTAACAACTGACCCTTGTTGCAGTGCTCTTGTTAAGCGACGCGCATGTTCTCGACACAACCTAAGGTGGCAAGTCATTAGGAGAGTAGTCATTTTTAATTTTCGTATTTTTGGAAAAGTCGCCGCTCATTGTTGATTTTTTCTTTCCCTCGGTCATTATATCGCGTTCGAAGGTGACGCAGGATTTTGGAAGTCGCAGATTTCCTGACGTCATGTGTGACGCTAAATTAGGGATTTTTCAATGACCTCAACTATGCTTCGGTTCTCATGATGTTTCCCTCCGCCGTTCAACACAATATTGCAATTAAACACATATATTACTATGGAGATTAAACAGTTTCGAGACCACATTCAATTTCCCTGCTAGGTTAAATAATTTTTTTAATTAACTTCACCAAAGCGTCTACTTAAAACATATAACGACTGCATTTACTCGCAACGCGTACTGTTGTGAAAATTGGGCATTTGCCATGTGAAGGATCGTCCCGGGGACATTTCTTTCCTTATTGTGGGCGGACGTGCCATATTCAGCAAACACTGTCGTTGATAGACAATGAATTATTAAAAAAAAAAGAGAATTAAAAACAGAAGGTCGCGAACATTCTGCCCAAATCTCTTCGATTCTTAGTAACAGGTACATTAACTTAATTTTTGAACGCATTCCCCTGGAAAGAATCTTATAAAATACTGTAAAAATGTGTAAATTTTATAAAATCTGATAAACTATTTATCGGGTTTTATGCGGTTTTTGGAGATTTTTCAATGGAGATGACATTAAGGCAGCTATTATTTGAAGGGAATGTTAAAAGAATGAGAAAATGAAAAAATTGCCAATAATTTCCTCCATGTTTTGATAAACAAAGACGAGAGGATAAAGCAGTAATTTGGCACGAAGAGTGACTAGTCAGTTTGCATGGACAATGGAAAGCGACTATTTTAGCAAATAAAACGAAAAAGGAGGCAAGCGCGTCTACACAGGAACATAAGCACATGGCAAAAAGAGGTTCCCCGGCTGCGGAATGGGCGAAGGTTATAGGCTGAGCGCTGTCAACGTGGGAATGCGGCGAAGTCGGTGCGCAGCCGCGCGGGTGTGTTGCAAGCGGAGGCCACCTCGTGGCCTCATCACGTACACTCCTCGCCTGCTCTCCGCGCCTCCTCCAATTTCCCCTTTTTGCGGCCTCTTTTTCTTCCTCCACGAGGAAGTCCTTGCTTCGACCTGGGATCGCTTCGTTCACGAATCGTCCAGACCTACGCTCTTTAACAATCTACTTGGTCTTCTTATATGCTCATATACCTCCAATGTGGCCGAAATTTTTCTGCGAGTCGCTATAATTTCGATTTGCAGCGGATTCGACCGATTGTTTTCTTTATTATTTAGGCCCATGCTAAGATTGTTATATACTCAGAAAAGGACTGTAATAAGCATAAGCGAGCGGTGTCATTAGCAGCTGTTTGCGCAAAAATCCCTTTATATTATTCAAGGGCTTATATAGTTTGAACAAGTGTACGCATAAGGTCTTCAAAATGAAGGCATCATGCAGGATAATACATAACAAGTAGCAATAAATCCAGTCGTCTATGCTGAAAGATTAGGTCTTTCCACGAGGAATACTGAATAAGCTTCGTTCGAAAAGTGTCGCAAGGAATCGTAAATTTTAGTGATCAAGTAAATAACTCGTATAAAGAAACCCACAATTTGATGTGACAATGATACTCGTATTTTCTCGCGACAAGAATACAAGTTCATGTAGAAGATGAAATCAAACTTAGTAGGCGTAATGCGTGTGAAAAACTAAAGAATTTTCGTTGGATCAGAGGTGCTTATAAAGGATGCGTGCGATTTGCGGTAGACAATAAGTAACACCTACAATTATTATTTTTTCTTTTGGTCCGATCCTTATGAATTATGCAGTAATTTCAAAGTACATTATGATAAGTGCTCTCTAAATTCGGTAATAATGAGCAAAAAGCAAATATCAAATAAGCCTTGAAGGAGCGGTCATTTAGTTTTCGCTGTTCAACTGGTGCAAATCCGTGCGGCGGCCATTAAGAAACGATTAGTTTACTTTTATTGCTTCTGCAAATATGTTAATTAAATTTGCGTTTGATTTTATGTATAAAAATAGAGTCGTCATTGGTTCTCACCAACAAGATTTGTTTATTTAAGCGATTTAAGACACTATTTTTTTAAAGCCTTCAGGGAATTCTTTTTAAATAACTGAATCCTTATATAGTTATAATTTCTTGTTAAAAAGTTCGGAGCAACAGTTTATTGTTTACTAAACTCTTTTTCATTAAGTTTTTGCGACTGACATTGGCCCTGTTTACGACTTACTACTAAAAGAAGCAAGCCTGCCTAATGCGGGCTACTGGCTTCACATCCAACTCACCTCAGGAACTATTCGAGTAATTAAGCATTGTTATAAGACAAAAAAAGAAGAAATATAATTTTAAATTAACTTCACGTTAATAAACGTAAATTGAAAAAGTTTATTTTTTCTTATTGAATGCATCACAGAAATTGCCAGTATTAAATTTTTAAAATTAATTGTGCACCATTTGGCTCAACTCTGCCCTGATCAATCGGCAAGACTTTACGAAATAGCTGAAGCGATTCCTATTTAGTAAAATCCTTCCGCTATTGTGGAAATAATAAAGTGCTTGCTTAACTCACGTTATCCCAATTAATTTGAAAATAATGGAGAAAGCTTGCAAAAACCATGAAAACTCTTACCAATATTTTTAAGAAATTGTTACTCCCATAAAGAATTATTTAAAAATAACTTGGACCTCCCTATTTGCCTATAATTGAAAAAACGCGCGACCACCAGTCGTAGCCCAGGAAAATTTGCTTTTCTAGTCCCTTCGATCCCTTCTCCACGATACAAGTCGCCTCGCGCATTAGCCCGGCGGCGCGTGTCGTGGGGGACGGAGAGGCGCGCGATGACAACAGGTGTATACGCGCGGCCGCCCCCACTCCGCCGGCGGGCGTGCGACTCTATGGATGACCTCCCGCGTGTCGTTCGACACGCCGCGGCCGCAGGGATAAATGTATACGCGCGGGCCCACGGAGCTTTTAGTTTACAACTACGCGCGTCCGAGCGAGCAGGCGCCAGCTTAAAGGCGACCCCCCTTTTCCCCAATCTCTCCACCAAATTCCATTTTTCCACTTTTTATTTCCGCGCCAAGTGAAAAGTGCCACGAATACGCAATTTGCATGGTGCTTCGCAGCATTTGAGTCAACGGAGGCTGGTCTTTCGTATTGAGAAGGCTTCGTGCTTCACATAGCTGAGGGGAGGATACTCGTCTTCAAATGGAGGTGCTCCTCAGGCCCGTCTCCGTGGTCCTTCTCGACCAACGGAGACTACACTTTGTAAGTTTTATTTTAAAATTAATATTCTTTTAAGTTGACCAGTCACTTAGAAATATTTTCTTAAGATTGCAAACGGTATTTCTCTTGGTTCGTGCTTCACTTGTGTTGACGATTTTTAGGCAAAAATTTATAGAGCATCTGCAGAATCTGATCATTTTATAATGTTTGTGTATTACTTATAAGTAAGGAGAAAATAACTTATCGTGCACCATTGAGTGACGCGAAAATAGTACTATTTTTTAATGTGGGCGGTCTCGAATGCTCGTCTAGAAGAGTGTTCAATTAGAAATGATTAAGAGCATACCAATGAACCTTTGATAAAAATGTTTAATTAAATTCATATTATTGGAGCATTGCTGTGACTTTATCCAAATCTTCACCACAATACCGAAATCATCTAGCTGGTAGTTTATTTGAATTTTTTTCCGCACAGTAAAATAAAATTTTAAGAAATCAGCTGCAGATGCTGTCAACTAGGAAATAAGAAATTCTAAATTGGAAGCTGCAGCAATTGATTAAAAAAAAACAAGGAGTACGCAGTTGCATTTATACATAATTGATGCACTCCAAAAGCGAATTGTAATGAAAAGTCGAGAGATTGGATTATTCAAGTGTCCGCTAGTCGCAGGCCTCGTGCGACAATATGTTTTTGCCACTAACGTGGTGATTTCTTCTCTCCTCGGATAAAAGAGCGACGCGCTTATTTACACCCGCGCGCTCGTAAAAGAAGCAGCGGGGACACCGCGGAGCTCCGCAGTGAAATGCTCCGCGGAATATCTCTTCCCTTGACATACCTCGCGCGTTCGCTGGCGTTACACTTACTTCGAGTTATATCACACGCCGCGTGGAAACACCCGCTCGATCCACATTGAGCGCATGTCCCTTCATCTTTCGTCTTCGTCGCTCTCTCATGCATATTCACGAATAGGGAGGGATCGGACCGAAGCGCCGCTGAAGGATGCGTACACGATAGGATCGGAATTGATCGAGCGAGCGCCGTTGATTTCGTAATCTCAAGGGTGGCTAGCGCGCGCCGAGGAGGAAGAAGACGCTACGCGGCACGCAACGCCGCTTGTTCGCGGACTCCACGGGGCAGACTTCCTCGTCCTTTCGTGCCGCGCCGAAGGAGAAGAAAAACTCGCAGTGCTTGTTCGGAGGACAGGAAAATTATTCCCTCGCGAGGATGGCTCGTTTCAATCACGCGCGGATTTGACATGCATCGCTTCCGAGAAAATGCAAAGCTCACCGGGGATTCATTTAGCTTGCTTAATTGTTGCGGATAGACGTGAGAATGAGATGTGGAGCACGTTGCCGCGCTGCTTACTACTGCATCCATTTTTTATGATCATTATGTTTGCTGAAGAGCAATAATTACGTATTTATGTTTTTTTATGTAAGAAAAAAGCGTGTAATGTAGTACGGTAATAAAGAAAACGATTCGTTCGAGAAACAAGCGAGTTACTTTTTTCCTGATTTTTCTACTGTAAAATTGATACCAATATTTTAAATAGCCTGATCGTTATTTTACTGGTTTTATTGTTTTCCAAGATTTTTTTTGTTGTTGTTTTCTTGCAGTAAAATAAAAGATTCTCTGCTGTAGATAAAAAAGTTTTATTTTTCGTACATAAAACCCGTTGATAAGAGACCTCAGTTCGATATATAAAGAGTCAATTCAATTCCATCATTTAGGTTAATCACACGAAATTGTCGCTCACACGTCTGCCATCGCGTTCGCGTGGAGAATGACGGTGTTTTATTTCACGCGACCGTCGCCCCCCTACCGAAAGTTTCACCCTCTGCTGTTCTCCTCTCACCGATAATCACGCAGTCTACTTTATTTATCCATGACATCGAACTTTTATCGCGACTTTCATCGCGCGCAATTAGTTAAAGGTACGTATGCAGGTGTCCCAGTTTCATGTCGCGCTTTTCGTCTTTCGGGGCTAAAAAATTAATGCGAGAGGGCAGAGCGTAGAGTACATGAAAGGGATTGCGTTAAAACCAAGTGAGAATGAATCGTTACGGCTTTAATGAGGGAGCTATTACGATGACTCGTTGCATAAACGATTATTTAAATTAATGCGAAATTTAGAATGAATCACCGGAAATGGACAAAGGATTGTCTGAATGATTCTTTTGAAAAATATGCATTGATATCTGATATTCTATTTTCGATTGTTTTTAAAATGCAAAAGTGATGAAAAATTTAAATGTTTAATTCCGATTGATTTTCTGCAATACTCTTTTCCGTGTAGTATTGTGCGTACGTAATGGATTCTTCAAAACGATATTCAAATACCATTACAAGTATTGAAATTATTTACCTTATGAAAATGAAAACATAATTCTTAAGGATTTGAAAAAAAATGATTACTATATTAATTAATTGCGTGAAAAACATAGAATATGAATTCCTTACATTCACAAAGTTTAGTTTAAAAAAGATTTTCAACAATTATAAGAATATTTTTTGAATATCCGGCTCCTGTTTAAACGTTTGGAAATTATTAAGCTTGTTATGGTTAAATGGTTAAATTTAACTAACGCTGGGAAAATGCTTTCATTTGATCCTAAAAATAACAATGATCAATAGTACTGAGAGAGTAAAACAAGTGATTGAATGATGATTAGTAAGGTAGTAGCAGAAACGCATTAATCGAAGTCTTGACGTTGCAGTTGATAGCGGCGCTGCTCCTGTTCCTCGGCATGAGCGAAGTGCTCGGTCAGCTGGACCTGCCGCCGTTGCGCGACGACAACCGGTACAACGACCGCTTCGACGGCCGCAGACCACCCCAGAGCGACAGGTACGAGCCCATCGATGGCCGCCGACCACTGCAAACCGATGGCAGATTCGATGGCCTGGACAACAGCCGGAGGCAGGGCGACGGCAGATTCGACTCCTTGGATGGCCGCCGGAGGCCGGGCGACGGCAGGTTTGACTCGTTGGACGGTCGCAGACCGATCCAGGGCGACGGCAGGTTCGACTCCTTGGATGGTCGGAGACCAATCCAGGGCGATGTCAGTTTTGATCCCGATGACCGTCGACGGCCACAGGACCTGCCACCGCGCGACGAGCGGCTCGAGCAAAACGTAGCCAGGCTACTGGCCAGCCTCGACTTCACCGGCACTCAAGCCTGCAGCAATAACGTAGCTGCTCAATGGAACTACGAGACCAACGTCAATGAACTCACCCAATTGCAGGCGGTAATATCTATAGTGATTTAACGGCCTTTTATCAGTCGCATTCAATTTTCTCTTTTACCTGCTGGGGATCTCATAACTTTTTATTTTTAGTAATATTTTATCAAATTAAATAGAATATCAGTACAAAAGAGAAGCTCGATTGAAATTGGAAACTAATTCACTTTTATAATGATTTCATTAAATTATACGTCATCGCCTTCCTAAAAATCCGAATACCATTGAAGTATAGTACAAATAGTGACAGCGTACTTTAATTCTTTATAAAATATGTTTCATATTTTTTAGTTTAGCCATCATTTAAAATCGGGCAAAAAGCTGTAGCATCTCATTAAAGTATACCTAAATACGTTGTTCTATTTATTCTTGTCGAGTTAATGACAAGAAAATGAAACATGATTTATCTTCTTGAGACGATCAGATGCTTTGGGCGACATATATGTGACACTAGTCTGTTTGTTAATACACAAAAAAGCCATTATTTTTTATCGATTGACCCAGTTTTTCTGTTAATAGGTCGTAGAACCATTTTTCGAAAGTGTATCAACATACGTAGTTTCACCCGCATAATACGTATGGGTTGCGGACGCGCGGTACTTATCTTCACAAAGTAATCCCGGCATTTCATAATGAATAGAAATTGCGAGAAATCCTTAATAATTACATTTTACTGTTGTGCAATTAGGCAAAATAATACTTTAAGAGCTTATTATTACTTTTCTTTTTATTTACTTTGTCAGTACATTTTTTAGCTAAACTACAGCAAGATCTAGCGTTCTTCACATTTTACTTTTTACGATTACATTCATTTTTTAATGTTTAATGCAATTTTTTTAAAGAGATAATATTTATAATCTGTATAACCAGAATATAATTTTAAAATTGATATGAATCACTCACTCGAATCAATCAAAATCACGCATTAAAAGCTCTAAAAGACAAAGGCCGTCACTTTTTTAAGAAACATGCGTAAAGTTATATTTTACTTAATACATATATATGTAGATAGGGTAGAACGCGTATACATACATACATGATTACTGCGTGATGCTAAGGACACCAGATTCGTAGAAGCACGCACGTATCTTCCCGGATCGTTCCCTTAGCCGATTATCGGGACATCCGACATTAATTGTGCGAAAAAGAAACGTCCGCAGAAAGAGGGGGTGGAGAAGAAAAAAATGAAACGATCTTGGAAAGGAAAGAAGTCCTCGACCCGATCTTCCGTCTCCTTCCCCCTTCCGTCGTTTCCTCGGTCGTCGGTTCTCGCGCGAATTTCCCTGACACGCGAGAGAAGAGGGACGGGGCACGCTTCGCGCGGGAAAATTTCCCATGGCAGTAGCATTGTCCATCGGTCCGTGGATTGGGCAACGGCCGCATTAAAGCGCCTTCGAGGGAGGAAAGGGAGAGGAGCTCTCCTCAGCCTCGCGCAAATTCCATTTCTTTTCCGTCGTGTTTCTCCTTATTCATCGTTACTCGCCGGCGACGACTACTTTTTTTCTCTTTTGTCCCCTTGTTTTTCCTTCCGTTTTAGAGGACCTAATTGGACACTTGCACAAATGCATTCCGTATGCGCTCTATTCTTTTTTTTTTCACGTGCATGCATGTAAAATTGGCAAGATAATTCTTATGTGTTGGTGCAGCGATGTGCACGGTTACTCGCCATTAATTTTATTGCACATTTTTTCTGTTTCTTATAATAAAAGGCAACATAACATTTACTTTTAATAATAGTTTTTACAACGTACACGAAGAGAAATAATGTAGTAAAAATTCTGTAGGAACAGTGGGACATACTCGTCCTATGACGATTTTTTCTATAAAACTACATACATATAGTAGGAATTGCTATGAACATAAGTCAAGTATACCTTACTATATACATAGTAATTTTTACTTTAACATTTCTCTCCATGTAGGTATAACTTGATTTGAAATCTTTTTATTATAAGAATTCTTAAATTTTTCTAGTTGTTCCACGTAGAAAATAATTAGTAAAATTTACTGAAATAAATAAACTGCTTAAAAAATTATACTGAATGTTTTAAGCAATATTTACTTACTTGATTAAGCAAATCAGATGTAGTTTAAAATATTTAGTAAATATTTAAGCGAACTTTACTCAAGTAAAAGTAAGTATTTTTTATTGCAATTGTTTAAGTAAATTTTACTAACAAACTTTCTCCGTGCACTTTTGTACAGAACGTAGTTTAACGTGTTGTACACTATTTATACGTAATATCTATGAATTTTAAAAATTAAATTATGCTGAAGATTAGTCTGTTTTTTTTTTTCATCGATTTTCAGTAGGAAAAATGTTATTTTGTGAGATAAATTTTATCATCTTATAAATTTACTTTAAAAAACTACGTTAATTATTATTTGTATCATATTGAAGTATCCAATCTAATGATCTATTTTAAACTCTGATTTCCGAGACCACTAGACTGATCGAGTCTTTTTATTTAAGTGAAAGAAAAAGTAAACGTAGCTCGCGTATAACAAAGCGTTCGAATGCAGCCAAGGAGGATCGCGGAAACAATAAGCCGGCGGCTTAGTCTGCTGGGAAAACTCGGCTTCTTGCCGGGCATTACGTTATCTCTAACGGTAAAACTGGCGGAGGTTCTGCGTCGCCGGCGCGTACAACGAAAAGGCGACGGCGCTGCTTATGAGCAACCGAGGAAATGACGCACCCTATCGAGCGGCCGTCTATCCCATATAGATATTACTTAATCAGCGCCTCTTCCCGATGTGACGCAGGAACTAATTGCAGTCGGCGATACATTTGCACGCGAACTTCTATTATACTTCTCCTTTGGAGTGAGCACTAAAAACAGTAGGAAAAAAGTACTTTGTCTCACCTCTTTAAGCACCAACTCCTTAGAAACTTGTCATAGCGTTTTCCTAACTGTAAAAATCAAGTCCAAAACGCTTATTCAAAGAATACGTTATATTAGAAAATCCGCGAAACCTTTGTATTTGTTAATTCTCCGTAGTTTATACAAGTTTATATTTCAAATCTAATACTATCCAATTCAATGATATTTAACGGTGAAAAAAGCATATCTATACTGATCTAGGAAATTTTTTAAATAAAATTACTGAGAAGTCACTTGCTTTTAACAAATACTATTTTTTTTTCTTTTACAAAATTTTAAGGAGCCATTGAAAATTTTGTGAAAACTTTTAAACAAGACTTTTTAACTAAGACGACTTATATTAGTGTGTCATTCAATATCGTACCGTGATCTGCGCTAAAAATAGCACAGCATTTTTTACTTTGTTAATAACTTTATGAAGAATATGCATATTTTAATTCGGATTTTTCGTCAGGAATAGCTCTACGAAAAACAAAGAAAGTATATCTTAAAGTTAAATGTGCCATAAAAGGAAAAGAAGCTGAAGCAATTTTAATGCGTTTTCCTTAATAAAGAAATCTTTGTTCCCTTGCGAGAATAATAATGCAGTTTTTCCTCCCTTGTTACGTAATGTATTTTATTAAACGAAAACAATTTATTTTTAGAAAATATTTGAATGGATGCGCGTTTGAATGTGTCGCTTTATCTTGGTAACTATATATGACCAAATTTAACCTACTTCAGCTCATTTTTTTTATTTAATATTTATAAAATAATCTCTTTTTTAAAAATCGATTTTTAACTATTATCTAGCGAGGAGTTGACGAAGCTGTCTTGCTCGAGTAACTTGTTCAGTTATAATCTACAACAAACATAGCTAAATAAATTTGAATAATATTATGCATAAAAATAAAAAAAATTAATTACTGCACTTTAGAACAAATCAAGCGTTCCATGGATTTTTCCATATATGCTGAATTAATAAAAACGAACGATTAAAAAAACATCATGTAAAATTTAAAAGGGATTGTTGGTGTTCAAGGGATGAGATAATTTTCGGATTAGTGGCAATGAGCATACAGTATATTCGTGGTTCATGATGTATAGTTAATCGATTTCACCTAAAATACCCTTAAGGAAAGTGTCATGATGTTGAATGAACGAGAGTAATTGAAAGAAACCGCTCCTTTTTTTTAATGGCATGAGCTTCTGTTTGTCAGATACAAATAAAACCATTAACATGGCTTATACAGTCAATGTTAAAAAAATAGTCACGTTATAGTAAAAAGTACTAAAAATGAATTTCTAGAAGCGAGGACTTGAGCGACTATTTTTTATTAATTGCAGCTACAAGCACAAAGGTTGTACGCCGATTTCCAATTTCAAGCTTGGCAGCAGATCAACCAAATCGATCCTACTTATATTAGAGATCCCGACATACGCAGGAGATTGAGGTATCTGTCGGCGGTCGGCCCCGCGGCACTGCCACCGGATCAACTTGATAGGGTAAGAAATGTCGACAATGAAATAGAATGCTTTAAATAAGTCGTGATTATGTATCTACCACATAGGTGTAGCTTGAGCGATCGATTTTATTAAATGTTAGAAAAAAAACTTATTAATTTTAATTTTTTCTCATAATCCCTCAGTACAATCGAATTATCAACGACATGTTAACTATATACAACAGCGCGACGATATGCGCGTACAAGCAGCCACTACGCTGCGGTCTGCGCTTATTCCCAGGTACGCATTAAAAATTCAATTTTTTACTTGCGGAATTTCAAAGGGTACAATTATAAAGGCAATTATACGAACGCTCAAACGTTTACAGAAATATCGCAAATCATGGCTCATAGCCGTGACTGGGACGAGTTACAGTGGGTCTGGCTAGAGTGGAGGCGTCGAAGCGGTTCACAAATGAAGGATCTCTATCAGCAGTTGGTCGACCTAAACAACGAGGCGGCTCGCATGAACAGTAAGCTTTTCTCATACAACATTTCAAGGTCTTACAGTGCATCCTCTCCTTCATGCTATCACGACTTTAATTTTCACAGATTTCACGGACGCTTCGGATTACTGGCAGTTTCCTTACGAGTCCTTCAACTTTGAGCGCGATGTCGACGAAGTCTGGGAAGGCATTAAACCCTTGTACGAAGAGCTACATGCTTATATCAGAAGGAAGCTTAGGGACACCTACGGACCTGAAAAGATTAGCGGACAGGCGCCGCTACCTTCTCATATCCTTGGTAAATCGTTAATGTTTGATTGAAAGAACAAAATTAATCCGATTTAACAACACGGAGAACAATACTCGTTTAAATATTGTTATAATTACTGGTATTGCTTCGACAGATTCGGGAACGTAAATAATAAAAATTGCACTTTATTATTCAACATAAAAAATTTTAATTTTCATCGCTCTAAGCCGAAAAAAATTAATTTATCATTATTATTATCCTATTTAAGCTTGAGCAGATAAAAATTTGACAGATCTCATAAAATTGTTATGTCGACATAACAAATTCTGTAATGTATACATAACTTTATTTTGAAGTTTTAGATTTTTACTACATAAAATAACCATTTTCAAAAAAATAATAATGTATTATATCAAAATATTGAAGTTAAATTAACAACGATTATAATAATCATTATCTGTAAAATTTATTAAGAATAATTTTTGTAACGCAAGTACAGCAAATTTTACTTCGTAGCTTTAGATTTTTTAAAATACCACATATTATAAAAATTGTTACAAACATAATAAAATACTCGGAATTTAAGTCCGTCCTCAAGTTTTTTTATAAATTATCGCAATATTTAAGCGAGTATTTTCTCCGTGAAGAAAGTTTTTTCAAGTTTTCTCAAATGTCAGCAGAACGTAATGTTAAATTTTTGAAGCGTAAAAAACATAAAAAAATGGAATAATTAAAAAACTTAATTTTCCCGTTGAAGGAGAATACTTGAAATCATAAACTCTGCCCGTCTGTGGAGAACTGTCTGTTTCTACTTAAATGTATAGTAACCGCGGAGCACATTTTTGTTGGGCTTTCCGGTGCGTAAAGGCGTAATTTATTTTTATATTAAATGTTATTATTTTTTGCATCGAACGTTAGTGCTACTTTCGTAAGTCTAGCAGAAGCAAGTATCTGTCTTTTTCATTAGGAGGCAACAAAGCGTTGCGAAATAATTTATTTACTTTTTATCCTACAGGAAATATCTGGGCTCAATCGTGGACGAATATCTTGGATATGACGATGCCTTACCCAGGCAAGAATTATCTAGACGTGACGCATGATATGCAGGCGCAGGTAAATCGATAAGACAATTTAATATATAATATTTATTTATAAGGGCTTACCAATACTTATAAGGATTTATTTTGATTCAGGGTTACACTCCCATTGACATGTTCCGTGTGGGAGAGGACTTTTTCCTGTCATTAAATTTAAGTGCTTTGCCACCCGAGTTCTGGGGTGGAAGTTTAATCGTCGATCCTGGTGATCGGCCACTCATCTGCCAAGCATCAGCCTGGGATTTTTGTAATCGCATCGATTACCGGTAAATTTCTTTTCAAAAAAATTATACGTTGTAAAAATGAGTAACATTAAAACAAAAAAAAGTATGTTAATCCTTTAGGTCTGCATATAAATTTAGAAATTTTGGGTTGAAATAAATGAAAATGGGTACTTTCTAGAAATTCAACTCTCTTTGTGTCTGCAGTGTAAAGAATGAAAATTACTTGGATTTCAGAATAAAGATGTGCACGAAAGTAACTATGAAGGACCTCATAACAGTACACCACGAGATGGCTCACATCCAATACTTCCTGCGCTACAGTCACTTACCTCGAGAATTTCGTGACGGCGCCAATCCCGGTAAGAAAAAAAAGAGCAATGAATTTTGCTGTGGAACAAACGAGCCCTAAGTGAATTGTCACGCTTCACTGATTGAGACATTAAAATCGGCGGTTCTAGTCTCGGGCCTAACGATTCCGTTGGAGCTCGGTCAGGAAAGAAAGCCGCGGTCCCCGGGCGCTAACTTCGCGCCTCGGGGCGAGCAATAGGCCGTAAATTTTATTATCATAGCCGAACGAGCTCTCTCCACTTTCGGTCGTTCGCCTCCGAAGCGCCGCGGAAAAAGAATAGAAAAATCACTCGGATTACAGTTAAATACATAGGATGAAAATTCATTAATATCTTTTGCAAATGTTTCACAGTCGCTCTACTTTTTGCGCGCTGCACCAGAACATTAGATTGAAAGGACGCAAAAGACTTTTGCTTTTACGAGTTTTGCGCAATGAAATTAGTTTACTTAAATACTTTTCCAGCTCAAGCTCAGTGGGAGATTGCGCGGCCTCCTATTCGATAAAATTCGTTTCACTCGTGTTTGTAAATAGACTGCATGGAATTCACAACGGACGTTTCAACCAATTTGGAGATTCGAGCTTTACCAGCTTACTAAGCAAATGAACTTTTTTTCAGGTTTCCACGAAGCTGTGGGAGAGGCTGTTGCTCTGAGCATAGCAACGCCTAAGCACTTACAGACTCTCGGATTGGCGAATAAATATGTCGATGAGCGAGCGGCCGACATAAATTACCTCTTTTCTCTAGCCATGGAAAAGTTGGTACTTATACCCTACAGTATCGCTTTGGACAAGTGGCGCTGGGATGTATTCAAAGGACGGGTCAACAGGGAGGAGTACAACTGCCACTGGCACCGACTAAAGGAAGAATATTCCGGAACGAAACCCCCCGTTCTCAGATCCGAGGACGACTTCGATCCAGGCTCCAAGTACCACATTCCGGCCAACATTCCTTACATTAGGTAAGTCAACAGAATTTAAAGGCATTCTTCAAGTACAATGTTTCATGGATTTTATTCGATCTTAAATGTTGATGACATTCTTATAAAACACAAACGTCGATGAAATTGCGTGATAGAAACATAAAATTTTATATCCTAACCGAGCTATAAGAAACGATACAAAATTGACAGTTACAATTTACACGTAAATAATAAATTCGCTAAAATAATTACATTATAAGCTTCTCCTAGGTCTAGTTAAAATTACATAAGGTTAAATAAATTATTATTAACATGGAGAAAGTTAAGATATCAGTCACGCAGATTTTCGCACCGTTTGAACCTGCTGAATCGGCTGCAGAGTAGTGGTCGAGTAGCCAGTGTTCTTCGCGCTATACTTTTTCAATGGTGCTTTCACGACCGAACTGAAGTTCTTACGGAAAATAGGTAGAAGCTTCGGTGTTGTGGCTTCGGTACGAGTCTCGACGTTGGGCTTTTTGCTGGTCTGCACTGGAAAGGCGGTGCTCGCGATTGTATAGGATCGTTTGTTTGGCTCTTTGGTGATCATTTCGAAGTCTCCGTCGGTCGTCTTCAAAAAGAAAGATGAAGGCATCGTTTAAAAAATAAAGATTTTCGTGCTATTGCACAAGCATCAGTGGAACATTTGTTAAGACAGAAAGTGCTTACCTCGTCGTTGATCTGCCTGGGAGAGATGGGCTCGTAGTCCCTGGATTCGATGTTTCGCTGAAAACCGTGCGAGGGTACGTACGGCATCGGAAGCGTAATGTACACAGTCATCGGCAGGGGATTCTTCGCCCCCACATTCTTGGCCGGCAAGCTTCTGATCTCTCGCTGCAAGATCTTCAGCAACGTCGAGGGCATCTTGGGGTCGAGCGACAGGGTGGCCAAGGGCACCGCCATTTGGTTACCTCTGGCCACGATCGGCTCGGCCATGCGCTTCTGCATCTTGGACTTCTGCTGCTTGCCCGCCGCCTTCTCGTCCTTCACTCTGGACTCCACGGCGCTGACGTCCCCGAAGTTCTCGAAGAAGTTCCGCGGCACCCTCTTCGCGTCGTCCCAGAGCGGCCGGTGCCTCACCCATCCCTTCTCTTTGGCCTTGGACCACTCGTTCGGCTGGCCGAACTCCCCGGCGTACATCTTGAAAATCTCCGCGGCGTCGTCCTCGTCGACGTCGAGCTTCAGCTCGGGAAACTCCGAGGCCTTGGTGTACGAGCTGGAGAAGGTCTTGGTGTTGCGCTCGGTTTTGCTCTTCAGGCCGAAGTCGCCGCTGAGGTCGAGGCCGCTAAAGTCCGCCCCGAAGCCGATGGACGCCGAGACGTCGAAGGCCTTGCTCGCTTTGTCCCCCACCTCCTTGGTGCTCTCGAAGCTGGCTAGCTCGGCGGAAGCGACGCTCGCCTCGGAGGAGCTGCCGCCGGCGCCCCCGGCAGCAACGCCGGCGCCGCTGGTGGTGGTCTCGGGGGCCTCGGACGCGCCCATGTCCTCGACGCTGGAGTTGAGCGACTCCTTGGAAACGCCCAGCTCCTCCGCCTCGGCCGAGCGCTCGTCCACCTCGTACTCACTGGGCGGCTTGTAGGCGTACTGGCGGTCGTAGATGGCCGGGTCGTAGGGCCGCGTGGACTCGGAGCCCGGCGCCGCCGCCTCCTCCGCCGTCTTCTTCGCGTTCGCGTACGACTCCTTCACCGTCACCGTCACCGTCGACGAGTTGCCCGAGTTGAGCGCCTTCTCCACGGCGCGCTCCGCCGCCTTCTCCGCCGCGCGCTCCACCGCCAGTTCGGCCGCGCGCTCCAGGTCCTTTTTGTTCGTCGAGTAGCCCGCCAGGACCACCGTCGCGTACAGAACTACCATCGAGGCACCGAGCGGCTGCTGCGACAGTGCTTTTCTTTTAGGCTCTACCTTCACAACTCCTCACTTTGCAGTACAACGCCCACGATTCTCCTCCCCTAATTTCCAAACTGTGACTCGCTTACCTTCGCAATTCTGTGCCCATTATCTTTACAGTGACAACAAGCTATTTTACAGTTACTCAAGCTTTCGCTAAATGACATTTTAACTAAATTCTTTTTACAATTAAATTTTACAAAAAAACTATGCATAGCTAAGTTTTACATTTGTCAACAAGTGCTAATACCTTAATTTATGCTTGAAAATTTCGTGTTAAAGGGTGCAGTGGGGACATTTTCTGTTAGTAGGATTAAAATACTGAAAAAATGTTGAATTTGTTAGACTCGTTCTTGTAAAATTAACCACTCGATCCACTGGCGTCTAAAATTGCTCTACGGAGTAGCGATTGTAAAAACTACCCTCTTCGCGAATATTTGGCACGCAGTGTCGACCAACGTTTCAAATGACAAAAGTGAATTTTAAAAAATAATAAAGCGATTGAAGTAGTGCACCGAATGCGCATCCGCAAAAGGCCGATTGATATTCAAATGATCGAGCATTGATAATTTATGAAAAGTAACGAACACTCGAGGATTCCATGAAAGCTAAATGCGACCTCATCCGAAATGCACATTATTCAGGATCGTAAATGAAAGAGGATCTGGCGCGCACTCTCGGTAACGTAGCACACGTGCTCGACACTCCGTGGTTTAATGCCGCCCAATAACTGTATTATCAATTACGCACCAAACGCCCCATGACGATGCGCTCGCTGAGGCCCGACAGTTGAACTAAACGCCCTGGCAGCGCCCCTCGGCATTATTTATACCTACCGGACACTTTCTCGACGGCGGCTCTTTCTCTCTCTTCTGGAATATCCGCCGGGCGACAATCGATCCCTGCTGTTTATTACCGCCGCTCTCCTTTTTTCAGCCGTCATAAGCCGTTGCCGATTGCAGTTGGCGTTTAATTTTATAAGCTCTTATCCGAGGCGTGGTTTCGTACTTTATTCCACGGTTTCGCCTCGAGGCCGCGAGATACTTTCCGCCAATCTCGTGGATGAACATTTTTTCATGTATTTAAATTGCGTTTGCTCGGAAAACTTGACGGTCAATTAGTTTGAGACGGTCTTTTTTTCTCTCGCTGCGGATTAAAATTGGGCCATGAAGTTGAGAAGAAAAAATCGCTATAAAAATATAACGTAATTTTAAAGCGCTTGGCGACTTTCTATGACGAGTCGTAAAATCATTCAGTCATTTCTATCTAATGTCCGCCGGCCTTTCCTCGTTAATTTCGCTCAGGGGCTTCTAGAAAGAACCTTTGCAGATATTTTACCGCGCACTTTTCCCCACTTTTTAAAAATTTTATTTTGTTTTAAGTGGAAATGCTAAACAAAACGGATTACTGCCAATTAATGAACACAAAGTATTTGGCGATCGCTCGAAGACTACGACTCGAGTTTTTCTCGACGATTAAAAATGTTAACGGTCGACAAAGGCGCCAAGATAAAAATCAAATGAATAACGCTAATGGGCTGCGATTAGATAGGGAGAATAAAAAACAAAATAAAATTTACGATACACGCTACCAGAGTTGAAGTCGATCGTGATCACCACGGCGTGCTATAAAAAGCCAAGAAAACCCGCACAAGTACACAAGCAGCCAGCGTGACTGCATAATTATCGCGAGTAACTTTCATCTCGATTTCTTTCGGCAGCTCTTCTACTTAACGTGTTTAATATCCTTATTGTGTTATTAAGCAATTAAAATCATTTTCTCGTGATGGAAAAAATTGTATTTTAAGACCGCAAGAACGAGTCGTAGTTCATTTCAAAGTACATTGCACAAATTTTCAAACGGTTAGATACTTGAAGCATTTCACGTCTGCTCATTCATTACATTGATTAATTATAAGCGTAGATTAGGAATAATAACGAATTAAGCGGTATTGAAAGTAGAGAACATAAATTTTCTTCATTCATTCGCGCCGCAATTTATAAATATTCTCGTGTGTAAGCTAGCGATTTAAAAACTAAATAACAAAAAAAAAAGTAAAAATCGACAATAAAATAAAAGAAGTAAATAATTGACATTTAACTATTTCAATAGTTGATGTAAGAAACAACTACATTCCCATCTGCACTAGATCACTCCTTCCTTTCTTCCATTACTTTAGGGGATTCCCCGAGCTCCTCGATTGGTTTCTCTGATACACCGTCAGTTTCGTGCTCGACCGTCTCTTCCTCCTTCTTTTCTTCGTAAACAATATGCGGGTAAGGTACTTCTTCCTCTACTGGATAGTGTACCTCCTTTTCAACGGGATAAGGCACCTCCTCAGGTACCTCGACCTGCACGGGTACAGGCTTGTCGTAGGGTACTGGAATGGGATTGTCGACTTTGACCTTCACGGGGTAGGGTACGATCTTCTCCACGCGGAAGGGTACTGGCTTGCTCACCGGAACCGGGAAAGGCTTTATCACCGGGACTGGAATTGGACGTTCCTCTTCTACCTTGACTGGATAGGGCACGATCTTTTCTACTGGGTAAGGCTGCGGCACGCGCACGGCAACTTTAAACGCAACGGGAATCTTTCGCTCGACGGGAAACGGTTCGGGTACTGGAACCTTCACCTCGTAGTAGACCTTCTTCTCCACCGGGTACGGATCCGGCACGAAGACGTGATGTGGCACTGGTCGATCCACCGGCACGTGCACTGGGTAGTACGATTCTTTCACCACGGCCACGGGCTTCGGTATTTTTACTGGAACTTTCACTATCACTTTGACAGGGTACGGAATCTTCTTCTCGACGGGGAAGGGCTCTGGAACCGGCACCTCCACTGTGTAGGGGACTTTCTTCACTATGGGCACGTGCACGGCATTTTCAATCAAATAAGGCTCTGGAACTTTCTTCTCTATGGTCACAGTCGTCTGGTGATGATGCTCTTGATGACCATCCTCGAATAGCGATTCCGTACCAACGGTATGGCTATTCGATTCTTCTGCGAACCCCATCTCCACAGCTTGAGTATCGACAGCGTACTCTTCACCTAGTATCAGCTCTCCTGCGTGTTCTAAATGCAATCAAATTCCTTCTCGTTAAATTATAGTTCGAGTTGGATAAAGCAAAAACGCGATACAAGTTCTCACCGTGTTCAACTTCGGCCATGGAATTTCGCTCGATCTTCTTCGAATCCTTGGGCGAGGACGTTTCATTCGCTTCGTCCTTACGATCTATGGGGTGCACTTTTGTAACGACGTATCCTATTTTACGATTAGTCGCCTTGTCAAAGAGAAACTGCACATTTTTTACCTTCGAGTGGGCTTGTTCGATCGACGCGAACACAGCGCAAATCACTAATAAAACAGCTACTCCACACTGCCGAAGGATAAGAAAAAACGCTTAAAAAGCAGACTAACACAGAATGCAACGAAGACAGTGATAGAATAAATTGAAAAAAGAAGAGTAATTAAGAAAGCAACTCCAGTGAAAAAAATGCTACTTGAATAAATGAATACGAGCATGAACTGCAAAGAAAGCGCGACTAGCGGGAGGACGTACCGCGTGGCCCATGGCTCGTTCAGGCTCTTGTCCGCGCTAGGCAGGCGTCGGGTGCGTCTGGCGCGTCTGGCGCTTCCTCTCAGCGAAATCCTCCGCGTCCTGTCTCGCACAACAACGAACAAGCTCGGCCTGGCTCGTCGCCGCTCTTTTTATAAGGCGCCGGCGCAAAAGCTCGCCCGAGTACCGCCGCTGCGCCTTTTCGCTCTCAGGCTCGAGGACCGCGAGGTTCGGTGAAATTTTCCCGGCCAAGGCAAACGCACCCGTGCGAGAGATGCCCGCGGCTGCACGCGAGAGATGCTCTCCGCCGGGATTTCCAATTCATACTTCACTTTAGCACGCGGAGCGGAGCAACGGCCTCTCGCTGCTCGACGGAAATATTAGCGCGGTGTGTCCAATTAAGCAGTCATTTTGTGGCTATTTATCTGCAAAATTATTTTCATCAAACTGAATATTTACTTGAAATAACAAGTTAAAAAATCGACCTAATTAAATTCTTAGATATTCGGCCAATTTAACTAAAGTTTGAATTTTTTTCTGCACATGGATGTAGCTAAAACTTTCTTGCAATGAAGTGCCAAAGTTCCTTTTGGAGAAAATGCATGAATTCTTTCGAAGCATTTTGAGTTCATTTTTAATTAGCGAAAAATTTTTATGCAAAATTTTAAAAACATTACTCAAAATGCTTTGAATAAATTCTGGCGTATTCCTGGGTGTGCCTTACAAAATTGAATTTTCAAAGCTGAGTAGATTTCGTATTTTTCAGTAGTAAATATTTACTTCAATAGCACTTATTAAATATGTTTTTGAGTCAACTAATTAATTTGCTGAAACTGTTAAATTAATTTAAAGACTGATAAATTTATTTAGTTTCAAAAAAATATGTAATTGATTCAAAGAAATATTTCACAAACTATTGAAATAAATATTTATTCAAAATTACCAAATTCGTCTTTCATTGTATAAGGAAGAGTTTTCTACCGAAAATTATAGTGCGTATAAACTGTGATTTGTGAGAACATTTTATATGCCAATTATGAATTTGTTTGAATCGTAAGGAATGTTACAGGAGTTCTAGTAAACTTTACTTAGTTATTATAGTCTATGCGAATATAAAATTATAGTCTACGCGAACTATAAAATGAACTATTCTTACAGGTAGTACTGTCGCACACTATTATTCCATTATTACTATTGAAATTTTTTTCTTTCTATATAAAAGGGTTATCGAATCTTTACGAAATTCAACTTAACATCAATTATGAAATAAATGGATTTAAAAACATTTTGCAAGGCAGCTAAAACCGATTTAAATATTTTAATAGCAGTATTTTTGCAAGATCCTCCTTAATTTCATAGACAGAAATCATTATAAAAAATTATTTATCATATACTAATAACCGATTAATAGTGCATTTTAATAAGTATATTTTACGCAGTCGTAAAGTTACTTTTCTACATAACTCGTGTCAAAAAGGACAGAAAAGTTAAGCTAGTGTCGTGCAAATCTGAAAATGTAAAATTCACATTTTCCAAATTTAGAGAGTGTAGGGAAGTACAGGAACTGATAAATGTTATTGGAGTGCGGGGGTTGTTCGAGAAGGGTATGCCATCTCCCCGGCCCAAAATCTAAAATTTTTTGGAATAAAAATCTTTTTTTGAATATATTATTTATTAATAAATAAACATAAAATAATTTACTTAATTGCAAATAATTTATATGAAACTGTTTCTTAAATTCGGTACAAAAATATATTTAATTTAAATAAATAAGTAATTTTAAATAAACTATTTAAACATGTTATTAAATATATATTTTATAAAAAGTTCGATTACTTACAGTTTCTGTAAAAACACTTTATAAAATATTCTTTCTGTGTTTGGGTTTAGATACAATATTAAGCTGTGAAAAGACAAATTTAAATAATAATATTTTTCGATACAAATGTGTAAATGTTAATTGACGCAAGTAGAGGGTTAACACACTCAAACACAATTTACGCACATGATTTTGTGCACACTGTACAAAAAAATGTTTACATTGCATGCAATAAAAATATTTTAATTAACGTAAACTTCGTATTTTAAATCTCTCCCAACTAAAAATATTCTCAAATACAACGTATAAATAAGTCTCGCGCGCGCGCAAGCGATTAATTATGCACAATTAATTCAATATGTTAATTACAATAAGAAAGAATAATTTGGGAAATTGCGTGGAATGCGAGCATCAGACGATTTGCGCGAGGATTTCTCCGGGACGCGCGTGCCTCTTCTGTGTTTATCCCCATGGATTCAGTTGGCTTTCATCACGCCATAGTCTGGTCTGGAGAAGTCTTTTCCACGTGCCTCTGCGGACAGTTAACTTGGCGTTTTCACCGATACGTGCGTCCGCGCACCTCGCACCAGTCAATAGCAATTTTTTCACCTTGCGTGCGATTCTAAGGCGATAAAAGTTCGGTAAAATAGCATGCTGTAAAATTGATCGTTTTATTGCCCTATTAAATCCGATAACGTCGTCTTTTTGTTCATTTCTCATTGTTTATGTTTATGCATACTCGCGTGTATTTCATATACAATAAAATTTGATAATAAATAATAAACAAGTGAACGGTATTAAGCCCAGTAATAAACTGCTTTGAATTAATTACGTGGTTTTTGAAACTGCTGAACATTTTAATATTTAAAAAAACTTATAGCGGATACAAATAAATTATTTAATTGATACCCTTTAAAAAACATTTATAGTTGAAACAATGAATTAATTCTTTCTGGCAGTACAGTAAATGAATAATTAGTGTACGCACGTTAATAACCGATTAATTTCTTATAACATTAAACATTTCGTATGGCTAACATTGAATTATTGTAAAGTATACCGTGAAAATTGCTGCTTGTTGCACGAGGGATGACTTAAAAAGCAAGTGCATTGGTATATAGGCTGTGTAAAGTATGTTTTGACGACAATATATTTGATGCAGTATCTGAGAAATAGCATTAAAGTGTTGCGTAATACGTTGCTTAAAAGCGATTTTATGCACACTGTATGAAAAATAAATAACGAAAGAAGAAGCAACTGTTTTAATAGTACAGAAAAAATATCAAATGCAGAATTTTCTGATTGATTCACTTGTAACTATATTGCATCACTGAATAAATAACAGTTAAAATCTGTTTCATCGACAAACAATTTTCTGATATTGATTCACTTATAATTGCATTATATCACTGAATAATAGAGTTCCGTTAGACTTGGTCTTTAAAAATAAATGAGCGTTACTTATTTTCATGTCGCTCCCTTCGTGAAATTCAGATTACGAAGGCGATTTTAACTGCGCCCATAAACAGGTTGATACCGAGTGCTGCTCCAGTACTACCGGCTCCCACGACCCTACGCGATATAAACGCCGCTGTTTGCGCCATTCGTCGAGGAGTGAGAGTATATTTTAAATACGACACCGAGCTGTTTTGCAACTGCCGCACGCGCTTCTACAACTTACCGATCGGTATTTTAAATCTATTCCCCTTCTTTTGCTCTTAATTAGGCATTGTAAGGTCAGTTCTTTCAAAATAAGTCTCTTGGTTTTTTTCCGTCTTTTAAAGAAAACTATAATCAACCGTGGTAATAAATATTTCCTTCTCATACCATGACGTTTTGTTAACGTAAAATTAGTAAATTTTGTAGTCTAGCGAAATTCATATTATAAAATAAACATTAAAAACTTTTTAATCCATCAGAGGTCGAAAAAATTGCTTGTATCCCGCGTTACCTCCTTTATCAACGGCGGTAACGCAACAAAGTTCACCGGAATAACGTCGTCAGAAAGGAGCGCGCTAGCGACTGGAGAAGTCTTTTTCCACAGTGCTTCTGCTTGCTTACCCCATTAGTAATTCGCACATTCATAAATCTTTTATTGCAACTTCAAATTCAAATTTAACGATAATCTATTCAAATGCTTAAAAACTCTGCGTTACGGGATACCGGATCCATGTGGCCGAATACTTACTTTCTTTTCTTTCCGACGCATTATCTAAAAGTACTCTATCCGTAATGTATTCATGTTTTTTATAAAAGAATTATTTTATATAACTTATCAAAATTTTTAAATTTCATTAAAAATGAGAAAAATAAGTGTACGGAGATTTTCAAGTTTTTTCTAATTAATGAGTGATACGTGTCCTTTATTTTTTGCTATTCTCTTTATTTATTTAACGATAATCTGTAAAAAAATCTTGGCACGCAAAACGCGCACCTGATCTAGATTAAACAAAAATAGTAAACAGTAGGTTGAAAGAGTCGATTCTTAAGTTACTTAATTGCTTCTAGTTTCCTGCTTCGTTGATTTTAATCGCAACAGATGTATACTATTATTTAATGATGAAAATAAACTGTAAAACAAATTGATCGCAAAAAGAGTTGTCGTTAAGGAAGAAAATCACTTTGCCATTACGATCGTCCTGCCCTACTTTCTTCACAATTCACATAGTAGCGTCTCGTTTAGTAGAAAGAGTAACTTACTAAAGAAAGAGTAACTCTTACTTTCAGTCCCCGGCGTCGCGTGCTCGCTAATAATGGATTGCGCAAGTCTCGCCTTATACCTACTCGCGGATACAGCCAGTGTATATGTATAAGGCCCGCCGTTATCGATTGCCATTCTCTTTTAAAAAAATGATGGCCTGTCATTCGTCTATAAAAATTTACGAGAAGTGTCTCATATTAATCGCGCCAAAAGTTTTGCGTATGAATACATCTTTTTAATTTCCATTCTTAAAGATTATAATTTTCGATTAAATAACTTAATTGCAAAGGCATTGAATGAAGCATTTTTAACTACGATTTTTATTAAATAAATTTGTTGACAAATTAAATACCGTATTGAACGCTGGATTTTATCGTCTAAAAAAAAGTCCATGCAAATGCCTTAGCTCGCTCTGCAAAGCAGAGTTTCCTCGAGCACCTACTCTTTACTTTCTTTCAGCCATGCGAAAGTCCTTTGCCTTCTACTCATAACAATTCATCAAATATTTTGAAATTCATGACATAACAACGTCACCTAATTAAAAAAAAATGTTCCTAGCACACGAAACTTTAGACTGTCCGCACCGCTAAGCCGAGTAATTTTGTATAAATACATACATAAGTAAATAACTATTCGCATTCATTGCAGCGAGTACGAAAAATTGTCGTAATGACCGGTGACTGTAACAGAACGACTGTCAGGAGTATTGTGAAAGCTACAGTGATCCCACGCGGAACACGCGTCTTGAATGAATGCGAATTAAAACTTAGCGATTTTTCCTAGCGCTTGCCCCGATCTCTCGGAAAACTCAGAGAAATTTAAAGAAACCGATCGCTTTAGCCATCCGAAAGAAAAATCCCGCGTTGTCCGCACTAAATAATTTACGATCGGGAAAAAACTTTCGCCTACGATTTTCCTTAAGTTCGCCGGTGAAGAAGAGCGAGAGAAAAGATCGGCGGGACGAATATCCGCGGTGACGTGTAATAATCGCGGCGGCTTTCGCAAAAGCCGAGCACGCGACCAAATATTCGCTCGCGAACGGCGAAGCCCGTAATTTATGGATATCGCGAGCTCGGCGATTTCCGCGATGCTCTTTGCGCAACCGAGACGCGCCGATCCGCCATATCGATTTTCATCACCGCGCGTCGCACACACACTCTGTTCAGCTTCTTTTAACCGCGCGCTTTTCCAATCGACCGCTGACGACATCGACAAAGGGAATTCCACGGCGCGCTTTTGCGTTTCACCGGGGCTGATTGCTCCCCTCGATGACCACGGAATCTCGCTGCAAAATCGATCGCTTATGATCGCCTTCAAATGCCGTTTGTTTTCTCTCGTTCGAGTTTAATTGCTTTTTAAGTGCGTTAGAGCAGTGGTGAGAATGGCTATTAATTTTGTTATGGTGTAACAATTAAATTAGCGATAGGATCTGTTAAATGGCGAAGGAGAGTTTAGCAAAGCGTTTATTGATTAACGAATTTTCATAGTTTTTTTAGTGCTAATAAAAGTACGCGGGCACGCCAAATATTGATGTACATAGAGATAATTCATCAAATGTTGTTTTTTTCAAGTTTTTTTAATTATTTCATAATTTGTATGTCGTTTGTCGTTCGCATTAATGAACTTTTCTTTATTCATTGACTCGATCCTAGTATATAGTTGTGCGATTTTAATGTTGTTAAAAGGGACAGATCGATTAATAAGACAGCATGTAAATTTTCATAGTTTTTTATGTCTTTTCCGTATAAAAAATACAATATTATAATCTCCTAAGTCGGTACAAAACAAAGGTAAAAAATATTCTACATCGAGGTGCAGGTCCTCACGTACGAGCAAGTGCATCGTGTGCGCACTGGCCGTTACAGTTTTGCATGTACCCACTTGAACTGCTCGGCTTGCCGAGTTTTCACAATTATTTATTGCCTAGAGCGATGGGCCTCGGTCGACATTGCCAGAAAGCTCATGCGTTTGCGACGGCATCGCGCATAATTTACAAGGAGAATTAGAAAAAAGGTCGGCATACATGAAGTAACGTAGACAATGAAGTAGCTCATAGTAATGAAAGTGTGCGTTAATAGAAGGTGTCCCGTCGGCTGATAGCATCAGATCGCCAAATGATTTGCGCGGCGTAAGCTCGTCTGTTGTATGTTTCCTCTGGATGGCAATGTGTCGGAGACGCTGACGCTGAGCTTAGTGTCCGTAGACTCCGTAGTCGTTGTAGGCGTAGGCGTTGTGAGCGTCGTGGATGTAGTGCTTCTGGTGGACTACGGGCACGCCGACGGGCACCTTGACGGGGTACGGCACGGGCTTGGCGACGGGCACTGGGACGGGCCTGTCGATGTGGACGGGGTAGGGCCTCTCGACGGCGACCTTCACGGGCACTGGCACTGGACGCTCAACCGCGTAGGGCACGGGCTTCTCGACTGGGTACGGAGCTGGTACGGGAACCTTGACCGGCACCGGCACGGGCCTGTCTACGTGGACCGGGTAGGGCCTGTCGACGGGAACCTGCACGGGAACTGGCACTTTCTTCTCGACCGGGTAGGGCACGGGCTTCTCCACCGGGACGGGGTAGGGCTTGGGTACTTCGACGGGGTAGGGCCGGTCGTAGGGCACGTTCACTGGGACGTGCACGATCTTCTCAACTGGGTAGGGAGCCGGGACGTGGACGGGGACCTTCACCGGGTAGGGCACGTGTTTCTCAACGGGGTAGGGCTGGGGAACGCCAACCTTGACTGGGTAGGGGATGTGCTTCTCCACCGGGTAGGGCTGTGGCACGAAGACCTTCACTGGGACTGGACGGTCAACGGGAACGTGGACGGGGACGTGGACCTTCTTCTCCACGGGGTAGGGCTGGGGCACGTGGACCGGAACCTTCACGTAGACGTTGTACGGGACTGGAACCTCCTTCTCGACGGGGTACGGCTGCGGCACCGGGACCTGCAACATGCGCCGTAATTTCCGCGGTCAGTGGCTCGCGGCTTTTGCGAAGGTTCATCGCTTACCTTGACTGGGTAAGGGACGTGCTTCTCAACGGGGTAGGGGATCTGCTTCTCCACGGGGTACGGCACCGGCACGTTCTTCACGACGGTCACGACCTTCTCGTGGTGGGTGGCGATCGGGGCGTGGTAGGCGGGTGCCGCGTAGGCGGTGTGCCCGAGCTCGAGCCCCCCGTGTCCAGCGGCGCCGATGTCGTAGCCCCCATCGTACGCGTAGCCGTAGCCCAGGCCGAGCAGCCCGCGCTTCTCCTGCTTCTTGGCCTCGGGCGCAGCCTCCTTGGCCGCCTCCTCGGCCCACGTCGCCGACACGACGAGGGCGACAAGAGCCACGTGCATCTAAAACAGGGACCAAGCTATCTATAGCAACGCGCATGCACGCAAGCGACCTACGGGGGCGAATCGGTGAAACCTCCCGGGAACCCCGTGGATCGGACCGAGTTAGCCAACTCGGCCGGATCCGCGCTGCTTCTCGGTGGAGCTTTCACGCTTTCTTTTTCGGAACTGCCGCACGACCAAACACTTTGTACGGAGGCCGTGCTCCTGGACCGGCCGGCGAAGCGAGGGAAACACTCGTGGCTTGAGAACACTGGGCGTCGCACTCACAAAAAGAGAGAAAATAAAGGCGCGAGCTTGCGAGAAGCTCGCTCGCCTCGGGGCACACGTACCAAGCTCCTCATTTTTTCGCTTGCGATGTTCCGGGTGCGTCCAGGACTGAACTGGATGCTGATTGCCGGTCGGCCGGGGCCTTATATACGCCCGGCACTTTCGCCTTCGCTTGCCGACGGGCCCCGCGCGTCCCTACCCCCACGGCCTTTGTTCGCCGGGCGAACCAGCGAGCGAGCGAGCGAGCCACCACTCCCCTTGGGCCGCGCCGTCTCGCTCGCACGGCCGCGCGCCGTTCGCCTCGAAACCCGAGGCTTTGGCTTCCATTTCGATTTCCTTTTCGCTCGCGTCTGCCTCTGCCCTCTCGCTTTCGTTGGAGCCTCAGTCCGAGCGGCGCACCGGCGCGCGGGACACCCACGCACACGATCGATTATGCGCGGCCCAGTTTCGCACCGCCACTGCCGGCGCCTCCCTCGTTTCCCGCGCTTCTGCCTAATTACGGACGAGTCGCTGCAAGCGCACTGTTCGGCCGAACAATCGCGGCAATCGCCGGGCGAGGGACCTTTTTCGTAATGGGGATCAGTGCGAGAGTTGCCCCGAGCATAATAGGCTCTCGTGGGGAGTAAGCTGCGTAGGGACATTTATGCCGGGCGTATTCTTAATGAATTACGTCAGGTGCTGCTTTGCGCCTCGTAATTGAGGATGCATATACGCGTGTAATTTGTTTGCGGCAGTTACGTTAAGTCGATGATTGTTGCACAATTTTCAGGAGCACCGCGGAGGAGAGATTTTTTTTAATATGCATTTATGCTGGCTTTTAATGAAATTACAACAATCGCATTTCACAAGCTTTGGGAAAACTCGCTTTTCTTATTTAGATCGACCTTAAGAGAAAATTGTGTCGTAATGCCTTTCAATATTATTTCTACATTTTTCGCACTCGTCATTTTGTATCGGGACTGTCGTCAATTTTCCTTTAGGTATATTCATTTTTTAGATTTTATTTAAAATTTATTCAACTTTTTTATTTCGAACCGTGCGTTACGCTGCGTAACAGGCATTGGTTCCATTCGAATTTTGACAATAATCTCCTTTCGAATTTTCAAAAGGCGGATTGTCAAAAATGCTTATGCAACCAAATGCAACCAAAACCTGTCATACAAATGTTGACGATTTTTATTACAGAACCGATTACAGAAACAATTTTTTATTACACTTAATACTTTCTGAATTCCGATCTTGACACAATTTTTTCGACTCGCTGAGTGAATGTAGGCGACAGTTGGATTCCCGATCATACGACCACTTAACCTTTTTTCATTAATATAAGTAAAGGTTTAGTAATCGTTAGATAACGTTCAAACAAGACCAAGGTCCAAACGTTAATTTTTTTACACTGCATCGCCTGTAAAATTGAAATGCTTGCGATCCACCATAAAACGAATTAAATTTCGTCGCCTGAAAAAGAAGAGGGAATGTGGCAAAGGATCGAGAAAAACCTGATTGGTTAACTACAAGTCCCGCTGATAAGTAAATTTCCAGTCCAATCGTGCCAAACTTTAAATTGTCTGTCGAACGATTTAGTATCTATTTAATTATGTAGATTCGTGAAGCAGTAATGACATTATTATTACAATTATGAGAATACAATTGCAGTTTAAGGTCGATTTTAACAGAGTAAAAATACATTGTACTGTCCGCGCAAAATGTCCAGAAGCGTTTTTAGCGAGCGCTAAGGTCATCCGGTTTCCTCGATCCCTCATTACGCGGGGCAACGATCGGCAAAGGCGACGGCCGAGGGCAACAAAATCCCCCGATATAAATTCGATTAATGCGCCGGACAACAGTTGTAGTCCATCATTGGGCTGCCCTTTGTACCACGTGGACTTTGTTCGTAATGGCAACAATGACCCGCTCGCGATGCCAGACCGGGGGAGCTTCTTGCCAAGCTTCAACGAGAAAATCGCCCGAGAAAGAGTATTTCAGCGAAAATCTTCCTCCCGAAATTGCTCTACGGCTTAGACGATTTATCGTGCATCATTTTTTTCTTCTCATTCACGCATGAGGAAGTATTCCGAGAAAAGTCCGAGCGCAACGTCGGTAGAGAAACCGAATTTATAACTGCATTATTTCGACATTTTTTCCTTTTGTCTGCGGAGGATCCGGCGCATCGCCGATCCCTGTATCGACTTCTCAGTTTCTATAAGTTTTGACGAAATAATTGCCAGTTGCCACATTGGCGGGAGATCGGGTATCGCGTATTCATAAACTTTTAAGCGTTTTGTACTGGGAGGGATTTTTTCCTGCGTAAAAATTATTCTCACTTTTTTCGAGATATGGGTTAGATCATTATTTAAGCAAAAATATTGACTTGCATATCGGCTTTTCAGTACTCGTCTAGCTTCGTATTAAATGGTTAGAAGAGTAATGAGGATAGAATCAATGACAGTCAATGACGCCTTATTTTCGGTATACTTTGCAAAGTTATATAATTGTTCTAAGAAAAAAAGTGCAGAACATTAATAAGGACCTTGTAAATACATAGACTCGCGTAAGAAGTGAATCTGTCGTTTAGCTGATAAAGAATTTAAATGGCAAGCTCCATTTAGGAACGGCACAATAAATGGCAATGGTAATTTATAGTCCCGGGCAAGGCGCTGAGGGACCTTTGCCTTACGCGAGTATCCGGAGGAGCCTATTTAATTATAAAAGAGAAAAGAAATGCGCGACACCTCCAGGGAAAATTATGCCAACTAAATTGATAATTACCAGCGCTACAGGTATAAATTGCTCATTCGATTTCAAACGGATTTGGCGAAAAGTAAGAAATTTAAAATGGTAAATTAAAGTCGCGGCTGATACGAACACACCGCCAGGACAAATCCGCCGCTTCGATCGTATTTCCATATCCGCGTTGGAAAACTAAAATAAATAAAAGAACCCTCGAGGAGTAAAATAAAATACGAAAGCTGCAGTTGCGCATCGCGTGAGTCCTGACGAGCGAAGCGGGCGGTCCGGCGCGTCTCCGTCTGCGGGGGCATTTACCGGCTCGTAAAAGTGGCGTGATAAGTAACCAAGCGCGGGGTCGCTTACGTAAAGGACGGCCAAGTGTAAGAAGCGGAACGCGGCCGCGGGAGAGCGGAGATTTTTCGTTGCCCCTTACGGCAAGGAGCAATTTTATGCGCGGCACGCGCGTCCACACTTGAACTAACACGGTATACTGCCGCTGTTCGCAGGAACTTCGTCGCCGGTGTGCTGCAGTTCCAGCTGTACCGTGCGCTCTGCCAGGTTTCTGGCCAGAGGATGCCCGACGACCCAAGGCGGCCGCTGCACAAGTGCGACTTCTACCGCAGCGCCGAGGCAGGCAGACTACTGGGGTGAGTTTACTCGTTCTTATTCATTTTTTATTTAAATAGTACTGTCCATACCTAGTTCAAACGTGTACTCTGTGCTATCTATATTTAAAAGATTTTTATAACAAATTCCAATTCAAAAAGTCCATGTACCATAATATGGATATTATCTACATAGCGCCATCTCTATTAAAATCTTACTAAATGTTTATTACTCTGAAAGACGCAATTTCTAAGCCAATTTGCTCGGCTGTCATCCTTTACTTGAGAAAAAATATTTTTCGAGGAAGATTAAGCGGTCGCGCCTGTTCAATCGAAGTGGTCCGAATCGCAAAATGTTGCTTACATTTTCGCTTATCACACTAGTCAATTTTGTCAATATCTCAACGGTAATTCCATTAGCAAGAGTACCACCGGAAGCCACCGCTTTTTCGACCATGTAATCATTGCTTTTCTACAAAGATAATGTATTTCCGTCAGTTCTATTTTTTCTTTTTATTTTATAAAAAAATTCTCTCCAGCGAGTTTTGAGTATAAATCACTTGCACACTTTGTAAGGAGATTTCGCAAGTATTATAACAAATATTTAGCAACTACGATTTATTTTTAAAAAATCCTGAAAAATCTAAAAATCAAGTAAAAATCTAATTCTTTAGATAGCCAATCATCAATTGGTAAATGAATACATTAATTTAATAAACTTAATTTATAATAATTTAGTTTCAATTTACGATTCTGCATTGCAAAAAAAAGTAAAAAATCGCTGCCAAGGTAGAGTTATACACAGTGCAACACACACCTTACACACACATTCACAATGTAACAGTGCGACAAATTTTTTTTCATGCGAGGTAACTGACGTACCCATGAAGGAGCAATATATTTTTCTTATTCAAATAATTCAGAAAGACGTCTATTTACGAGCGATCAAAATAAATCGTCTTAGCAATTTAAAACGGACAGTTGCGCAACGCGCAAGTCACTTAGTGTTTAGCGTAGAAAATTCACGAAACTGCAAGTAGGCCGGGCTCGACTGCTTAAAGTCTCAAATTGAACGAATCCCTCCGGTAAGAATGGCAATTATTCATAGCAATGAGCCCAGCCTCTTGTATGCTACATAAGTATTCTAACGAATTTACTACTTTTCCCAGGGCAAACAAGGCCCGTGAATGTAATTCCCGACACGCGCAACTGGGCCACGGGCCGGGGGTGTGCTAGAAAAATCCATAAAAAAAATCGGAAAAAGCCCATAAAAGTAAACGCGCGTTGCTGTACACCGTAATCGCTGTTTTTTTATATCGCATCATAGTGTCTATCGAATCAATTGGCGTGGTATCGTTGCGACACGCGCGGAATAATCGAGACGTTATGATGCGGGGACCGCATTGTACGCATCGCTATCGGCTGCTCAGAGCGGTCGATCATACGCTGCGAGCTACCGAGGAAAAATCATTCGCTAGAAGATTGCGAACGACGTTTTTTCTGCTCCAGTTTCTTTTTTCAGCCGTCGGTCCGGCGGAATAACTCTATCGAACGAGCACCGGACTGCCAGCTTTAACACAAGCTAAATGAGTCGTCAATAATCGGCTGGCGGTAGTCGATATATGTAAAGGGGACGGTTTCAAAGAGATATTTTTCAAGGGAAGTAGTAAGGTTTCTCGGATGCTTACGAGTTCTTACGATAGTTAGTGATCTTGCAAAATGCGCTGCACTAATGTAGTTTAAACAAACCTTGCACTTTTTTTTCTACACCCAAGTGTCTAATGGTGTATTTTGCGGTTAAGTATAACTTATTGGAATATAGTGCATCTTATAAGCTGTTCTTAACAGTGGACTGAACAAATTTATATGCGGAGAATATATTACCTGAAATTATACCTGCTAATTAATTCAAGTTTAATATTGGTTTTCATCATTCTGATACCATAAAGCTGTTCTACGTTTATATGAGTTTGCATTTTTGAGTAAATATCATTTTCCAAAGAGAAAATCAGCGGAAACGCTTGAAAAAAATCAGAGCAAATAAACGTGGTTATCGCATTGCGATGTACCGCTGTAACCTGGCCAGTCGCCCCGTCCACTCCGAGCTCCTAATTAACACAAAATGAAAAATGACGAGCTTCACGCCCGTGCGATAAACCTCCTGAAACGGCAGCCCCATTTCGGCGCTGCACGCAGATGCACCAAGAGCCATGCATTGCACAACCGACACGCCGCAGTATCCTACTAGTCGACAAGTTGAGCAAGCCCAAGTCGGCTCCCGCTCACCCAGCCCTTCGTAGGAAAGAGAAATTTCTTAGGCGTTGACGTACTTCGAGGTTCTCGACCGGCACTAGTCCATGCGAAATGAACATTTACATTTTCCAATTCGGTAATTGGATATTCTAGCTGCGATCCTTTACCGCCTCGGTTTCCGTGATACGAGGTGAAATAAAAAATCGAGTTTACGCTTTAATTGTATAACGGAATTGGGTAATTTTTCGTGACCGTCACAGTGAGATTTTATTTGAAGCCGGGTGCTCGCCAACTCGATTTGCCGATTGTTTCGCCAGAAAAGTGCCATACCGGCCGCCGGAGGCGAAAGTTTGTTCGCCAAGCGGGTCTGAGCCATTTTGCCTGACACCCCAGCTGCTTCGTTAATGTACTTGGAAACCTTGTTAATTTTATATCTGCGACAACTCGACTTTTCGAGTGAATCTTTAAGGGATTCATTCTCATCTTGAACCAAACGTAAAAAGAATTTTAAGTTAATTAAAAACTCATGGAAAAAAATAAAAGAGTTGCAGCCTTTTGCCGAGAAGCTCGAGATATTTATTATAGGATCATCCGATTGGAGCCTCTGCGTGTATATTGACCATCCGGAGTTGGCAGCTATCGGAAGCTCTGAATTGACGTATTAGTCGCCGCTCTGTCTCTTTCTCTCTCTCTCTCTGTCTGACATACGCGATATCCTTTCTCGCTCTCTTGTCATCCTCCCCTTCCCGCCCCCCTCCCCGGATCGGACGGGCCGCCGCATGCGACCGGCAGGCCCATTGTGCAGCAACAAATGTCCGGTCTTTCGCTATCGCACATTCTCACAATTATTACTATGCGCCGTGGTGCCACGGCGGCACGGTTAATAATAAAGTTTAATGGTCGAGCGACGTCGGCCGTGGCCGTTTAATGAATATAAAATTGAATAACCAGAGTGAAACAGGCGAGAGTACGCGCGAAATTTCTCCTTCGCGTCCATGCATGTATATATTTGCTTATACACATGTATACCGAGCGGCCGGCAAGAGCAAAGAAATTAGCGTGTGCCACTGAACTTTTGGGATTGTTTTAGCAGAGGAAACGCCGGGATTCCTCGGCACGACGTAAGTTTGCGTTACGAAAATCGCCGCTTGCGCAAAGACGTGTAACGCGCGTATGCGCGCTCGAACGGACCGAGGCAAAAAAAGCCGTAGGATCGCGGACCCGGTGCGGCCGTTATAAAAGAAGCGGGTACATGTGCCACATTGTCTTATTCGCGCGGGCGTCGCGTTTGCGAATCCCTCCAAACGTTAGAAAGCGCTGCGAAACGATTATGAAGTATACGTGTACGCTTACGAGCGCAGGTGTAAAAAATGTAAAAGAAATTATAAAGTCGTGCAGTATTCACGCGAAGATTTGAGGTCATAAGATAAAAAAATTTTTTTTTTCAATGTTTTTGGATACTCTGGAAACTGGAACTTATCTTTTATGGGATGACTCATCTGAAGGTGGACATAAGACGTAACGCGAGGGTAGTAGCTCAAGCAGCTGGATCGGTCAAAATCGGTACTGGTGTTGCTGATCTTTTAAAAGACTAATCTTTTGTGGCTCACTGGCGCTGGCTGGGGATCCAAGGCTCATTGTGTGTTCTATTCTTCAAAGCTATAGAAACTCCGTGGATTCAGATTGTTAATAGCGATGCGATAATAGAGTTTGGGAATATACCCACGTGACATAATTATTCTGCGTAATCAAAGAGTGAATTAGAGCAGACACAAGAAATTGTTGAATGATGTTTGAGTTTATTAAAATTATGAAATTATTATACAAAGTATTTTAAAACGATGACTTTTTTAAATAAAAAATAATATTTTCGATAATTTAAAATAACGAATACGTTGTCATTTTTACACCGTATAGCATAAGCAATTGATTGGAGTTTGCTCTAATCGCGTTGAAAAATGATGAAAATAGGTCGATATAGTAGGATAGAAAATAAAAGGCAAGCACTCGGCTCAGACTGACGCGGCTCAGCGATTCCGAGCGCGGCGCGACGTCCGCGTGGAAAATTCAAATGAACTTTCTTCGGAAAATTTCGCCGGGATGCCAGTGCGTGCGGTCGGTCGCCTTGGCAGCGGACCGGGCTCGGCTATCCGCGCGGCTCATCTCCTGGCACGCGCGTTGCCCGCGCGAGAAAACGGGGCCGAGGAAATGACTCCCGGCGGCTTATCTCGGCCGGCGATCGCCAACGAGTGAGAGCGAATCGAGCGTCGCGGACGCGCGAGTGGCGCAACCCCCGCAGCACAGAGGGAAAGCAGACGAAGCGGCGGCCACGCAACTGCGTGCAAAATAATCGCTTAATTCTCCCGCGGCCTCCTCCTCTTTCTTCTCCTCATTTTTTCCACCGCGTTGGATAATGAGAACGCGGAAAGGCATTGCCGACGAAGTACTCTTTTCTTTTGTTCCTCTTGCTATCCTCGAATCACTGGGCGCGCGGGAGGATTGATCGATGGCCCGGGAAAAAGCGAGCATCGTGGAAATTTTTTTCGACGCTACGCCCGAGACCGCATAAATTACATTCCGAGAATAACAAAAAGTAAGAAAGAAAGAAGGAGAGAAATGAGGCAGTCGTGAATTTACATGTTGCGCGAAGCAACGGCTAATTCAGACTATGGATTTCCCGAGGTTTTGACAAACGGCGCCCGTAATACCGTGCGACGCCGACGGAACAACGTTTGGTAACAGTGCATATCCTTATTCGCTGACGTAAAATTTGTATTGGCTAATTGATCGGAGATCGGGAGATTGGCGGAACTCCGATGTCGAGTTGCTAAATTGATCATTAGAATAATTTTATGTTTGCGCGAGCTTGTGTAAATTTCATAGATCATAAACGTTGAAAAATTAAAGGGTTCACTCCGTCATGAGAACTGTCCATTCATTATCTCGGCCGCGATCGAATCGCCTTAAAGGATACTGTGTTCGAGTGCGCTGTATACATAATAGATATAAGTGCGCTGTTCTCGATTTAATGCGCAAAGTCTAGCTATACAACGCGGCCAATATTAATATAAAGGATACAGCCATGATTGGCATAGAATCACGACGCGTTATGTCCCCCAGTTTGTTCTATACCTATGTACACAGCGGGCTATTGCGTCCTTTGGCTCGATAAAAAGGTCATATTACAAATAGCAAGTACCCTTTCGCTAATCGTCTTACGAAATGCTTAAATCAGTCATTCGATCATTCCGACTTATCTTTTAATTGTCGGCTCTGTTGCCAGCCACCGATTGGCCGTGGTGTATTGCTAAAATACATTTTTTATAACACGAAAACACTTGTTGAAACGTCGCACTTGCACGAGCCGATGTATGGAAATAAAGGAAGGCGAAAAATATTTGAATGATCGTCGCTTTTGATCCAATTAAAATCGAGTTGAATTTCCAAATTTAACGACTTGCACAACATATATTTTAAAAGCAAATGCCGATCGCCCATGCCTTTCCCTTTTTCAAAACTATGACATTACGTGTACATTTCTTGAAAATCGAGCGCCGCATGAAAATTCAGTCGATCTGATTAGCCCTGGAAACGTCATAATCGTAATGAAAAAGACAGGCACTCGGGTTACGCCATCCATAAATCCGCCGGGGGTCGATTTTGTAAAAATCGGTTCGCCCTCCTCCCCCTTCTCGATCGAATAAATCTCTGGCACCGGGGCACAGGTCCGCCGAAGGAGTGCACGCGTCGCGCGAAGGAAAAAAATGATTTTACGTCACGATGGAAAGCCGCACTCTCTGCCGGTCGTACGTCTTGGTGCGGGCGTTATATCAAACTCGTGCGCGTTTCGCGATTTTTATCTGCCGCCCATGCAAATTCGCTCGTGCTCTGGTGCTTTTGTTCCGCGAGAAAAAAAAAACATATTGAGAGGAGGAAAAATTCGGAAAACGCCTGACCGCCGTATTTATACGGCTTGTGTAAGCCCGCGGATATACGTTACATGTAAGTGTGATCCGGTCTCATCAAGCTTCATCCAATTCAATTTTATTTATCGTATTTTAATGCGTCGTTAACGCTAACAATGAATTAAATGATTTTTTTATAGTCGCTAATACCGCCAAGGGGATGCGACTTAAAATAATAAATGAACATTTTTTTAGCAAATATTTTACCTCGAAACTTTTACAATAATTTTTTAATTAAAATTTTTTGAATGCATCAACATCGATATTCATTCCAATCATTTACATGTTTACAACGGAATATTTTCGAAAGCTGTGTAATCAATTCAAACCTGATGCAATATTGACTATTTTTCCGTTCTATATACGAAACGTATAAAAGACATTTGAATTTAATTGTCCTTCGGTGTATTAATTCAAAAAGCCCAATTCTCCGATAAACTGGATTTGCCTGCGCTCCAAGGTCGTCGAAAACACTGAAAAACATAAAAAGTACGATCAAACGCGCGACCTCGTTTATCTCGAAATTTCTTACTCTCCAGCCGGTTACAGTCCTGCACGCCCCGATAACGAGCTCCCGAAAAAAAGTTGATCCGCCTCTCTGACGTAACGTCATTCCGGCTGTGGACGAGCCTATCATTTCACTTTTGTAGCACAGTCGACGCGAAATGTTCGCGCTTCTCTTTCATTCAAACTGTGCTCGTCAGTCGGGACTAATTGAATCCCCGGCGAAAATCGTCGGGTACCTGCGTGAATTTCGATAAAAAAAATGAAAAGAAAAATAGAGAAGAGTGCTTGATGTTTTGCTCTTTCTAAGGAAGACGGAACGCCGAAACAGAGCAAGACTCTTTTTTGCTTCCTTATAGAGGATGCTTTGTCATAGTAAAATTTAATGGAATTTTATAAACACGAAAAATATGTGTGTGCGTATTTAACCTACTAAAGCACATTTTTTTTTTGTTTTTTAATTCCGAATTGAGGAAAAGAATAATCTTTTTAATCCGCTAATCATTTTTTTTAATTCTGAATATCTAATAAAAAGTAGTTAAAAGAACATAAAATTATCGATCTTAAAAAAAAATATTTTATCTATTACCGTTATCATGTTTATCATAAAATCCTATAATTAAAAAAAAATATATTTCTTGGGAACTAATTTGACAAATGGCTGGTAAAAGTTCATTTTGATGAAGAATACCAATATCTAGATTATATGTAAAATTCAATCAATTTAGTTCCCTAGTTTCTGAGAAAATAATTAAAAAATGCTAAAAATGTGTTTTCTACATGCAATGATAGCTTGCGCAAATATGTTGGATGAGTTCATAAATTTTCAGCTTTACACTGAGAAAAATCCATCGTCAACTCAAACACCCTCGCAATCAATTTAACTACCATGCAATCAATTCAACCGCCAAGCCGTTGTTTTGACAAAATTGTCATCATTTGAATGGAGACATAGTCAATTCAACGGCGCTGTTGTTACTTTTACCACAGATTTGTAGTTAAATAGCAGCGACCTCAAATTTTTATTAACGCTATTGGCGTTGATTCAACGTGGATGCGTTCAAAGGAGTGACCTCTGCCGTCCAAACAATGCTTGTGTCGTCGATATGATAACATCGCACCGGGAAAGTCGTCGCGGCGTCGTGCTCCCCTTACCACGTCGCGCCGCCGCGATTTTTTTTTTGCGGGAGTGCGAGTCAGTGCATGCATAGCATAGCAGTTAATTAGTCGCAGAGCGAAGGATTTTATATGTAACATGTTTTTTCAATATATTACAAGTAGGCAAGTTTAAAAGTACTTAAGCCTCTAGTAACTCAACAAACACAACTAACGTGCCGTTTACCGACCGAGTCCTATGCCTAAAACGTATGTGTTGTTACGCGTGCCCGCATCGTAATAGCCGCTAGAGGGATCCTGCTGCTTGAAGTTTTCGCGCAAGTGCACGGCTTCTTCGCTGATTAGTATATAAGAAGCTAAACAAGCATGTCTGCCATGCGTGAAATGCGAGTGAAGTGAAAATATATCTATCGATATATGCGTTTAATATTGTAATATAGGGTCTACATTGTTGTAAACTTTAAGTTGATCAATACGGCGAATGCGAAATAAATAATAAGTTCTAACAAATTTATAAATCAATAAATAATAAACATTCTATAATTCTACAGCTTTACAAAACCCTCTAAATGTACGGATCAGTAACGTGTTAAGTGTAGAATAAAAAAGCCCATGAACTGCGAAAGATACAGGAAAATAACATTTTTCTTTAAAATACTTTTTGATATGATTGAGTCAATTATAGTTAACGTCGATTTGACCTCATAATTACATTAAAATGAAATTAGTCCTGACATTCTTTCTATTCCAAGTTGCCGTTGTTTTTACAGCAGATTTTGGTTGATTGAATTTAACTACAATCTGTCGTTAAATCAACTACCTTTTTTTCTCAGTGTACAATTTTATATGCCTTTTTTCATATTTTATTACTTCTAAAGTAATATTTGAAATGCTTAGAAACAATTCACCATACAATAGAATATAAATATCTTTGTTAAAAAATGAAATAAAAAATGAAAATAATGTGTTTTTTTATATTCAATAATTGTGTGGGTAAAAATGGTTTAAATTAAAAAAAATAATAGCATAAATGTAAATTCTTTAAATAATTGTATAAACCAATTATTAATAAAATAGCAAAACATGTAATAGTTAATATAATACAAAAAAAAAGTTTAAAATCATATTTGAAGAAGCAAAGAGCCAATCAATTGACAGCAGTTTTCCTACGATGCAAAGGCTGCGGGGAGCATCGAACTGATACACTTATTACAGGGGACGTTTCTCTTAGCGTAACGAATGGGAGGAACTTAAAATAGTAAGGCACAATTATTTTTTCGGATTTTCGAAGCAACGTACCTGGAAGTCGACGCGTCTGTACGACTGCGTGGGAATTCGGCTTTTCGCAGTGAGTCGCGCTTTTTGCACCGTCGCCTTATATTTCGGAGAAAATATAGCGCACGAAGTACACGATCGGGCCCGATCGGCCCGCCGATAACAGGCGCGCGGTTACGGCGACACGTCCGCGACTGGGGTTGCGCGTGGAGCCCCGGAGTCGCGGGAAAATTTAATTTTACAGCCGATCGAGATAAAAATTGTGCGGCGGTCCGTTGAATAGGTGCTAACTGTATTGTGTTACGCTGTTACGCGAACGGCGAATGGTTTAGGTGCCGAGAAATATAAACGCTCGCATTAAAAGCGGAAATCGCTGATGTTCGCTGAGATAGCGAGGATCGGCATCGGAGGCTTTAACTTGTAATGCAAATTTTAACGGCGATAGCATATTCTAGAGAAAAACGCGTCAAGCCTGCAAGAATCGATCGGGAGGCGCGATAAGGGAATATACGCGATTGTAAGTAGTTACGGTCCGCACGGGTAAGACGGCGCGTGTGCTCGATTTTTCGTTGATTTTTAAGTGCGGCAGAAAAAGCGCGATGAAATTTTCTAAAATTATAACATCCTGATAGTTCGGTAACTACATTACGAAACTGTCGGAAAAACTGAAAGAGAGAGACACAAAAAGAAAAAAGGCAGAAACAAAAATAAAACTCTAATCTTCAATTATATCAAACGCCGCCGCAAACTTTCACGTATCTCGCGCTAGGTAGAATAATATTAATTTGAAATAATAAAAAATAAGTATGCTCGCAACGAATAAATATTTTTACGCAACGGTAATTGGTTAATGAAGAAAAGCAATCCAAAAAGATATAACAAGTTCCGCGGCTCGACTCGTAAATAAAACGTTAAGTCGCTTCCTCTGCTCGCTCCCCCAAAGACAGCGCATTCGACGTTCATCTCAGGCTGGCATAGCCCGGAATTTTCACAGAGACGTTAGACGCGCCGTTGCGCCATATACCTGACGCTCTTTTCCATCGGGATCTAACGTAACCTTCACGAGATATCGAGTGCAGGCCTGCCATAGCCTTGGCCAGATTACGATAGGCTAGACTCGCGCGTAGAACTCCGCCGTGAAAGTAGGCGTCGCGCTGGAAGACGGAGAGTAAGGAACGGTCGGGAGGATAGCCGCCCTCGAACGCGAAAATTCACGAGTATCATCCGTCGAGTGATCCGCTCTTCCAATAGAGGCGCGTAACTTCTTCGTGCAGAATTGTGCGCGTAACGCTAATCAAACGCCAAGTGGTTCGCACTCTTATGAAACAGCCGCTGACTCTGCGCGCGCAATAATAACAAACGAGTAAGTAGCCGTTAGCGCGGCATCGCGAGCTTCCGTCTCTGAGCCTCGAACCGCTGCGATGGACCAACAACAGCCTCCGCTGGGTATTAGATAGTCGAGCCCACTTTTTCCCGACCTTTTGTTTACTTTGACTTTTTGCACCTGTCAGTTTTCTCAACGAAACTTGCTTACGCTCTTGTATTTTATTTTACATAATGACTCATTACGAGATTTTCTAACGCTGTGCTTGTGCAGTGACGAGAAAGGAGCAGTCGCCGATCCGCGGACGTGAATGCAGATTCGAACTGAATAAAAGTGATACAGGCAGTTGTTTTTTTTTCGCACGGCGCCTTGCGCAATCACTGTGCTTTTACACTTCATCGCGATATTCAGCTCATACCTTTTTTTTTAGATGCGAATCAATAGCAAGCGCAAAAGCAGATTAATGATACACTTTTTGCACGGTCCCCGAGTAGATAAAAAACTTCTATTTTCTTGCGTGTGACCGGCGTAATTGATTTTAAGTAAGTGCTCATAGCGATAATAAAAAAGAAACCTATTTACGCAGCGCGAAACACGTAAAGTACTCCATCTCTTATGCAAGCAAATATTTCAATAAGGATTTATTATCTCGAAGTTGAGAAAAGCATCGAGTATATGTCAAGAGTCATCTCAGTATTTCTGCGGCCAAAGTTCATAAATACGTTTTTCTCAGCTTAAGACCGTAGGTAGCTTTTGGAAGATCTTCGAGTATTTAAAATTCCACTACTCTTTCGCACTATTATTGCAGTTTACTGTTCCTATAATCATCGAGATAATTATTTAATGATTAAATAAAGAAAATTAAAAAGCTAAAATTCATACGCTGCTTTAAGCCTTTTGCTGGAAAGAAAATAAATGTACAGGACACGACGCAATCCTAAATTAACTATAACTAGGCTAATTTTAATCTAGATCAAGGAGATACCCCCTTGAAAGTAATTGTACATAGTTCCCGAGAGAGGGAAGATTTTTTATGCCAGTAGACAGAGAGTTGCATAGAGGTGATTGTATGCACAGGCTGCGGTAATAATGCCGCGATCACTAAGTTTAAAAGGCGTGCACACGCGAATCTGGGACGGAGTCATCGCCAAATTGGATTCGCGGATTAACGAAAGGGGGTGGGGTGGGGGTCTTTAGCAAAGGATGGCCCAAGTGAGTAATCGCGACCTCTTTATATAGATAAACGGGCATTATGCACTTGAGTGGCGCGCGCCCGCGCGTTGCGCCACGACGCGCTGATTTCGCCGCAGTGCGCGTCGAGCCGCACCGGAAATTGCAGGCCCCGATAAATTGTACGCGCGGACATTCCCGCCGCGGATTTTTGTCCGATGGGCGTCCGGTTCTCACGCGCCGTCGGAAGTCTTCTATGATCCGGGTGCGGGCCGCTTGCGAAAAGTCTTGCCGAAACTCCAAAAAAAGTGTTATCTATTCGCATGCACGCTACGTCCTCCGGCGGTAAAAATCTCGCCTTCTTTTTTACGTGGAAATGTCGCTACCGCAATTTGAACGCAGCCAAAAATAAAAATAAAAGTGAAAAATTATGCGTTGGCTCCCGCTTAAAATTAATGAGATATTATATATGTCACTAGCAGCAGCGGTTCTTTCCCGGTACTAGATTACAAGTCGTCGATGCGAAGCTTTTCGCAGATTATCCATAATTTTATTCCCGGAAAAATTCAGTGTCAGCCCCGTTTAAATTAGCCACTTCCTTTTCTCTTGACACCTCCAAGTATTGCGCATTCGAGTGCTCGCGATGGAAGTGAAAAAAATGCGAAACACGTGTTGTAAGCGTAAGAAATTTCTCCAGAAGCTCCGAGTAAGAGTACTCTAAATGGAACGTTAAAAGGAGGAAAAAAGGAGAAAAAACGATGACATTAGAAGGCGACTCGCATAATCGCACGCAGAACGGACCCTCGTTATGCACACAAGACCCACTTTTTCCCTCCGCTGCATCATTCGTCTCTCTTTTTATTGTCCACTTACCTTTTCAAGCTGGCAATAGCTGCGTAAATTCTTCCTTCGTGATCTTCCGCATTTTTTAAGTGGGCGGCATTGAAATGTAACGGTTGAAAGGGCAACAATGGGCCGATGCTATAACGTAAACTTTAAGGTGGAAAATGTCGCGCTCGACGATGAAAGGATGCAGGAGAAAGGAATTCTTATGTCATTTGCCGGAGTTCCTTTATTCTGTGTTTTACTATTATTAGTGCATTCTGTTATGGATTTTAACGACGAATTTCTAATTCAGCTGCAATTCTTGTTCAACTAATTTTTAATTAGCACATTCTTTTGTTATATCACTTTCTGGGAAATGAGAGATGTCATTAAGAATGATTTTTTTTTTTTTGTAATTCACGGAATTTCAGTCGTAAAATATTAATCAAGAAGACCCACAGTCACTAGAAGTCAATTATCGTCATAGCTACATTACATTTTTATTTATTTTTTAACGCGAACAATTAAACTATTTACTCATCCAAAAGTAGTATGCAAAAGCATGTAATAAAATAAAATTACTGGAGAGTTTACTGCATTTTAACATATGGATGTTTTCACACTTTAATTCAGGAATTTATACTGTTTCTGGAAACGGACACATGTAGCTAACTTTCATTTTGTAGAAACGCTGAGTTGCCTGATGCATGCAACGTCTGAGTAGGAGTATATATAGGCGTATATGAAATTCATGTGCTAAACGAAAATACATTTTTAAACTAAAAATAAGTAGGTTAACAGGCCAAAAGCAAATATTAAACGTCTACCCGCATTTGCAGAAGATTAATGGAAAAAGGTGCTTCGAAGCCATGGCAGGACGTACTGGAGGAGGCGACGGGCGAGTCGAGATTGGATCCATCGGCCCTCCGAGAATTCTTCCAACCCCTGGAAGACTGGCTGCGCACGGAGAACCTTAGGACGAATGAGCTCGTCGGCTGGACTTACGGTGAGTCTGTCGAGGACATTATTTTCCAATTATGCCGCGGCTGCGCGACAAAAGCTCTCAACCGGCCGATCGGTTAGAAAGACGCCGCTCGCCGATATTCCCTCCATACGCTTCACAAGTGTAACGGTGACTCAGCGCTCGTATCGCGTCGCAACTAAATTTCTTCCAAACGTCGGGGGAATTCTTAACAAGTTGCACTGATTTATCAAAACAACGTGACACTTGGGACGAATGTTTAAAAGTTTTCTTCGGCCAAAAGATACTTCTGGCTCATCAAATTGCAATAGGTATAATTCGATACATCTCGCGAGCGACTCGACGGAGAAATTGTTCCAACAAGTCTAAACACGAAACGGTCAGTGAAATCGAAATTTCATAGGCTTACTGCGCTCTTATAGAATTTCAAGCGAACCACTCGATCCGTTAATATCACACCTAACTGCCTTTAACTAATACCGTGCCGAATTTACAATCTACTATGAGATACTTCCTACTTGTATATCGACGTTCATTTACTATATAAAGCCATAAACATTAAGTTTATCACATAAAGTATAATCTAATCGTGATAGATATAATATTGCGTCATAAGTATAGAGCGCAAAACTTTATCTGAAAGTTGTCCACGTGGAGTATGCATTGCATATAACCGATTGGTACTGCTTCCAATTGTCCGATCGATCACCCTTCAAGATACTCTAATAAATCGTTGATTTTCCCATGAGGAATTATTCTTGAAAAAATTTAAAATAAACGGGAAAATATTCCATATAATAGTACTATTGGAGCGGATAAGGCGGGAGGTACGGCGCATATCCGACCGTTCCGTTTCTTTTCGATCGAGTCTCCCCCGCATTCACTGCTTGCACGCGGTCATGAGTGACATTTAGATTGATATCTCTAACCCAGAAAAGTTAACTTTCCTGGAAACTATTATTACGACATGGTGCTGCTAATAAATAATGATAAGGTAAACCGGGTGAAGGCGCCACAGCTAAGGGAAAATTCGAAATAAAAAGTACACAAATGTGGAATAGATCAATTTTACTAGACTGTTCTAATTTTATTTCCTTCTCGGAAGATTACGTTTTTTACGAGTCATTCGAAACTAGCATTTTCCCCATACCGGCGGGGAAGATGCCAGCTGAAAAAATTAAATAATCTTCCAACACCGATCACAAATATAATTAATGTTACATTATGCAGACTGGACAAACAAAAATAAAAAATGAATAGTTATATTTATCTTCGCGATTTTTGAGATAAGATGCCACTGGCAGAATATGCTGATTTGTGCTGGCATCTTCCCCGTATGGTATGAATTTTAGAAAAATAGATATAATTATAAATACTTAGCAGCTTTCCCTTTTTGCACTACACCAATGTAAACTTGAGGTCTATTATGAACATCTGAAATTTTAGGGATTGATAAAAAACTGTACTGTGGAAAATTGCAGATCAAACCCCATCATTTGAATAAAGGTCTGAAGTCGAACTAAATATTAAAGCGAAAATTGGGTAATACTATAAGAATGTAATCAAATTAAGGATCGTAATACATATTCAGATTAAAGAGCAGAGAAATATGTTTGTAATGCAACGAGATACAGCTTTGTGGCATCTTGCCCTGTTTAGCTTAATCATTTTTTTAGTAAAAACGAAAGTCAAAAGCGATCATAAGTCGATCAAATTGACCGGTTTTTCAAGTCCCCCTATGAATATTAATCAATTACGATGAGCAGTTACGAAAGATCCTATCGTTAATCCTCCAACATTCCACCTCGTAAAATGTGCGTGAAAGGCTGCCAACCCGGAAATTGAGTCGGAAATGTGAGAAAAGCTGGAAAAATAACTGCAAAAGATATCAAGTTAAAAAATTATTTAAAAACAGTTGAAAAAGATGATATGTTGAAAATTTGGTACATGAGCTGGCACTTTAAATGGTGACCCAGCATCAAGATTGGGGCACGGCGACGGAAACCACTGACTGCATAACGCGCGCACGCCTCCGGACGGGAGCGCAGGGGGGCTCGATCGCGCGTGCCTTTCTAATTATCGGACCGCGTTCCGCGTGCCCGGCGCAACCAAGTCATTTATTCCCTTCCCGACATGCAATACGTCCGACATAAGATGCTCCGAACTTTTCGACTTTGCGCGATGCAAGCAATGCACTATTGCGCGGTCAGCTGAACCGCCGAAACGGTTTCCACGAGTAATCGGACGATAATCGGATCACGCGGGACACACGCGCGAGTAGCCTATATTCGCGCTCGGCTTTTCTCTTTTGCTTCCTCCTTCCTCCTTGGAGCGAGCGGCGCGACTTATCGGTGCACCGGAATCGCTTGAGCGACGGGACTCCTATATATACGATCTTTCTCACTGTCGTGGCGGACCTATTATGCAGACGCCGGGTAGCTCTCACGGTAGTTGTCGCTAGTACGTCCACACAATAATGTTTTCAGTTATTACTATTATATTTTTTATACAATTTTTTTCTATGTTTTTTTAGTAGACATATTCCATCTATTTAAAAATTTATTAGCAAATAATAATAGTCGCGTAAAATGTAATTTCTTATAAATTACGTGTATTTTTCTTTATGTAAGAGGCGTGTATTAAGGAATGCTTACAAGTACTTTATATATTGAGTAAATGCAGTTATTCAACCATAGTTGTAAAGCATAATGATGATAATCGAAATAATATAAAATGGGAAATAAAAATGTGCTTAAAGTGTCATTTAACTATATAAAAAAAACTTGTATCGTACAATACCCGATAGGCTGATTGCATCAATAAGCGTGACAAATCAACTGTTTGGTTTTTTTTAAGTAATAAGCTGATGGTAAGATGCAGATATTGTGTCAAATCTTTAATTAATTCTGCTGTAGGCGTGATCCGTTCATTCAATTACAATGCATTGGTCACACCGGACCAATGCACTAATCGTGACGGAAGCCATTACGAACGTTCGCAATGGTAAAGTTTTTACCTCCATTATTTCTATGTAGAAAAATGGTGTAATAGGTAATATTCTCCCTCCGAAAATAACAAATTTATTTTTTATTTCCAAATAATGCATAATCTATATTTTGGAAAAAGAAGATTAAAATTTGCATTTTGAAAATTATTTTGTGCATAAGCTGTCGACTAAAATAAAGAGGTTTTTTAGTTTAGAATCATATTGTAAAATACCTAAGAGGACGTTAATTACTTTGTTAAAAGATTATTAGGAAAAATTAATAAATATTTGATAAATCGTGAACTTTAAAAAAACGTAGCGTTTTTGACGGAAGTTCATATAAAAGCGAGTAACATCTTCGTGAATGAAATGATTTTTTTGCAGAAGGGAGTAAAAAGATAAATGTTGGGATTGAAGCTGCAAGACACTACTGCCCGTTAAAATAATTTTCCCAAAGTAGTTAAAGCTCCCTAGCATTGAGTGAATAATCATTAAGGCATTAACGCTGCATTTGACACTAATAAGAGTCCCGACGTTTACATTGTAAGCGGCGCGAGCGCTTATCTTAAAGAGCGCACCTTTCGCGAGAGAAGCCACAGCGCGGCTCGTAACGATCGCCATTAACGACAGCGGAAAGCGAAGCCGATCGTATAACGAGCGAAATGGCACGCGCAATCGAAACGAGAGCGCGGCTCTCCGCTCATAATAAACGTCGAGCGCCGCTGATTAATGCCGACCCGATGGGATTTTGACGCGCAGCGAAAGGGATAGCTATATACGCACACGCGAAAAAATTCCCCCTCACCAATGGCCATTGTGTGTGACGCCTGTGAGAACTGCACTTGCGCAATCGGCATCGCGCGCCGATCCTCTCGCGACCAAGCCGACAGCCGCGCTGCTGTTGCTGCTCTATATCGAGACGTGCATCGCTCGTTCGCGCGGCTTATCGTGCGTACACGTTAAAACGGGAATGAAAAATTGGGTTTTTTTAAAAAGACAGCCACGCGTATCCGGCTTTTTTAATCTTCCCCTTCGTCTGCTTTTTGCTGCTCGTTTAAATTAACGCGGCGGTGAAGAAAAAAAAGAGGTACGCACGCTCTTTATTCGTTACGTAAATTAAAACGAAAAGGAAGGAGGGACCAGAGGTGAGCGTTCTTATGGCTCAATCATTACGGGAGCGAGTTAAAAAAGGCATCTCAAGGCAGATCGAAATTGCGCTGCCCCTGCATGCCTCTATAGAATTCTTTGTAAAAAAGCGAGCCTGGTCCATGTGGCTCGCTACAAAAGAGCAACTCTTATCGTTAAATATGGTTTTTTTCAGATGGCGACTATTGTAAGCGCAGCATCGAGACGGTAGGCCTTCAGGTGTACGGCAGCGGGCTGTACAACGGCGCGGGCTCTATAGCTGCCGCGCTCTCCACGATCCTCCTGAGTCTGGCCTTATCCGCCTTCTAGCGGACTTTGATGAGCCAGAGCCACGCTGCTGTAGTCTACATGTGAGCGTACCTCCAGCTCGCGAAAGTCAACTTTGTAAGGTGCACGTGGTACTTCTTTTTTTCTAGGGGCTCGAGACTGAGTTAAACCGATAAATTTGTTCTTATAATCGTCATGCGAAAGTTATTTAATTATTTAATACAGCGTAGCTCATTATGCATTTAGTATAGTATATATAAACAGCGAAATTAATGAAGAGCTATCTCTCAAATTGTGTAACTTAGTCTTGAACCCACAACTATAGAATCTTCGCGCTGGTTTCCAAAGATTTTGAAGAAGCCTAAAATTCACCGTTATGTGTAATAATATCCTGAGGAATCAAGTATGTAATATAGTCATTATTAATTATTTGTAAAACTTACTAAGTTTATCCACGGGCTATGCCGTTCGCATATGGAATTCAAATGTTTTCAGAAGAAGTCGTTGTTTTGACAAGAGCTGCAATCTCTCTTTTTAGCAGAATTTGTACGTTTAATTTAAGTGAATATTCGAAAAGCTGCTTTTCTCTCAAATGATTAAAAATATTGTAATATGGGCTACCCTCGAAGGGAATTTAATTCAAAACCACTCTGAGCATTTTGTAGAAATTGCTATGTTCCGTATAAATATGATTGAGAAAATGAAAAAACATGACTAATTTAAAGAATAATGTCTTTAATATATTTTGCGAATAAAGAATACATGTTAGTTACTTTTTAATATTTTATCAGACGTTCATAAAAGTACGGCGTTAAAGTAATAACGCTCTTATTAGACGACTTTATTCCGAAATTACTAGGCGCCCAGCAATTTCCACGTAAAAGTTCTCTCTGCATATAGACGGTCCACCCGAAGCCCGCAGCAGTTTAGGTATGTTAGCCGTTACGTGCTATGGAATTGTGGTACGCGCGAATTTCGCAGACGCAGTGCGCCGGAATGCGGAACGAGGGAATCGTGACATTATGCATTATTTCTGTCGCAAGGTGGCCGCGGACTCGACAGGCGCGTCATTAGATCGACGATACGTCGAAACGATACGTCGCGGTGTTTTCTTGCCCTCCCCGCATCGCGGTTTAATTACCGAGCCCAATCGACGTATCGGGGCCGCGCATCGTTAATTAAAAGGCCTTAATTAAAACACACCGAACGCAGTTGGCGCGTATCGCGCCCGATCGATCGACCCCTCTCGCCGCCAACCAAAGAGTCTACTCGATTTAACTTTTAGCGGTCGGCCTTTTTCAATTTGATCCGCTGTTTCATCCGCGCTTCCCTGAGCTCGCGCAAACTATTTTCCTCGCTTTTTTCCATCGACCAGAAATTAGAGGAGGCCGCCACTTTTAAAGCGACTTCTATTGGGTTTCCATGGGATTTCAAAGACACGCTTTCATAAATGAATTGCCTTAATTACGGGAGAGAAAGAGATAACACTTGTCCCTCAACGCTTTTTCATCTCCAAGAGATTTACAAGCAAAGAATCCTTTTACGTAACGGTCGCCGCCTCTTTTCCAAAACTATGCGCACAGCTCTCGAACCGGCAAGTTTTACAGCTGCACCGACACCATCAACTCCGTGGAATCGGTGCGAAAATGTCGAGTCGAATAAAATTTAAATTAAAATCCAAAGCGGAAGCGCGGGCCAAACTTCCTCGCGTCGCATAAATGAATAAAAGCGGCGTGCGATTCTTTCTCTTTTACGAGCGGTCAGCCTGTAGGTGCGCACCTTCCACCGCCACCACCGCGAGCCTTTCTCCACGCTCTAAGCGTGGCTCTTGTTCTTTTGCTTTTTTCCTCTTTCTTCCTCCGCGTACCCGCGGATACGCGCGCCGTGGCGCTAAACGGCCGAAAAACCGACGGACTCTTGTGCAATCGGAAGAACGAAGGAGGCGAACAATGGGCGGCGTGCGTGCAGCGCGCAGGGGACTTTCACCGTGGTTCGCCGGGCAAAAATCAAGGCGAGCGGTGCCGCGGCCTGTCGACGATCCGGAACCGCCGATACAAGAGAAGCCGTTTCTCTGCCGTGGCCAAGGACAGTCCTTCGCCGTTGCGGGAACAATGGAGAAAAAAGCCAACTGTGCGATCGGCGCTTATTCAGACATCCATGCGGCTCAATGAATCTCTAATTCGCGGGACCTCCTGTAAGCAAAGAAAAAAAGTAGTTCTTACTGTTTCAGAACAGTAATAAAAATGAACATTTATATGTACACACATAATGTAAATTTGACAATTCTGTAAAGCAGATTCTGCTGAAAATTCCCAAAGTTAAATTAACTTCCAATTTGACAGTTAAATCTGCTGCGTAAATAGTTGAAATTACTTTTTTTTCAGTGTATTGGTTCGACAGCATTGCTTTTAGCTTTTTTTCCACCGTTTTTTTATCCACCTATTGTGTAAGGTATGAAAGAACAGATACCGGGACAGTGCTGTAACGCAAGAGCGAGTCTTTCGCGTACATAAATGAAGCGTCTAATTATACATGCCAACCTTTGCCACTTTCTGTACTTAAAAATTGTACTTCGTTTACCTTCTTGCAATCTCGTTTACAAATAAGCCTATACTTATGCGATGTTTAGGAAAAAATTACACCTTACGGTGCAGTAGTTGAGCGTCATTGGTTAATTAAGCCGGCCGCAGGAATTGGACATAGTTCAGGGTCTCATACTTGGACATTTAAGTGTCACGTGCTTAGCACGCAAGTGTCCGTAGAATTTCCAGTGTCATTTTCATTTTTACGATTTAGATGTAAAATATTTCAATAATTCAGTAATATTTATCTTTACGAGGTGATAAAACTAGAATCGTTCACAAACACGTTCAAAGTACGAGAAAAATGTTTTATCCTTGTAATACAAGCGTTTAATAGGACAAGTTCATTGCTATCATGAGCATTGATTAAAGTACTCTAAAAATTGAATAAAGACATAACGTTAAGTGACACCTCGATCGTAAAATTATGCTAATAAATTATTCCATGCATATTTATGAATTCCGTGGACACATTAGTAAGCACGACATAGCGAGCAAGCATCGAACAGGTTCGAGGCCAATTATGTAAAAGCGGCAAGCCCCCCAAATAATTTAATGACAAACACGCTGCACATCAACGACTATTAGCTTAGTCGGCGATGCCGCGATTTAAAGGCCGCAATTAGAACGACCCCCGTAACGCAAGTACGGCGTGTTATTGATTTTCGATCGGCGGAAATCGAGCTCGACTCGTCCATTTGCGCGGATTTTCCAGAACGAGGCTGTACGAGCAACACCTCGCTCTTGCACATGGGGATATTTCTTGTCTCCCGTGCGTAATACACGACGCCCTGATATCGGAGCCACTTACCGGCCATTATCGGCACGGAGAAAATGAATTTATTCGAGCCTATCGTGCGATTTTCTTATACAAGGCTTGTATCTCCGTGCGAACGTCTTTTTATCTTCGTTAACGACACGATGGACCTCGTGAAGGTCTTCAAAGTCTTTAGCATTTATGATTAACGAAGAAGAGCTGATGGATTTTGTTTATTTTTTGTCATTGAGAGAAGAGCAGCTGATGACAGAAACATCAATTAAGGAGACTTGTTGGACGACATTCGTTTTCTCACCTGGCAAAAAGAGCCCGATCGTTTTTTTCTCACGAGAGTAACGCTTATGGCCTTAATCGACTCCGATAAAATATGCAAACTATTGTACGTGCGTCCAAGATATATAGATTTTTTAGAATAAGTTAAAAAACAATTGTTGTAAATATAAGCGTTAATTGTGTACTGGATTATTTTATTATATGTAAACATTGTATGTCGTGAATAATAAATACTATTGTACGTTTATAAATAAAACCACAAATAAAATTTTTCCAATGTGATGTGTCATTTTTAATTATTTAAAAAAAAACTTGAAAATTAAATGAAATTAATTCAAATTGCAGAATTACTGTAAAGTTTTATGAAATTATGCAAATAATTGTTTACTTTCTCGTCAAGCGATAATTTTAAACGGCAGGCATATTTCGTAGTTTCAATTTCTTTAAGATAATTTTCAATATGAATGATTAAATGGTATTATTATACATTGACGTTAAGTTAAAGACTTTAAGTATGTGAGTGTAGCCAAACCGGATACATGTAAATACGGCCACTGTAAATTGTCATCTTATTTTTCACAATCTAGTTGCTTTTCAAGACCATTACAATATATTAAAAGCGCTACCAATACATTAGAAGTTATCTTTTTGGTAAAATGTATTTATTTGTTTTTTAACCAAGTAACGAAAATCTTGAAAAAAGAAATAACATACTACAAATAAAGAAACATTTTCGAAAAATATAAATAAAACAATAATAAGAAAGTTATGTACTTATGAATAATTACTACATCTTACGTCGAAGCAACAAACATTTTTTACTTCCGTTTGTCGAGAATTTGACCGTGCTAGTAAAAATCTTGAGAAATAAAAGAAAAGTAACTATAAGAAGTAATATTAGCTGGAATATTAATGGAAATATCTCTCGGGTGAAATGGCGAAGGAGGATTCATCTCGGGAGCGACAGCTCAATAATGTTACATCCGCGATCTTGCGAGCGGCAGCTATGCCGCCGTGCTGGAAACCCCCGAGGGACGAAAGAGAAAGGGTGCATGAAAAGCGACCTTGCGAAGGACCTTTCGCAACTCGGAGCCGCCACCCGACAACGCTACAACGAGCCCATATACCGGATCTTCCAGTCGCGCGTCTTTGTGCGATCGACGCCAAAACGAGCAGCTGCAAACGGGAAGCTATCTTTTAATTACCGAGACACGCGATTCCTTGATCAAAAGTAATCGAAAAAAGGAATATTTTTTTATTTCGTTTGCTAAGGAAGCGCCAGTCTGTAATTTTACGGAGGGGACTAAGCTGCATTCTGTCACTTCGAATTAGCTTATAGACTAGCATTTTTTCACGGGAGCTGCTTTGCCGTCTAGTCGACGTCGGTCCACTTTCACTGATGCGACCGGATCACTACACGTGCAAACAAGCATTTTTTTAATCCACCGTCAAGTGAAACGAATTCAAAAATATCTTGATAAGAAAGTTAATTAATACACGGGGACTAGTGATTAATAAAATTATACTAAATTTTTTAAGTAATAATTACTTATGTGATTAAGCAAGGCAGATATAAGTTAAAGCATCAAGTAATTTTTGCTTAAATTATTGCACTTAAGTAAATTTAGATATTATCAAATAACTATTTTGTTTATCTGCTCGAATTAATAACCGCGGTAATTTGAAAAATAAAGTTGAATATCGAATACAAGTAGGCGTATTGTCATGATTTTCAAGTTAAAAAAAAGGAAAATGGCAATAAATAAGCACATGAATTGTATTCTCGAGAAAGTGCAAGCGAAAAGAAGGTGAATTTGATGAAGGGGAAAATAGAGTCCTCGAGCGTGCGCGAAACGTCCCGCATATTACGAGACGCTCTCTCGGGATCGAGCTTAGTGGCGGAAAAAAACGCGAGCGACCAACGTGACAGGAGTATCCGGTGCTTTTGAAATCGTAAATAAGTGCATCGGCCCATAGAGCTGGCCAGAGAGGAGAGAGTGCGGCTCGCCGCCAGAGAGGTGGAGGGCAATGAAATAGATTGGCCGATCCAATCATTCCATTAGGTGGACAGATGCGACGGAGACGACTGTGTCCAGCGGAACTGCGTCCTCCCCGGACACAAAGAGCCGGCCGGTCAAAACACTGCAGGAAGAAAATTCGCCGACACTGCGGGGATTTTGCTGTCTTTGCGCTGATTAAAGGCTCTTTCCATTTCCAAGTATGCTTCTTTAAATAAAATTGAGTTTTAGGAAAAAAAGGTTTTAGCTAACATTTTGCTTTCTGCCATCTTACTTCATCAAGCTGAATATAGTAATAATAGCATTCTCTCGGTCATAATCACTGAAATTATGCACATTTCTCTTGCTACCAGGTCAATTTCTTTTACAATAATTTCCTTTTTCGCAATGCCTAATTAGACGAGCAAAAGTAATAATGTAAGATTCTAATGAATATTATTTACTCTGGCCTACATAAAAAAGCAATATAAGCAGCATTCATAAAAGTCTTTCGTCAACCTTGAAGCGAGCGAGCATTTTCTTATTTACGAAAGATCCAAAGAGTTTTTCTAAGAAAATGTCTACGAAAAAAAGGAATTATGAAGCAATGGAGGTCGGTTAGGTACACCGCAAGAGCAGAAACGAAGGTTTATAGACACGAGAGTTGGAGGGTCGAGGGTGGAAGTTCAGCCAGCCTGGGCCTTGATTAATTGAAGGTCAGAGTCGAGGATCGGAAGAGCGAGGGTAGACCCTAGCCGGGCTAATCATCGCCTCCCCGACACTACTTAATCATCGCTCCTATACTTATGCGGGCTTCACACCCGACCGACCGCTCGTCGCGCTGCTCTAAAGGCAGTTACCAGCGGAAATATCGTCATTGAGAGTTTTAACTTGTTTTCACGCGGGGCTGCTCTTCGCCGGACTCCGACTGGCTCGCAACTTTTTAATCCGATTAACTTCGTGCTACCAACACTTTCGGATTAAATTGTAGTTGCGTTACATTGCAAGTGAAATTCAATTTAAGCTTATAAATGCAACTTCCACCGAGTCTTCTTTTTTATTCGTAAAATAATTACTATGCGTAAACAGATAGCTTGCATTTTCGAAAGTATGAGGCAATTAGGGAAATATTTTTTAAGAACGTTGCTTTAACTTTTACCTGTATAAGTAGAAACCGACGAGTGTGTACAGACACATTCTTTTAATTAAGTTGTTTCAAGCTTTCTCTTCAAATAAGGGAGAAATTGTCTTTTTATTCTCTTAATTTAAAACAACTTACGAATTCAATGGCGTTTTGTAAAAGATGTGTTAGATGATTCGGCCATCTGGTCAATCTTAAATAAAATTTTTACGTAACTTACTATACTATTTTTTAACGCAGAGACAGACTCAACAAATAAAAATAAGTACAGTAAACTTTACTATTTTTTCTAGTAAAATTTTTTATTTACCGAGTCTGTCCCTGCACTGCAGAACAGGACGGTAATTTTTACTAGATCTTTTCTCTCTCTGTGTATTTCATTGGGATAGAAGCTAACGACTTCTCCATGGAACGTTCTTTTTTACTAAATGCTTTAAAAAAGACACAATAATTTTAAGAACATTACGTAGAGTGTATACGACTTCAGATTTTTACGTTTGCAATGTAAAGAAGAAGGAAAGTAATTAATGCTTTTCCATAATTATTAGTGATGCAAAATAGAAAAATGCTCCGTAATGATTCAACTAGAATAAATTCGCAGCAAGGGGAATATTCAAATCGTTGAAAAGTTGCATCTTCTTGTTCCCACGGGCGATGACGCAAATTGGCGCTTTCTTTGCGATGCAAAAGCAGAGGAGAATCGCGCGTGCGAAAGAAGCCGTCGCACACTTGTCGAATGTGTTGTGCGGGATTCCGAGTAAAAGTCTCCGCCACGAAGGGCCATTGAGGTCGGTGAGCCTCCCTCTCGAACTTGCAGCTACGTGCGAGTAAGAATAACCGATGGTATTGTAGCTTCGGTCAGCAACGTCTGCTCAACTCTAATTGTTTCTGTTACATACGAAGAATAAGCATGTTTTTGCATTTTCTTCTTTGTTAAAATTTCAAATTGGTATAACAGTATAAAAAATGTTTAAGAAAATTATTCCTTTAATATATTCTGCCGGTTATATCCACATGCGAGCTACTTTTATTTATTTTAAATATTATTTCGAATATATTTTACACGTTCCTCTAAAAGTTTACACAAAATTAAAAAAATATATATACAACTTCTTTGGAATTTATAATTACATTTTATCGACACCAAGTACTTAGAGTTAATCGAATCGGAGACAATTTCTCTATAAAATAAAACTATTTCTTAAGACTTCTGATCGTTTATCCTTTTTATTATAATGTTAAATTTTATTGCAACGCGGAATCGAATTGATAAAAAGTGATAGATAAGTGCGCCTCAGTAAACACTTTGATCGATAATGACAATAATTTATTTTTCTCAACCCAATATCTTTTTACGGATAAAGCTTCGAAATGCAACGAGAAAAAATAACGGAATTGCGGGCCATCACCTCCGCGGCCTGAAGGCATTTAATCGGCAAAGCTTTTGAGTCTGAAAAAAAGTGGCCAGTACAAAACAGCATCGGTCGCGTGCCGCGCTCCTTTTTCCCCTCCGCACGCACCCGACTCGCCAGCAATTGAACGTAAATTTCCAATTAACATTCCCGTGAGCATCGGCGGGCGCGCGCGCGCTCCGACAACGAGCGTTTTTCTCTGCTGTGCATCGGAGCGACGTATGGGTGACTCGTGCGTGCGCCCGGAGAAAGTGCGCCTTCAGGAAGCGCGGCGGTGGGCCCTCGCGAAAATGACGGGATCACCTCTGTGGATGCCGCGATTCGCGCCCGAGTAATTATTCAATTACGTGCTTGGTTAATCGTGCGGGGGCTTTTTGCTCGCGGCCCGCTCCTCCTGCTGTGGGCGAGGAACGAGAAAATCAGAGGTTCGCCGATTGCCGTGATTCGCTCGTAAAGACGAAATTTATGGGTCCCGCATGTGCGCGCGTTACCGAACTCGCGCCTTTGCACTCCGCGTCTTTTCGAGGGAGCTCCTTTTGACTCTGATGTAACGCGGCTCCATTCTTCAGCACACTCGCGCCAATTGAAAAACTGACGACGTAATATATTACATTTAAAAGTTAGCGCGATTACTAATATTATCAGTGAATTTCTAATGGAAATTCTAGACGATTTTTCTTGCGCGATATAAAATTGTAGGCCGCAGATTTTGTTTTATGTAAGACGTTTTTCTGCGACATATCTTCGGATACGCGATAATTAGTGACCTATTAAAGTAGCGCATGTTCTGATTGATAGGTACGAGCACTTGAAATATTTGCTCGCTTAAATTTCCTTTTCTCGTAAATTAATACCGCACAAGTGTTTAATTTTAAAGAAAGAAGGATATGCTTCATTAAGCGGGCGGTAAGATAATACTGGATCGTTCGGTATTGAATAGCTGTACTAAGAAGTGACACTGAAGAAAGGAGGGACTGATAGGAAGCGAAAGCTATCAGAATGTAAATAAAATAAAAGAGGGGGCGGGCGATCCCGTTTCCTCGCTGCCCTCTCGAATTGACCTGGACACACGAGCCTCCCAAGTGCAAGCATCGGGGCTTTGGCCGCAGACGAGGAGGGTTCCGGCTGGTTCCGCCGATCGCACACAGCACTAGCAGCTTCCATTGTGTCCGCTCACGCACACAGAGGAATGAGTGCCCCGACGCGGGCGTCAATTGAGACGCGCTCGAGGCCCTTGCGCGCGAAATAGGCTTAGCCAGTCGCCGCCGCCTCGCCGATGGCACAGCAGCGCAGCCTCCTGAAGCCGCGATCCGCTTTTACGTAATCCGCGGCCGCCTAATCGCGACCCTCCGCCTCCCCCGCGACGCCGGGGCTAATGAGTGCACAGTGAGCGGCCGGGCCGCGCTCTTGACGCCGGAGCGAAAGTGCTGGGGAGAAGCTTTGGAGCGGCGCAAGGCCGCGGAGCTGCAGCGGGTCAACTTGGTCGACGCCTCTGTGCACCCGGGGGAAAGATGTGAGGGCGCCGAAAGCGGACTGCTGCGAAGAAAGGCTTCACCCCGAGGCCGACCAGTCCACCAGAGAGTCTGTCTCTCTTTCGCCTTGTAAGTGTCCCTTTCCACCTTTCCGCCTTTTTATTCTACTCTCGTACGTCAACTGGTTGCTCTTTATTCCTGCAGTCTGCCTTATTTCAGCGAAAAAGTTACTTGAACTTTAAGAAATGTTAATTTTACTGATTTTGTAAATTTTTGCCGTTTTTACTTTCTCACAGTATCGCAGATCTTACTGCTGCGAAACAATAAAGACTACATTCTTTTTCACTTATCTCGGAATCTAAAATAACTGCACGTCGATGAATTTCACTAATTACATCGCATATAGAAAAAATGTAGTTACTTTTTGCTTAAAACCAAGTAATTTTAGTTGAATTTCTATTGTCAAAAAATTGGTGTGAACTGGCAAAAATCGCGCAGCACGTTTACAGCGCAATTATCGCCATGCTCGGAATAAAAGAGGAACCCTGAAAGGGCCGTAATTGGGACGATCGATTGAAATCAGGATATTGAAGACTCGCACACATTTCTTTGGAATTCATTCATTTTTCACGCGTTCAATAAGCCGTACCTTTTACGCACCGTAATTCGCGATTTCTCCAGTACAATTTCCACATCAATCGCGACGATGAATTTTTCTTTTTCCCTCGTGTTTTTCCATGTGAATGCTTGACTCAGTTATGGCAGTTAATCTAAAATATTAATATCTTTCATAACTCTATTGTTTTTGATTCTAATAATCGGCTAACTAAATAGATGTTCAAATGATTGACTTAGTTTCTGCAATAATTGATATAAACATAATAATTACGGGAGGGCGATCCACTTATTGTTTATTTAATATCAGTTCCATCGCAGTATTATCAATTTAAGCTACTTCGAGGAATCGAGTCATATACTGTGTTTCAAAGAACTCGTTAAAATATGAAACTATAATAAGGAGACTGTAAAAAGCACATGTAACAATTGTTTGAGAGAAGATTTTCCGCAATGGTTTATGGTGTTCTCCACGTTACAGGAATAAAACGATGAAAAAGTGGCTTTGCGCGGGAAAAGCCGAAGACGAAAATCGCCCTCCTGCTTAAGTGCGCGGCGCACGCGAAAAAAGGGAAAAATAAAAAAGAATACAAGAAAGAAAAGGACTGGAGCCGATTAAAAGACTCGGCGTGTTTCACTTCCTCTCGACGGAAGCGTGGCGCGATCGGATCGCGTGGGCCCATCGCCTGAAATCCGTGTGCCGCGCGATTGCGGGCAATTAGACGAGGCAGATATATAGGCAAGAATCGGCGGTGCGCTGCACGCGACCCCCGCCAACCGATCGATGCTCGCAGCCCGTGACGTAATCGGACGCCGATTACACGGCATCGCGGCCCGCGCCACGGCGTCATAAACACGTCACCGACGCTGCACGCGTTTCGCTGCGCTTAAGCGGCCCACGAAAACACTAGCTATGCGGTACCATTCGCCGGGGCTTGCGAATTCCAGTTGTTATCGGAAATTTAGATGACTGATCCTCGATTTGTCACTTGCAGTATTTGCCTACAATTACTTTTAATCAATCAAAATGACTAAAACGAGGTACAGCCTCGAAATGAGGCGATTTTGAGAACTTTTAAACAACTAGAATAATTATTTTAATAGTTATAAGTTTACAATTGGGCCAGTTCGTCAAACTAGCAGGTAAAAGTAAATATTTTGCAAAAGGATGAAAAAAATTAAAAATCAAAGAGGAGAGGGGATTTTTCAATTGGACCCGAATGGCAAGGATAACAAAAATGATACTCTCATGCAAAATGGTAAAAGCCGATCCTGTCGCAACGATTAGTTAACGTGATTATCGTAACGATAAATCAACGTACTCCGCATGAGCGCCTCCTGCTACGTCGAGGGATTTCGTAAAATCGTTTAATAAAACTTTTGTTGAAAGCGCGTGGACGTAATTTCCTAATTAACGGTCTATCCTGTCATCGCGTAGTTTCTTTGGCAACTTTTCGCAAAAATTGCAAGGTACACACATCCACGACCAACGTAATGTAGAAACGAAAATCGCAGTATCTACAGGATGATATCCGTCGCTTCGCATTCGTCCAGATGTGACCCGCCCAATAAAGTCGACTGAATTTGCTCTCCTGTTTTTTTTACGTAAGGATGCGAAAAAAATTAACGAGATCTTTAAAAATTGAGTAAGCGAGCGTCTGATTGTATAAAGAACTGGAGATTCTTATACACTCCTCTCTTGTGCAATCGAAATGAAATTTAATTACAGCGAGAAGGAAATTTTATAAACATGACCAAGGATAGCATCGTTAAAAGTGGAATTATGCAAGAAAAGAAATACCTAAACTGAGCAGGGTAAAAATAAAAGAGTACGGTGAACGCGAATTGTCATGAACCGGCCGCGAATGAAACAATTAGAGTTTTCCTTGTTGAGGGTTAACGCGTTTCAAGACTGCATTGTTGAGTAAACGCTCATTTTTCTCAAGGACCAGAGAGAAGCATCGCGTGGGCGGACGTCTTAATTTTCAGCTCATCTCCGACATACAGCGACTACTTATACACGGAGAGAATTCTAGGCTATCTGCTGAAACAACAAGTCCGCCGCCATGCGAAATCGGCTACGGAAAGCACACTAGGGTTTAGGAGCTCTGCCGTACTAAATTTGGGTACGCACGGTCAATACTAGCGCCATCTTCCGGCTTCAGTAGCAGTTCTGTAAATTTTCGTACATTTTAGTACGGCAACGGCTCGAAATTAGGTGAGCTTCCGTCCTACCGTGGTAGAATTCGCTCCGTGTAAATGTACCGCTTTCAGTCGACGCGCGATTACCGGATCCCGCGCGTTACCTCGTAGATCCGATAAATAACTGGTAAGCGGATATGTGAATGGCGAGTAAATGTTTCTGGGGTAGACCGTCGTCCCAATTGCGTCATTTATCTATTTGTTTTGGTTGAGGCGACACTGAGTAGATTAGATGGCGGCGATTATAGATATAGTGCTTTCGTTCGCAGCGATTTTTCTTATCCTATTGCATGAAAACGATATGTTTTTCATAGAAAAACATTATACAGATATATGGAATTAATCATAAAGTCCATGTAATATCGTGGAATAATATTATTTATTATCTTGGCTACTGGAATGGAAGGAAAGTTAATAATAATTAAATAACAAATATTCTTTATATACTATTTGATTTTATTAAACACGAGGAAGGGACGTCTGTCCACGAGGACTGCTGTCTAGAGACTGAGCCATACGCTGCTAATTTTCACTCTGGGAAACTTAGAGTGAACTTCAACTCTTAATCCAAGTGAAAGCGGCCACTCTATTTAACCGATCTTCGGCTTTATATAGAGTTTAATAAATTAATTGTTAAAAAAAACATTAATATAAATACTCGTATGTATTTATAGAGTAATATATTTGAGATAATCTAGGAAACCTTTAACTTTTAGGAAACTGCTATCTTTCTAATAAGCTTGAAGTTTTTTTTGAGTTGTGAAAATGATTTTTATAAGCAAATAGTATGTAAAAAAGGGTACTGTGTATATTTTATGATTAAAAAATGTATTTAGTACGTATAACTGAGAAATATATCAAATTTTTATAGATTTTCAAAAGAACTAGCAAAATTTTTTCTTTTGTTCACGCTTAATAAAAAATAAGTCGCTTTGAAAAAATCCAAAAAAATTTCACAATATCACACAGTTCTGTACTATCAACTGAAGAAGTTTCAAAAGTGTGCCCAATACCAAAGTGAAAATATTACTATGAATTCACAGGAAACTGCATTTTTCAAAAAAATAAAAAATTTAATATTTTTTAAGATTTCAATAATAAGTTTGTCATTTAAAAAAAAAATATTATTTCTTAAGTTAGTATTTATGAAGCCTAAAAGAATTCTGTTGGATTTTTAGATGTGCCACTTTTTGCTAAAAAATGGTACAACTTCAAAATGTGGTTGTCTATGCGCCACTCTGATTGAAAAATCAAGTTTTCCCTCGGCACATTTCAAATACGATAGATAGATACTTGAAAATACCGGCCAATTTACCGTTATTATATAAGAAAACATTTATCAATTGCTTAAAAAATTATAATAACATTGTAATAAGCTAAGTATAAAGTAATAAATCAAAAAAAAACTTTTTTCATTCAATTAATAGTTTTAAAGTCTCCCACTACCACTAAAACTGCTTTACCTACCGGATCCTATATAATTAGTAATAACGAAATAAATACATGAATGAAATCATGCAAAACTAAAATACGAAAAATAGAGTAATTTTGTAAACACGAAAGGGCACGCTAAAATCTTTGAAAACGTTAACAAATTTCAGTATAAGTAAGTGATTTAGCTTGCACCAAAACAAATGAAAAAAAAACACAAAAAACTAAAAAAAAAATCAAATTGAAAAAGATTAGTTAAAATATAATTGATAAATACTCTAAATAAAAAACTACATCATTTTTATTTATTTCATATAATTAAATCAGAAAAATTGTAATGCGATTTTTTATGTAGTATCGTCAATTAATAAATATGTTATTAAAATGTTAAAATATGTTATTAAAATGATAAATATGTTATTTAAATAGAATAAACATTGTATTTTATGGTATGAGCACAATTGGTAATGGTAAAAAACGTTTTGTTAAAAAATAAAAATAAGTTTGTAAAAAAACTAGCAGCCCGACCATTTTCTTATTATTTAAAGCCATTACTTCAAGAAAAAATTTTGATCAACAATGTGCTCAATAAAAAAAAAATTTCATTCTTCTAGCCAAAAGTTAAAAGTTTCATGGATTTGCTCATTTGAGTCTAATAAGGAGTACTTTACACAAATAAATATGGTTAAATGATCTTTGTGAAGTCCTTGAGTTGGGCAGAGTAAATGTGAAGTCGTTTATAATTTAACTGTACAGATTTATTTAAAAACACACAAAGTAAATAATACACGTCGGCGCTGCAGGACGGCACGCAGATCGGACGAGAGGCCGAGATCTCGACGCGGCAGAAGTCCCTGGTCAGAGCGAGAGTGGCTACCCAGTCTTCTGTACGCACCCTTTACATCCTCGAGAAATCGCAGAGAGAGGGAAATTCCTCCCACGATATCACGGACAAAAAGGTGGTTGGGACCGAGCATGCAGAGCGGGCCGGACATGAGTTTTCGCCAAAACAAGCGGATTAGCGAGCATGCGCGCGGGGCCCCTTTATTACGGTTGAAAGTAATAAAGAGTACTCGGCGCTTCGGCTGCCAATCCACTTGCCGAGAAAGCATTTACTTAAAACAAGCGAATTAGCGTCCACGCGTACGGACCCCTTTTTACTACGGTTAAAAGCAATAAAAAGTGTCCGATGGTTCGGCGACTAATCCCCTTGTTTTTCGCTTGTGGAAGGTGTTGCTTCTGCCACACAGATGCAGAAAACATGCACGCCATATTTGTATTGCCCGTTTGCCTATATACAGATATCTAGGTCAAATATTTAGTTCACTCGAGATTTAAAATTACGAGTTGCCGTGGATTCACTCTCACCTTCGGGTCACTTTAAATTTCCGAGTGAAAAATGTTGACTCTAAAAAGTAGTAACGACAAAGAGGAAATATTATACCTCGAAATAAATATAATTATATTAGCATTAGAATCTTTGGAAAACCTTGAAGAGTTCATTCATAAATGGACGGAGGATCGCGTGTTGGCTTCACACACATAAATCCCGTCCCCAAGACACCTGCGCGGGAAGGCGAATTAGTCGCGGATCTACTTGGAATTACTCGAGCGCTGGCAAATTCTATCATATTAATCACCTGATTTATCTCATTGTTCTTATATTGCGCAATCCAGCCATTTCCTTCACTCCTTCGCGCTCTTTACTCTTTTTCTTTACAAGAATGGAAACGACGCCAATGTATTGCTCCATTACACTGCAATTGCCAACTCTTATGTATTCTTTCATAAACTCCCGCGCTCGAAGTAGCCCTGCCCCTCGACGTAAGTTTATCGCGCTCCTCAATCTTCGAGTCACTTTCATTAAGTGAAATAAAGCACGCACGGAATTATCAAGTGAGCGAGCGCAAAACGGACGCGCGTTTCGAAAAGCAATGCGGTATTCTTGAGTGACGAAAAAAAGGCACGCGCCCGACTGCTCTTGATCCGATCCGCGAGCGAGAGGGCACGCTCATCTTTCTCAACGGGCGGCGGCCTGCTCCTGCAAAACGAGAGCCGCTCGAGCGATCGTTGACGCCCAACGATAGCCTCTCGAGACGATGAAAATGGCCGCAATGACAAGGCTCGCTTTATGCGCCAAGGTATAAACCATCTGTCTCTCATCACATTTGGCGGATGGAAACAATACTGAGAACAATTCTTATATTATTGTGGATATAGGCAGCACTTGAAGAAACTCCGGACTTTTCAATATTGTTTAAAATTAATTATAGCTATAACTACAATTATAACTTTACAATTGCCGTACTGATACGATATGTGTTTATATACTAATAATTATGACATCCAACCTTGCAAGCTTACTGCCTCAACAACAGTTCACCCGCGGCAATCAGATTAGAAGCACTACGTGTTCAGCATATGGCTTCTCTCTTTATTTATTTCCCTTGATTGATAGCTCTGTTAAAAGAGGAAGGCGCACAATTTTTACTATTTTACATAATACATTTTACTATAGCAATGTTATTAAAATTGATTTTCATTCGTTTCTATCATCCAATTGCTACAAATTATAGTAATTTAACTGTTACTCGAACAGTTTTCTCAGTGAACATGTGTAAGCAATAAAGCATGTATCTATCGGTGTATCTTGCGTGTACGTTGTTTTATTAATTATACTCATAAAGATGCCGACCACATTTCTATTTCCATTGTTAGCAGACCTGAGAAATTGTTATAATTCATCAATTTTTAAAGGACAATTTACACTTTATGTTAAAAAAGAAATAAATTTATTATAAGCGGTGACCGCTGTATGGAGAGTTTCCGCTTTCTTCCTGATTTCTTCGGTGTTTTTCCACACTGAACAATTGAAGGCGAGCGAAAGGCATGCGTCTGATAAATTGGGTGTCCAAGTCTACGAAATGTGACCTAGGCATTTAATTTGAGCAATCTCAATATACCGACCACTTCAAAGTGGCGTTTCCATTCTAATCGACCTTTTTCCCGTCAGAGTGTTTGGTCACAGCCTTTTCTCCGACTCCACGGGTATCAGCCTGGGCCAATGCGGAGTGGAAGAGTTAAGACTCTGGAACATTTTTAAAAATCAAATGATGCATCTGATTACTTAAATAATATTGAAATTTAATTACGCAAACCTATTATTAAAAATAAACATTTACAATAAATTATTAAAATTTAATCGCACAATCTCTTTTGACATTTATGATAATTTTAAAATCCATCAAATCAATGAGTACGCGTGTCTCATACCGACGAAGGCTCAACTGGTTTAGTGTAACCGACTGCACGATATAGAAAAAAATAATATGTTAAAATACTGGATATGTAATTTCCCAATTACAAATTAAAAAAGTAGTGTCAATAATTAGTAAGAGCAAACAGTCTCTTACCATTAAAAAGCAGCTTGTGCGACATGGAAAAAATAAGCGGTTCCACCTCGGAACCGGATTTTGTCGGAGCCACTCGAAGTTTCGACAAGGTATTTTGGTCCATAAACATCGAGCGCTAAAAGAAAAAGCAGGCGTTCTGATTGCAGATTGTAGGGACACGGCCGCCGGAGGATTTACGCGAACATGCGCGGATTACGTGAGTTCCTCGTCTCCTCGGCACTGCTCTTACTGCCACAAGTGGCGGCGCTCACCGGGGAGAACGTCTGTCACCGAGTCGAAAAGTGAGTTTAATAATTTTACTTGATTAAAAATATCCTTTCTTAAATTTAGAGGGATTCTCCAATTTACTCCTTTCTCATGCTTTTCAGAAGAAAATTAATGACAGCGGTACACTCGTTTTTGTTTAACAAAAATTTTCAATAATTTTTTTAATGTTACATTCCAATAAACATAAAATTTGAAACGTCTTTCCAATGTCAGCATCATTCAATTAGCTTTAGTTAATAACCGATCAAATTTTTTCTTTTGAAAAGAGGATAATATACATATTTTTAGGAAGGAAGGATAGAAATAAACATAATATCATTTATCAAATGTTCACTAAGTGAAACAAATGAATAAATTTATTTAAATACTCTTAATTCAGCTCCTCTCCTTCCTGGTAAGAAATAACGAGATTTTCATATATAACTCTGCAGCAATTTACGCTTCTTAGATTATTAAAACGTCATTCGCCTTGAAAGGAATTCTTCTTACAGACTTGAAAGGAACTGAGATCGAGCGAGAGATTGAGCTTTAATATTAAAAAAAGAAAGGACAGAATAAAGCAAAGCATATGAAATTATCCCTTTGAACTCTGGCGCTGCGTAAGACAAACCTAAGGCAAATTTAGGCAAACTCACGCAAATTTAGGCAAACCTAAGGCAAACTCACAGATCGCAAATATAGTAGGGCTAATTTAATAATGTTGTTTGGGATTAAAATTAACAGCTATACGGAGACGTCACGGGAACGATACGTGGAGCCGGTGGAGGTTCTCACATTCGACTGGTGCCTGCAGATCCCCCCGCGCTGCCCCCAGACTCGCACGGAGCTACGAGATCGCTGGCGAATAAAGGTGAGTCCCTATCTCTTTGCTCTTCGACACGCTGCCGCTCCGCCACTTGCCCAATATCTTTCGGGGAAAAAGGAGCCTCGTTATATGCGCGCACCGTCGACGCGTAAAAACACAGCTGGGGGCAAAAAAACCCGTAACGAGGGAATATTTCTCCGCTTCTACGGAGAGTGCGGTCCGCGAGGACAATCGGCTGTTTCGCTACGCTTTAATGAGTCCTCCCACTCCATGCGCCACGAAGAACGCGCCGCTAGTGCAACCATCACGGGGAGAGAAACAAAAAGATCTACGTCCCTTATATACCGTCACACTGCCAATTGGCGCTCTTTTTTCCTCAAGGATAATCGGAGACGATACGGCCGCTGGTGACTTTACCGCCAATTTAATCATTCATTAACTCAATTTCCATAAAGATGCTCTTTTCACGTGCATGTGACGTTATATTAAGAAACTTGTACGTAACATTTAATTACACAAAACTAGTGGCTTTCGTGTAAAAACTTATCTACATGGATTTTCTCAAAGTAAATTACTCCTCGGATAGGAAAATTTCTTCAATGTTTATTCCAATTACTAGGCTTAGCAACGCAGTAAAACTGCTAAACATCGTATTTTTTTAACCTTATAGAAAATTCGATTCTTTTATTTATTTGTAAACATTTCCAAACTATCAATTAAAATGAACAATAACTAACTGCAGCGGTCAGCGAGGAATAGTAATTAAAAGATATTCTTAAAATGTTATTCTCTTCTAATGAATAGTTTTTTAGAAAGTTTAAAAATTTTATCCGAGAGCATTAAAGATTTTCGAAAATAAAAACGAGTTCTTGAATACTTGGCTCGATTTATTATAATTTCATAAAATAAAAGCTCCGTTAAAAAGAATAAAATTTCTTCTTATTGGTGTAGCTTGTTTCAAAATTCAAGTTTTCTGAAAATAACACTAGCGTAATGATGTAATTTATCAAAAGACTTCCCCAACAGTAAAATTTGTACGGCTGTCAGCATGCGACGAACATCCTAACCCGTTTACTTAAATAACCATTATATACGCGAGTAAAAGCCATTAGACTGAATTACGAGCGGTTAGCTCTATGATATGGTTTCATTAAACACTCCCTTATTTAATAGAAATCCGTTAAACCAAGCGACACTTGTGCCGCGGCACTTCTGTTTATCTCTGAAATGAAGACTGACTGAATCGCAACTAATAATTCGCCATAAAACTGAAACTCGCGTATGCAGAAATCCGCCGGTTTAGTACTCGCGCCGAGGTGCGATTTGAAAAGCTGCGAATTCAATTTACATTTACAAACGCGCGCGTAACGAAAGCAGCAGCAGGAAATCGACAAAGCATTTTATGCGAGCGGGAGTATTGTGCTTCAAGCAGGTCCTAGCAAGAAAATAAACGCACTATTCAGGCTAAAAAGTAGCTTCAATTTTAACAAATGAGAACGCCGGCAAAAAATTTATGCGTAACCGAGATACCGTTTTGATTGCTCTAATTCGGAACATTTTCAGTAACTGCCCATTTGATGTAATTGTGATAAGTAAACCGGTAGAAAGTGTTGCGCTATGATTTCAGTTCGGCTTTATTAAAAGGAGCGTTTAAGCCGCTTTTGCGAAAGAAAAAATACACAAATAATAGAAAACTTTGCGCAATGTTTGTCTTTTTGCCGCAAGTTGGAGATCCTTAATGCTCGCGCGCGGAAGGCGAAGCCCGTTCTTTCTCACCACGACGATATAATAACACGATTGATCGGGAGATTACAATACACCGAATAAATCGCTTCGACAATCGCGGCCGTTTTTTTTCTCCCTATTTCACTTCGCCGAAGGAAAACGGTTCGCGCAAACACGCGCCCTAAGTCTATATAATATAATATTATTTTGTCGGATCGCTCGTCGCGTATTTCTTATTTTTTTATCCTTGCGCTTTATGGGCTGCAGATGACGAAGAAAAAAGCGAAGGCGTTGATTTATATGGAGGGATTATTATGTGGGTGTTATAGCACAGTTCGATTTTTTCCATTTCGCGGTTCGCCAGCCTGGTGGATCGAATTAACAAAGCAATTACTGAATTATCCTGCCGGAAGTGCAGCTGCCCCCGGTCTCCCCATTTCATTCGGTCTATCTCTCCCGCGTACGTCGAGAATTTCGCAACCCACCAATTCATTATTATTGCCGTGAGAGAATGGTTCCCCTGAAATGGAATATAATTTATAGTACGATATATATATACGCTCGTAGGCCAGTTGCCGTCAAATTCAATCGTCGGAAATAAAAGCAGTAAGACTATGTAAGCAAAGTTCAACCTACTTTAGAAATCCAATTTCTCTAATATTTTAATAATTTGATAAATGAGAAACGTTTCTATATTCCATTCCGAAACTACGGACATTTTCAGAACCTTCAAATGATAAAACGACAAACATTTTTTAGAAATTTTAGAGATTGACTACAATTGTTTAATACTCCATAAACTTTTTTCTTTATTAGCGTTTTCTCAGTTATTAAATATTTACATGCATAAACAATTTCAACACTGATAAAGAAATTCAAAATTTACAGAAGTGTTCGCACTGGGATATTAATAATTATTCGTACTATATAGTATATAATTAAATATTATAGTGTATAATTAAAGTACACTTTAATTAAACGAGTCTGCTATTGGGTCACCAGTCATATATTCAAGGCAAATTTTGACTTTAACTCACTTGTAGAAAGAAAATTTCATAGCGAGTTTGAAATAATGTTTCTGAAAATTTTTCTTTTCTAATATAAGTGTTGTAAGATCCTTGAATAAAAAGAAAAACTTTTCAACGAGCGTGCGAACCGCAAACGAGTTTCCTAGTATTAATTTTTTTTTTAATTATTATTATTATAAAGAATCTATTAAAGCACGGTACTTTGTTAATGTAATGGAGTTTCCAGATCAAAGTGAAAATATAAAACTAAAAAAGCTTGAATCTAGAACAATAAGTTGCTGAATTTCGCATAATATCAAAAGCAAAGGTTTACAAAGAAAAATGTTGCAAATAAAAAAATAAACGTGAAAAAATAGAATTTTAATTTGTTGCAAACATTGTAAGTAAGAGTTAAATAAATGAGCTTTTTGGAAAATTGAAAATTTGTAAGATTAAATCGGTGAAGATCCCATTGCAAATGCGAGAAGTAATTTTAATAATTTTTAAGAATCCGTATACAGCGGTACACACACATGGGAATTGTTTTCCCGGCGCTTGCGTATTTGCGCAACGCTCGTGTGTTTGTGAATGTACGTCAGCGTATCGCGTTACCTTAGACAAAAGGATCCCAGTCGTGCAATCAGATTGTTCATGCCCAATAAAGAAATGAATTTCGCAGCTTGCGCTAATTTGGTCTCGCGCGCTGCTGCCACTAAATTTATGCCTCTCCAAGTTCAGCGCGCCTGCACCATTGCCGTGGGAATGACTTGGACGGCTAAAAATTCGGCCTGAATTTCGATTTTCCAAATTCAATGCTTCATTCGAATTGGCGTCTCGATTTTCTTGGCGCAACGTCTTACGTCAGCTATTTTTTTCGTTGATAAGCTAATTAAAAATACTCGTGATTAATTGCTTTTAAATCGCATCCATATAGATACGCCTTCAGACAATTTCATTAATTATGGTTAGAGCAATAGCTCTTCTACTTTTAGTTTTCAACTGATTTTACGTAAGCTTAAATGTCCAAAGGATTAATTTCAAATAAAAATTTACGTAAAACCGACTCTCTAAAAAATAAATTAATTTTTTCTGGCAAACATCTGAACCTGAAACTAGAATTATCGCTTTAACACAATTTAACAGTAGAAAGTTACATAAATATGTGGCTTTGCAACATATCGGTATTATAAAGCTATTTCTAATTTTGCACGCTACAGATTACTATTTCCTTGGAAATACCGCAAAATTATCCACTGGTTATTTTTAAGCTAAAATCTAGCACAAGCATAATTAGTTAGCGCATACACTGAGACACCTATTCGGTAATTTTCAATAAATATTTACTTCAGTAGTACTTATTAAATCTTTCTTCCAAATGAATTTATTTGAAAATATATTTAGCAGTTTGAACAAACTAATAAGTCAATCACAAGTATATTTACAAAATTGATCACTCGATGTATAAGTTGATCGTATGCATTGTACAATAAAGTATTTGGGAATGATGTCTTTTTAATCAGGCAATTTATTGAAAGCAACGAAATAAGCATGCAAATACCGTATAGCACCGATCAGTAATCCGTCAAAGGGTAAGACTAGACTATAGAACAAGTGACTATTTAAGTATTTATTCACTTATGTTCAACTTTACAGCGATATATCTTGTTAGTAGAATAATCTAATCAGAATTCTCAGCGAGACTAAAGTGAAACTGTCGCGCGGCGTGTGCCTTTGGGTGACAAAAGGCGTCGTGCGTCCTCGGAAAAAGCACAGAAAGGAGGCGACGCGCTAAATAACTTTCGTTCGCGATTGTACGCGCACAATGGAGGCGCGCGAACGCGGAAACCATGGGGTGGTGCGAGCGGACACGTGAGAGAAATGCAAACTCACCCACTTCTCCGGTGTTTGCCTTTAAAAATCATTACCATACAACCAGCCGCAAAAACGTCCGGACGACTTCCGTGCGTCATCGTTAAAAAGACATCATTTCACTGACCAATTTAAATTCTTCGCCTCATTTTCCATTTCTTTTTTTACATCTCCAAACGTTTTCTTCATTTGCTCAGTTTTTAGATCGTTTTTTTTTCTAATTTTACAACAATAATGTTTCGCCTTCTTCTTTAAGGTAGGCTCAAAATAAAGAATTTTAAGCTGTAGATATATTTTTTTAATTTGAACGGGCATCAATTTTCATATTATATACAGTACCGCTCAAAAATTTAGGAACGATAATGTAATTTTTTAGTTGCACAGAAAGTAGAATATCTCAGAAAATATTGATTTCAAAAATATTTCTCCGATCAATATTTTCTGAGATATTCTACTTTCTGTGAAACTAAAAAATTACATTATCGTTCCTAAATTTTTGAGCGGTACTGTATTAAAATTATTACTGCGCTAAATTTAAACATGTATTCCTTCCAGAAAGAGAATCACACAAAATTTTAAAAAATATGAAAATTGAAGGTTTTTCCGAGTACTTTCCAAATCTGTATAGTAAAATTCATTTCTGACATTTCCTAAAAAAATGGCCAATCATAAAGTAACTTTTAAAAAATTCAAATTTTTTCATTTTTCTAATACACGTATCAATAACAAAAAAGAAAAATTTTAATTGTTTAAATGTACTGTTTTTAAGCTCTTGGAAAGACCTTTAAAATGCGATGTCGAAAATTTTTCTCCGATCAATATTTGCGATCAGTATCAATCCGATCGATATTCTACTTTCTGTGAAACTAAAAAATTACATTAGCGTTCCTAAATTTTTGAGCGGTAGTGTATCTTCAGAAATTTTTCTATAAGTAAAAAAGTATAATTTCTATAAAAAATAATATATTCGAAAATAATATTAAAAAGCTTTCAAACAATAAAAGCATAAAAGTTTATTTTTTATCATTTAATAAATCTTCTTGAAATTTTTTATTTTGTTAGTATTGTGTTATACTTTTAGCAAGTTATTTAGCAGTTTGGATAGCCCATTAATTTTTGAGAAAATGAAGATTTTTATTTTTTTGGAAATTTTTTTAAATTTACCATATATCTAAAAAATGGTTGGGTCTTTCACGTTTTGCAATGGTTGATTATTTTTAACTGCCAATATATAGACATCGGTTTTTTTCCTTCGTCGACGAAGGAATCGCTTGCTTTGCGAGTTTATCCTAATTTATTAGAACAGATGAATATTTTCGAAACATTTGAAATGAATCGAGTCGCGACTGATTGTACTTACGGTGAAACACGGATCGATCGTTGCGTACGCGAAAATTCCGCATTAAAATGCTAGAGTTACGTCGGCGCCAAACTAGTTACGTGTTATAAGCCACGCATGAAACGCATTCGTCAGCAGCGACGCGTAAACCTCGTGGAGTACGTAATTTTATTTGATCGCGAGCCCCGCGTAATTTATCGCTTATGATGCGGCTATTACCCATGAATTAAGCACAAACTTCGATTAGCGCATCATGAACCTACGCTCAAAATGGATCGCGGATTCTTTTTCATTTATTGAAAAACATAGGAAAAAGCTGAGTTTATATAGTTGCATGCGCCGTCGCGCGAGCAGAACAGCATTTCGGCGTCATATTTTAATGGAAATTTTCTTGATAAAAAAATTTGGCCCAGTTCGGCAAGTGACGTTGCTAAAGTAAAATTTGTAAAATGTTTTGTTTTTTTTCGTCGCTACCCACACACACTAACACTCAACTATCCCCTTTAACGGCGCCGTAATCATTTTCCATTCGCTCATCTCTCTCCACAGACGGAGGTGAAGTTTAAGAGCGTGCCAGTGTGCTGCGATGGCTTCGCGATCCAGGAGCCGGTGGGGAACGGGAGCGCGGACGCCAGGTGCGTGCCCCAGTGTAAAAAGTGCCGGCACGGCGACTGCACGGCGCCCGGCGAGTGTACCTGCCATCCGGGATTCCAAGGCCAGGACTGCGCCTCTGGTAAGTGGTACTCTTGCGAATCGCCGCAGCCTCTCGTCCGAAGGTCGACTCTTCTTTCTCTGCCGTTGCGTTCGCGCCCGGTGGAGGCGCAAAAATGCCAGAGCCGCGGCGGGAAATTCCGAGCCTTTTCCCCAATTTGAATGCGCGGCCGGGGCGGCGTGAATTTAAATGGAGGAATTAAAATCGCTCGGATTCTGGCGCGATGCCGCGTGAATAACGGAGAGCCGCAACGGCGTCTGCCTGGCGGCGGGAAGAATGATTAAAGCTGCCTGATTTGCTGCTTCGCAGAGTGTCCGCAGGGGAACTGGGGACAGAGCTGCGAGAACGAGTGCAACTGCCTGCGCGAGGTCGCCTGCAACACCATCAACGGCGAGTGCGATTGCCCCGCGGGATGGACCGGCTCCAGGCAAGTGTGCCCAACTATTCCATTCATAATTATAATCTACTTTAGGCCTTCACCGCCCGCACACCGAGAAATGTTCGCCTTCAAATTATACTACACCGCCACTCTCAAAAAATTATCTTTTCTAGTCGAATTTATCATATGAATGCACCGCTGCCAGTTTAACTTTCTATTCGATCAAATCAATAGCTAAAAAAGTCATTTTATAAACAAAATCATTGAAACTCAAAAAATTAAGAAAAAATAAAACAAAAAAATGACAACAGTGACGTTTTTTAGAACAACCTAAACTCTTACTACTACAAAGCTTCCTAATAAGAAAACAAAATTTGCAATACTACACGGAGAGAAATGTTGTAGTAAAAATTACTATATTCCTTAGGAACAGTGGGATATACTCGACCTATAACAATTTTTAGTATGTTTTATAGTAAATATTTCTCTCCGTATATTTGACTAATCTCCGCATTTAATTCTCGATAAAATAGAAAGTATCACAACAATCGTTTTAATGATGGGGGAAAAATTACGGAACACTTTCAAAAGGAAGGTTGATGAACTAACGATGATACGCTGAAAAATTTCGGGCACATTCTTATTAGACTCGTTGACATTATTCATTGACAATTAATTTATTACAATTAATTTACATTTGAAGCAGAAATGTGTAAGATTTACAAAAAAAAATTTTGTAAAAGTTCTTGGATAATTGCTTCAAGACGATTTGATGATAAACTTGTAGCCCTACATTCGTGAGAAGAGCCATTTGCGGATCAAGTGAAATTAACCCCACGTAACTAACAAAAGAATGCATAGCAAGTAAATTAAATAAAATTCTCTTTCGTAATAAAGAATTTACGATAAATAACGGGACTAAGTGGCCTTCCACCTTGTAAGTATCGGTCTGCTAAAGATACTTCCTAGTGGTTCGAAGCGACGCCAAGCAGCATTAGTTCTAGCTGCGATAAATTGAAAAGTAAAGTTGCTTTTTTGCAGGTGCGAAAACAAATGCGCAGAGGGCAAGTGGGGCGAGGGCTGCAAGTCCATATGCCTGTGCGAGAACCCGGTGGCGCGGTGCCAGCACGAAACCGGCGAGTGCCTAGAGCCCGGTGGCTCAGTCATCGATCCCTTCGAGGCGTCCGGCATATCCGCTAATCTAGTGCCGGCCGCGGCCACCGCCAAAAGCTACAACACCGATTACGTCGACGTCATTGACTTTGACAAGGAGGTCCTGCTGCCCCGCGTAACCGAGCGTACGTAATCACCTTACTCCCGGTTGCCTGTCTCTGTAAACGCGAAAGAAGCACGCAGGAAGGGAACCACTGGGATCGAGCGAGTTTCTAAAATTTAAATGTCTAATTTCGTAAGTTCGGCTTCCTTCGCCGAGGAGCAGAGAAAAAGCTCGACGAAACGTTCGCCTTAATTGTACTTGCACAATGGCTAATTGCATTTCTGCGCATTACACACATTACTGTCTTATTGGACGCTCGCTTGTAAAAAATCGCTTTTTCACAAAAAAGCTAGATGTAAATGTTACTGATAAATTTAACCAATTAATAAAGTGCCCATAATAAATAAAAAATAACTTTCAGTAGAACCTGCTTTACAGAACTTAACGAATATTAATTTTACTCATTTCACAATTACTTTTTTTTCGAAATAATATCATTATACATACTTTTTATTTTAACGTTCAATTAATTACAACGATACAAAGCAAAGCAGCGAAATGTCCAATTATAATTCTTAATCGCGTTTGAAAAGTCAGCTCAAGTCTCCTTGTACCCGGTCAGGACAGTACTTGAACCCGGATGCCAATTTTGCTTATTTTTCTCCTTCGCGAATAAACTTCTTTTTGTCTCTTAAACTTCTCATTTGCTCAAATAACTTCGCTCCTTTCTGGTCGAAATAAATCACAGCGTCGCTACACCGTCAATTCGCTTAGCGCTCAAAGGCTTTTAAAGGTATACATTTTGAAATAGAATACGAGAAATTGCTCTAGTAAATTTATCAACACTGGGCAACGCGATTGCAGCTATTGTGCCATCAGTGCGAGGAGATTTTATTTAAATATAAACACCCAATTGGACGCTACTCGCCGACTCAAGCTCGTTACCTAAGAATAATAAAAATTGTTATTGCCTCAATAAATCGCGACATCGCGCCGTCACTGAAAATCTTTTCTTAGCTATCGAATTAACAGAATCTTACTAATAATTAATACAGGCGCAATATGCTGGATTTACGTCCGTGTCTCTAAAAAAGGAAAAAAAGGTAATGGATTAATAAAAAAGAAATTAGGCTCGTTAGGCCGTTGCCATATACCGGGGGCAGACGCGAATTCGTTTCTCTCGGCGGAGAATGTAAAACCGGGGGTCGTTTGTTGTGCAGATGAATCAGAGACGGTCGACGTCCCGGACGAGCTGACCGCGGCACAAGGCAGCGGCGTCGGCTCAGCTCGCACGACGGAGGGACTCTCGACAAAGACGATCGAGGAGCGACCTGTGACGCAGCGGGCGACGAGCCCTCTCCCCCCCGCCCAGTCCACCGTCGTCGAAGGAAATCAACTTTCACAGCCGGACACTATAAAGAAAACCAACTTCGACTTTGACGACCGCCACGCCAATTTTCGGGTCATTGTTTCCCCCAAGAATGACTACGTCAAGACTAGCCACAAAGGTATCGCATCCAGTCTCTTCCCCTTTTCTTTTTCCCTTTTAACAATTTAGCGCTGCACAGTTAGTCTTAAATTTTAGTTCAAAATTTTGTTTAGTTAATACAAGCAATGTCTTTAAATTACACTGTTTTTACACAAAAATACGTTTTTTTAAAAAAAAATATTTTATACACAAAAATAATGTTTAGAATAATTGAACTGTGTGTTTTAATAGAAATAAAGGCCGTACTTAAGCCAACTTGTTTGATTAAATAAAAACGAATAAGCTAGACCGGGGAAATCGCCACAGCTGAGCTGAAATGAAAATATAAAATACACAAATGTGAAATACTTCAATTTTACTAGACTGTTTAATTTGCATACGTGATTACGTACAAAATACACAACAAAACTACCTTTTTATTTTTCTTTACTTTTTGGAAAATGATATTTTTTAAAAACATATAGCAGCTTTCCTTTTTTGTATCAGACCAATGTAATATGTAAAAAACTGTACTGTGAAGTGACAATGAAAGATACAGAAAATTAGAAAGCAATATAGATATAGAAAGCATAGAATCAAGATACAGCTTTGTGGCACTTGGTCTGTTTCACCTTCTAAAAGAGATTTGAGCGTGAAATAAGTAAAAATATGTAAAATGCGGAATATTTGTTCATCAGCGGAAAAGAGGCCGCAGCTATCGCGCAAAACGAGAGAAACGCTTTATCGGCGGGTGTAACCTTGACAGATAAATAAGCACATCCATCTCTCTACTCGTGGCGTCGTCGCGTGTGTCCGCGCTCCGGATATTTTTCTGCAAGATTTCTCGCTAGCTACTACGCCTCTCCATTGTGCAATGGCTAAAGCATGAGATGTTACTCCATTCCGTTTTTCTGCATCCGTTCACTCAGCATGAATGTACATGACACTGAGCGTTTACCGCGTGCATCATTATCTCAATGTAGTGGACATTAAGTATCAGCTGTGGCATCGCCATCGAAAAGCATATATACTCGAGTTTTCGAACTAGCGCACCGCTAAATCTTAAAAAATAACAACGCTGCGCCTATATATTATCCTCTTTGTTTCTTTCCTCTTATTCACGGCTCAATTATACAAATCATGTCTCTTCCCTGTTCATGCAATCAGCGTGCAAATTCTCTCTAATCGCGCAGAATATGCCTCCCTCGTCCCGTTCGATCCCCGAGAAAAAAAAGTAAGAAGCATTTACGTTGATTGCGGTGTGTTTGTCGCATGCAGGTGGCTCGGGTGCCCCGGTGTCTGCCATTCCGATCGACGTTGCGGCAATGATAGTCGTCGGCGCAATAGTCTCCATCGGCCTCACGTCCGTCGCCGCTCTCATGATCTTTCACGTGCGCTCGCGATTACTCAAGGCTGCGCTATCGATTTACAACCAGGAGAAGGTCGAGCGCCAGTTTGTCGAAAAGGACGTCGCTCCCGGAAAGGGCCTGGACCTCGGAGTCGGAACGACACTGCCCCGTACGTATATGCGACATATTCGTTTTCACTTCCGCTGTCCCAAACATGTATATCACTTTTTTCGGACGGCTGGAAAGGGAAAAAACTTTGCAGACACACAAATTAAATGCTCTGGCTGCATTTAATCAAGGTATTGCTTTATTTCATCGAGTTTTTAGGTAACACGCCGAGAGTCAATCCGGCCTACAATGCAGCCACGGATCCCAGCTCCGCTGTACTGACGTTTGACGAAAACCCGGCCGACTATGCTAATGGGACCGTTACGATTGGTATTCGACTGTCCAGCAATCTGCGTGGTAATTATATAAACACAAATGCATTTAATTACATGACAGCAATCGCTGCAAATTTTATCTGCATTTTCTTCGAAAAACCATGCATTATGCATGCATTCCGTATATTAATCGGAGCGCGCACGAGGAAAAAATTTAGCAGAACTTGAGAAGCCTTGGCTGGGAAAGGTGAGGTGTTAAACTCAAGGATCGTCATTTTGTTTACTTCGCTTCGGTATTTTAAAATAATGCAATGTCGAATGACTACATCATTTCGATACTTTTTCTTTTCGTATATTTAATCGAACATTAAAATGAACGCAAATTATTTTCGCACTCAGAATTTATTTCGATAATATTTAAATTACTTATTAACTTTCTGTCTGGAATAACAATCTCTTTGAAACTTTGCATTACGTTTTCTTCATACCTTTAATTTAAGGTAAATTTACCTAATTTTATCCTTTTTCGTACGAGTAACGTTACCAGAATATATATTTAATAAAGACTTATGGGATGAAATTAAAACACTGAGAAAAAATGAATAACTACACTACTTCTTACATATTGTGTGAAATTGAAAGTTAGTTTAACTTTCCGAATTTTCAGTAGAATCTTCTTTAGAGAACTGCCAAATCTACTTGTCTGTGGAGTAAGATGTACTTTAAGAAATGTTAATTTTACTAATTTTACCAAGCAGCTTTTACTCTTCCCATAGTCTAGCAGATATTAATGTTGCGTTTTTTAAGAAAAAAAATGAGAAAAAGAAGAAATTTGAGTGATAGAATTGGAAAAAGTAAATAAAGTCGGAGAAAAAGTAAAAAGCAAGATAAGGAAGGAGTTTTGCACTGTTCCAGATTTATTGGAGAGCCACTACGATAGGCCGGCGTCCTGTTCCCACAGGAGCGCAGCCCCCGGCGAGACGGATGTGGAGCACGTGTACGACGAGATCCCCCTCTCGGCGCCGTTCTACTTTGGCAAAGCCGCGTGATCGTGCCCGGCGATCATCCTCACCGGCGCGCATCCATCCTCTCACCTCAGCCTGTGATAACGGCCGGCGTGTATATAGCTGTAGCAGAGCTGCCGCTCGTGCGAGGAGCCGAGCCTACTCAATGATTGCTTCATACGCCAATCGCGCCTAGCCCACATGTCCCGGCCTGGTGTGTGCACTCCTCCTCGCGAGTCGCGCCGCGACCGTGAGAAACTTTTCGGCCAATTGTCCTTCCAGTGTAGCTTGAGGATCCCGTTATTTATTGAACTCGCGGGTTAAATTCAGCTGCCATTGTTTGCACCCTCGGCCCGACGTTTTGCGCGCTCCAAGGTGCGCGAACAAATAATATAACACCAGTGTACAAAATTGCGCAAAATTGCAATTTGACTCATTTTTACGGATATATCCTATCGTACTTTAATGTTCGCATTTACTGTAATGACTAATGTAAAGCATCATTATTACTATCATTATTGTTTTATTGTTATAACACATACAGTTAGCGCCGATAGCGATAAGCTTTTATCCTATCAGCATTTCAATTAAATATTGTGTATTATCGCAGAGTGTGATTCCGTTGCATGTCATTGTAATTGCGAATGCACGATGTATCGTAAAAAAATCTAATGTGTATAAATATTTGTCGAATTATATTACTGTTTCCTTCGGGAAAAAATCTTATAGACAAATAAAACTTTTTCTATCGGCAAAACAACCGTGTTCCTTGTGTTCTGAAAATTATTATAGTCACAACACCAATCGAGTTGCATAACACAGCATCAATCAAATTTATATCTGGAACAGTCATGGAGGCTGCTTTTTTAATTGAACAAACTTACATTTGCATCGACCTTTTAACCCCGCGACAGATTATCGTGTTTTCGCGAAGAAGCATAGAAATTGTGGACAGATTTAGTCGCTTGGATACTCCTATCGAGCCAACATGCGGATAATCCGAAGGAAATTAATTTTCACTCTGTACAGTGTAGCGATAGTTTTCTTTACCTTGACAGCGAAATCCTTCGCGGATCGCGCCAGTTTTCCGACCACTGAAAATGGGACCTGCTACAAAAGAGTCCTGTAAGTATGCGAGTGAAAACAATCTGAAATGAACCTTTTATTATTTTGAAAAAGCGAAAATAATTTGGCATTTTTAGATACAATGATGAGGTGGCTGCCAATATTTCCAGAGGCATTATTACGTTAATGCCAGAATCGCATCACGCTGACGTTAAAACGGTATTTAGAAAAAAAATTCTTCATTAATCTGAAAATATGTTTTTGTGTATAGTAATTAATTTGAAAAGATCCTAAAAAAATTGTAAATCAAATTACAAAAGAATAATTATGAATAAATCTAATAAAAAAGTCTTGTGAAAATAGAGGCTTTTTTTAATTATATACTGCAGTAAAAGGATGAATAAACTGAATATTGAAATTGTAAAGGGAGGCAATAAGGAAGGTTGGGTGACGATAGTCGACTGCTGCGAAGGTTTCTCGCGCAACGGCGCAACGGGTCAGTGCGAAACGCACTGCGCCGAGGGCTGCTTCGGGGGCACCTGCACCGGGCCGAACATCTGCACTTGCGAGGAAGGCTGGAGGCCGATAGCGGGCGAATGCAGGCCCGTGTGTCGCGTAGCCTGCGCTCCCAACGCCTATTGCTTTGCTCCCGACGTCTGCACTTGCAAATTCGGCTACGAGGAAATCGGAGGCGAATGTCGACCGTTTTGTTTGCACGACTGCGAAAACGGCGAGTGCGTGGCACCACGCGACTGCCGCTGCCACTCTGGCTACACTCTCAACGCCACGAAACATTGCGAACCCCTCTGCGAGGGCGGCTGTCCGCACGGCAAGTGCACTTCGCCGGGAATCTGCTCTTGTCACTATGGGTACGTATTTTTTCCCCTCAATAGACAAACTTCGTCATTTCATGGCAGTTCAATTCTTTATTTAGCATCGTATTAGTAAACAAATTCATTATAAAAATATTTTACTAGTTTCTTTTCATTTGTTTTCCATCATTTTATCATGTTTTTTTAAAAGTCTGTATGAATGTGTATGTGTGGCCATTTAAATCTTATAATTGTTTTTTCGGCATAATAATGAATAAAAATAGTACATTTTTATACGGGTACGGAAGAGGATATTTTGTGTCGCGAGACGGTTTTTGGCGAAAGTCTCCCGAGGCAAAGATTCACTTACGTACCAGTATGAAACAGTATTTTTCTTCACGAGAACCGCAAAACGCATTCAAAAATGCGTATTTGAGGTTAGAGTGGAGCAAAACATTTTTTTTCATTAAAATAGGGTCAATATAATGAACTTGCTTTAAAGGGGGCAAGCCTCTGTTCTGAATCTGAAAAAATTATCAAGTGAAATTCAAAATTTTTCTCTCTTTATTATAAAAATATTTCGCAGCCGCCCCCGCTGCCATCGTGTCAGAATTTGACATCAGCGCCCCTAGTTGTTGTTATAGCAATCCCGAGGAGAGGGGATGGCTGCTATAAAAGCAAGGAGGGGCTGATTCTCAAAGGAACGGAGAGGGGGGAGGTTTGTCGCCAATTACAAATACACCCCTTATTAAGGTATATACTATATTGAGGGTTGTACCTAAATAAAGTACACCCGTTATTAAAAGACATAACTTATTAAGGATTGTACCTAAGTAAAGTGCAACCCTTGTTAAGGGGACCAGTCTGGCTTAAATTGACAAAAAAATACACTTTCCAGTGTAATAACTGTAAAAATTTTATTCATTACTTTTGATTACTGAATCTTTTTATACTGCAAGTAACTTCAAGTGACTTTAAGTCCACTTACCACAGCATTTTTTCCAGTAGGATGACCTATATGTTACCAGACCAGGCTTAAAATACTCTTCATAACTTGCGCCTCAGATGTAACCGATTACTTTTCTGAAAAAAAAATAAGAAAAAAAGTATTGTTGACATTTACGTGCAAAATATTAGTAATTGCTTAATATTTCTAGAATAATTTGTTTCACTGTTGACTCCTAATAGTCTATAAATAGCTTAAATAATGTGAGTATTTAAAGTGTAAACAGTTCCAATAACCAAAAGCGATGAATAAAAGTTTTATAGCTATTACACTGGAAAGTTTTTTCAATTTGCCCTTAAGGGGTACACCTTATTAAAGGTTGTACCTTAACAAAAGGACATTGCTACAGCAATCGAGAGGCTACTGCTGTCGATTCCTGTAATGGCGGCGGCGAAATATATTTATAACAGATCTCCACCAGCGAAAGCTATAGAGATATTAATATATAATTATTTGATTGAATTCTGAAGAATAATGTTTCTCTTTTTAACATTTTAAATAGATGTGGGGGGTTGGTGCGCGAAACGCGCAAGGGGCGAAGCATCCTAGTAATATATAAATATATATATTTTATATTTTTTCCAGATTTAGAATACAGCCTTACCCCCTTAAATGTATTTGAAAGGGTAAATTATTTTACTAATAATCTAAAAAAGTATAATTTTTTAAAAAAATCATATATTGGAAAAAATTATTAAAAATCTTTTAAAAAAATTCAAGGTTATCAACATTATGTAGAAGTATATATCGCAAATTTTTTAAATGATTTTTAAAGATAGTTTTTGAAAAAAAAATAGAAATGAAAAATTATACCGGTAGAAATTTATTTAACAATTGCTTTATAATAGTACTATAATTGAATAAATCTACTTAAAAAAATTATTTTGTTAGTATCTTGTTATAGTTTTAACAAGTTCTTGGCAGTCTGAAAGGCCCATGAATTTTTGAGAAATTAAGATTTTTAATTTTTTAAAATTTTTTGTATATTTATTACATCTAGAGAACGGTTGGGTCTTTCACATTCTGCAATGGCTAATTCTCTTCGTTTTTTACCAATTGCAATATTTATGGATATAGCTAACTGCCAATATTTAATCTTCCAAGGAATATATATTATTCTTGCATTGCCTAAATTTTCCCATTAAAAAGATTTAAAATTGAAGTTCGTGGGAAGCGTTGGCAAGCATTGGAAATTTTTGCCGAAAAATTGTTGTCGGTTTTACCCGAAACTTTTACGAGAAAAGCTCCTCCAATTTTTCCGTAAAAATTTTCAGCGTTTGCTAGTGTGTTTTGAAAAGTAAATAAAAATAATATTCAACTATTTTTTTAATGTAGGTACGTAAATCCTCCGCACGATCTTGAATACTGCGTGCCACAGTGCCCGGATTCTTGCAAACATGGAGAATGCTACCGCCCTGGAGTGTGCACGTGTAATCCAGGATACACCCAAGATACTAATGGATCTTGCATTCCGCGATGTCAAGATGGATGTCCTAATGGTGTATGCGTGGCTCCTGAACAATGTGGTTGCAAAACAGGATTTGTGTTGAATCCCAGAACTAAAGAATGCGTCGAAAGTAGAGACAACCAAGGTACTGGAGTATATGAAAGCACAACGTCGGAATCACACCAACCGCGAGTAATCAGTCAAGTATCAAGAGCAACTGAGAAACCCCCCGCACAAAATATTTATGCTACTGCTCGTGGGACACAAGGAGTAATTCAAAATAGAAATCAACCTTCAAGACAACAGGAAAACAGCTACGTGCCAACAGATCAATATGAGATTTATGGTTCGAGACAACCTCAAAATTATCAAGGAAATAGTGGTGTTAAAAACAGAGGACAACCGAAAAATACACAAGTAACAGTCAGTCCTAATGGAGAAGTTTATTCCAATCAGTATGAGACTTCTTCACGTCCTAGCCCAGTTCCAGGCTCACATGGTGTTGATACTTTTTACTATGTAGCTGAAGGTGATGAAACGCGTCAGGCACAAAGACCAGCTGCCTCACGGGGTTCATATACGCCTGATAATTCATATAAGCCTTACGATAGAAATCCAATAGTTGGGTCGAGCACAACAGATAATTACGATGATTACAGGCATTATCAAACTCAAAGACCTCCACAACACAGAACTCATTCAAGCCAAAATCCACACAATTTAAATGAAAGGAACCGAACGCAAGAATCTGCTACGACTCGTAATCATTATGATTATTACAGAAATAACCAAACTAATAGCAATCAACATGGAAGAGTATCATCTTCACAGGGACCTTTTCCTATACAAGGACCTTACAATTTTCAAGAAAATAAATCTCAGGAATTAAATATTACTCATAATTCTGATTATTATAGAACTAGTCAAACGCCAAGACCTCCTTCTGCACAAGGGCCTTTTCTAACGCAAATTCCTTATGAACATCATGGAAGAAATCAAACTCAAGAATTAAGTACGTCTGAACATGACGACTATTACAGAAATAACGAAACTTCAAGACCTTCCATCCAAGAAGATCCGTTTTCACCACACAGAACTCATGCTGCACAAGAACCTGGTTCAACTCAACGACCGTATTACTTGGATAAACCTTATGGATTTCACGTACCGAGTCAAATGCAAAATCCTATTGAATTGAGCACTCGTGTGCAACCACAAGGTATACCAAGTGCAAGTCATACCTACGGGCCTCAAGACCCTGCTGCTCCACAAGGTCCTTATCCAACTCAAGGTACTCATGCTTTTTATAATCCTTACGAACCACAACACGTAAACACATCTGTTAGAAAGCCTCTTACTAATCAAACGCATGGAAGGCCCGCAAACCTTCCTTCGAACACGTATCCGGGTATGACTCAACCTTACGCCATTCCAGAATATAGCAGGCCTATTGAAAATCCAGGATCGAATCAGTTTTACGGAATTTACTTGACTTATGATCCAGCCTACATTGAAAATGACGGTACTATAACTGTACTCAATCCAAGCCCCACTTTTATAGAACCATCAGAAATGACTCATGCATTTTCACAAGGAATCTGTTCATTTCCATGCATCAACGGACAATGCGTAGGGCCAAATCAATGCGCATGCAGTCGAGGATACACTCCTGATCCAAAAAGTTTAGTAGGAAATGTATGCTTACCTGTTTGTTTAAATGGTTGCATCAATAGTCTATGCTCTGGCCCGAACTTGTGTATATGTAATCCAGGATTTGTAAAAGAACAAGGTGCCAAAGGCTCTAATCGCTGTGTACCAGCTTATTAATTGATGAGTTGCAATAATAGATTGAAATTATTGCGTTTGTATTAAAAATTTGGAGTCGTGCGAAAATAAGACAGGTCAAGCAAGAAACTATGCATAAATGTATATTTTATAATATATAAATGTAAATTTTGAATGTATTATTTATACAAATATATCAATTATTGACAAACTTTAAAAATGAGTTCGTTTTACTTATATTATGGAATCATTCACATAAAAAAAACAAAGCCTGCTGCTAAAGATAGCGCGGAACATCCTGCTGATAAGACAGCGCCAGTGGGGGATTTTCTCTGCATCTATCATTTGAAACTCTTCTCAGTAGTGAACTAGTCACTGTCCAAGAGTCATCATGAAAGTCAATGCTTTCATTCTTAGCATTTTAATTATTCTAGAAGCAAAAACGAAAGTTTATGCTCATTTTATAACGGTGCCGAAAAAATGCAATGAAGTCTACAGGTAAAAATCAAACTACTATTAAGTAACAAACACCAGAATTTTAATGTACAAAATTGAACCTTAGTAAAACAGACTATCATTTTGTTCCTTATGAAGAAACGTATCAAACGAGGAACTGGCTAGGAGTTACCAAATACAAAACACGAATAAACTACAAATATGAGGTAAATATGGAATAAGTAAAATCATAAAATAATAAAATCATATGAAATAATTGGATCTGTCTCAGAATGTTACAACGAATCATATGAGAGCAACATGTTGCACTGGATACCGTGAATACGGTCTTTCCTGCACACCATTCTGCTCAAAAACATGCGGCGAGAATGGCTACTGCGCCTTCCCGGAATATTGCGCATGCATAACCGGCTACTCGAGGGACTACGTGGTGGACCAGTGCAAACCCATTTGCATGGATGAGTGCTTCAACGGCTACTGCGCGGCTCCCAACACTTGCAAGTGCAAGGATGGATACATCAATCGCGATGGTGTCTGTTCTCCGATCTGCGTGTCCTGCGACATGAACGAAAGCTGCATCGAGCCCCACGAGTGCCGCTGCAATGACGGCTACTCGCGAGTGCCTCACTCTCGTCTGGACAGCGAGAAGGTGGGGAAGTGTCAACCGGTCTGCAATCGGCCCTGCATCCACGGCTTCTGTGTCAAGCCCAACACCTGCCAGTGTAACTACGGCTACGCTCACCTCGATGATGACGATTTCATCTGCGAGCCCAAGTGCTCCTTAAAATGTGTACACGGCGATTGCACGGCACCCAATGTATGTACGTGTCACGATGGCTTCACACTTGGTCAGAACAGTACCCATATCTGCGAACCCTTCTGCCCCAAAGGTTGCACTAACGCGGTTAGTATTCCTTTTGCAAATTGCATTGGATTTTCCTATGGTAAAGTTCTCCGCTTTGCTCTAAATATCAGTAAGTAAATGTAACTTTGAAATCTCTGACTCGCTGTTTCTGAATGACCAAAGCCAAATTTTCAACTACCAAATTTTTCATCTTGGAAAACCCCGTTGTAATTGCTAAGAAGCAGTCAGTCAGAAGTAGATAAATTCTTATAATAAACAAATGTTTAAACAAAGAAACTCGCTTCTTTGCAAAATTCTACCGTAAACAGGTAATGTTGCAGAAGAATAAATTATTTATTTTCTTAAACCTGGAAAACAGTAATTTCAAATTGATTCGCAGGTATGCACGGCGCCAGGTAAATGTTCTTGTCTAGATGGCTATTTATCGACAAACGAAAATCACGTATGTGAACCATATTGCGCATCAGGCTGCAAGAATGGTCGATGCACTGCTCCGGAAAAATGTGATTGCAATAATGGATATAAGCTAAAACACCTTGCCTCAACTTGCGTGCCAGTATGTGACGAAAACTGTCTTATGGGGGTTAGTTTTTAAGCAGTACTATTTTCTTTAGCACATTATGCCGCTATTATTCTAATACTTCAACATTCTAGACATGTATAGCTCCAAATACATGCAAATGCAACGAGGGTTTCAAAATTAGCAGTAACAATAATTTTGAGTGCGTCCCTGTCTGTACTGAGGAGTGTGTGCATGGTACATGCACAGCTCCGAACGAGTGCACGTGCGAAGATGGATACGAATTGACCAACGCTACTGGAACCACCAAGTGTACCGTAATTTGTGAGTGCGAGAACGGATACTGCGACGAAACGAACTCTACTTGTCAATCTTGCTTAGTGAGTATAATAAACCTTTCTTCAACTGCCCATAAAAAAACATTCTGAAGCTCATAGGTACTTCTGATGAGGGTATGCAAAAACTAAAAATTTTCAGGTGAGATTTCATGTCAAAATCTTATGGTACTTTTAAAATAAAAGTTGTACTGTAACTATAATTCCTTAAATATAAAAATTTCTTACGTTTAAGTCTGTCTTATTGTCGCCATGCTGATGGTACTGTGTAAAACACGTCATGAAACTTTTTGCAGCCATTTTAGCATTTTTAAATTTTCGAAAAAATTTCTCAAGTTAGATTTCACCTGAGATATTGTATTGTTCATGTGCCATTCAACGTGTGTTTTTCGATTTTTCATCAGGATGATAACACCAAAAGGCACACTTAAATGTAAAAAAATGTGTATTTAAGGAATTATAGTTACTGTGCAACTTTAATTTTAAAACTACTGTGAGATTTTAGCATCTCACCTAAGATTTTTAGTAGGGTAAAAAATTCAATTGTACTCCAACGGAGGTGCTACAAAACTGACAGCAATGGCCAATATGTTAAGCACAATCTACAAGTTAAACCAAAATTTATTTATTTAGTGACTGAACTCCGGTTTTACATTTAAAATAAAATAATAAATATTTTTATACTTGACTTAAATTTATGATGTTTAAAATAATTACGTGCTAAGTAAATATCAATACTCCTCTAGATATACTGCAATACTTTTATATCAATGTGTAACAATCTTTGATCTAAATTTCTGAATCTCAGCTACTACAGTATATCACGAAGAGAAATTTATGGTGATTCCACTATATGGTACACGCGTTACTCATTTCGCGTTAGTCTTTGCATTCGGTAATTAGCATGTAATTATTGATGACTACCCAGTTAATATGAGACGTTTGCATGTAAACGCAAAGATACGCAAAGATAATAGTAAAAACGCATCGCATCAACTACGATTAATTCGTAAGAGACTAATATATAGGAATATTCAATGAACTCTTGAGCAGAAGCTCAGAAATCGAACAGCACCTATATATTATATAAGCGCTTTGAAAAGTGCAAAATTGCAATTACAAAATAAAAATTAAAATTAAAAAAAAACAGATAATAAGTAATGCTTAGTGAATATAAATATATTTACATAAAGAACGTATCTCGTGATTTGTTTCTCAACAAACTACATTGATTTGCCTTTACTATTTTCCTTGATTTATATCATTGATTATTGGCAGGGTTATTATACTTAAATTTTAGCTGTCAAAAGATTGATTTGCAGCGCTTTAAGTTATTGACTCAATAGACCTCTACCGTTATCTTTATGTAAAATGTTCTATTTCGCTACATAAAGCAAAGCGATAATAACGTGATAAGGAGTAATTGAATCTTGCATGTTTGGCATAAGAAAGCTTATAAGTGATATATAAAAAATTGATTTTAACAAATTTGTCGTAAATTTGCAAAATGAATTTGGCATGCTTACATTTTTAGGAAGGTTACGAGGTGTTTTTCGAAGGCAACACGACGAGCTGCAAGCCTCGCTGCGTCGGTGGCTGCGTAAACGGGCAATGTGTCGAACCGCAGAAGTGCGAGTGCGACGAATATTACTTGGCGGAGAACGACACTCTGGGTAACCCAATCTGCGTCCACGCGTGCGGTGGTGACTGTGGACACGGTTCCTGCTCACTGGACAGCGGCCTCTGCATCTGCCTATACGGCTGGCACGGAAAACAATGCGACCAGCCGTCGGCGTGCTCCGTCGCTCTGGGCAATCAGTCGATCCACTCGCCATTTAACGGGTAAAACCTTTCGAACCTTTTTTTCTTTCATATGCACTACACCGATTGCTGCTCAAAATTTCAGCTTCACTGCCTTGGACGAAAATGAAAATACCACGGAAATAGAAGAACCTTGGACTGGACCGATATGTAACAATCTGTGTACCGTACTGATAAATAATACAACCAAATGTGTCAATCAATCGAACGAGGAGCAACCTATATTCCTTTGCTTTCTCGATATAAGTAAGCAATTCCAACTACTTTTACGTTAAAATAGAAACTTCGATCATTCATTTATTAACCACTACGATCGTAACTTTCTGCAAAAATAAAGATAGCCAACTCCCTAATTTTAAATAAGTGAAAATAGGCATTTTCAAGAAGTGAACACAGTGAACGCAGTTTTAAAATATTTTCATATTAGTATATTTCTTGATAAACAATTAAAATAAATAAATTATTATTTAATAATAATCGAAAATGATTTATTTAAATTGAAAGATTTTCTTATATGAATCGAAAATTTTCATAACATTTAAATATCTTAAACTGTCAAGAAAAGTTATCGTGAAAATCGTTTGCTTCCCAATGGTCGCGATAGCTTCGAGGTTAGAGCGTTAGCGTATTACCCTGTAGGTCTAGGGTTCTCGATCCCTCATAAGTCAAACATTTTTTCTGTTGTGATGCTTGCGAATTATTCTAAATAAATAAATAAATAATTCAATTAACTGCATAAAACACTTAAGTAATATAATACATAAACTAAATGTAATAATAAGTAAAAAATAATATTACTGCATAAAATAGTACACTTCGATACATGTGCGGAAAAGTGATTTTAAGCCTCGTGTGAGGTTTGTGCACGAGCGAAGGGAGTGAGAAAGGATTTAAATCCCTTCCTCGCACAAGTATTGAACCGTTTTTTTTCTTCACAAAGCAAGCGAATTGAGCAAGCAAATAAAAAAATTATTTACATAAATAAATTATATGCAGTAAGGACGGATAATTATTTGTACTAACTATGAAATTATTTAAAATCCGAATAACCAAAATAATTTATTATTAAATTCAGTTATTTAATTATGCCGATTAATTTACCGTTTAAACAATAAGCAAAATATTCATATTCGCTTATTTAATAAGTGCAGTTTCACTTATTGAAAATGTGCACTTATTGTACCTGTGGAAATTTTCACTTAATTATTCTATGTGGACGACTATCCACTTAACCAATAAGTGGATATGCACGTAAAATAAGTGGAATTTCACTTATTTGAATTTACATTTTATATCTATTCCTCCATATAGTTTTTGTCCTAACAGCTATAATATCAATGTTAATTTCAAATATTAAATTTATTTTTAATATGAAACAAAAGCAAAACATTTTTTCGAAAATTGTCAAGAATTAAAGACGATGATTAAACCCTTTTTACGAAAGATCATTTTTTATACAAAATATATATTTATATTGTGTAAATCTTTTTCAATGAAAATTCTTTTTGTTAGTGAACTATAACTGTAACCATTCAAGATACATTTGAATCTACAAAGCTAATAATTAGTCACAAATTTGACACTTTTTATTTTCTTTTTCTATTCAATAAGTGGGCCTAATATTTTGCACTCAAATTCTTCTTTCAAAATATTGTCAACTGCACTTACAAATCACCGCGAGCTTCCTTAAATTACGGATTTTCGTATGAAAATTGGACAAAAACAAGAATACATTAACAATAAAGAAAATTAAGGATATTTGAAAGGATATTTTGAATGAGAAAATTGATTGAAAGTAATATAATTTTAAGCGATAAAAACTACCGACCAATGCACTATAAAATTGTGTTTTCCTTCATTTACACTCATAGAAGGAGTTAAAGGAGTTATTATTGATAGAAATTGATCGAATGGAAATTTCACAGATTCTCCATGCAACAGCTACACTACGGTTCAGGCGAATACGTCTAGCGCAGAAATAAACTATACCGCACTTGCAACAGCTATTATAATTGTATTATTAGCTATCACGGGACTTGCAACTGGTATGTTTATAAGAAAAAAGCGTTTTGAGAAATCTGCAGGTAAGACAGCCGGACTATTTTTAGCCCAAAGTACATTTGTTTAAAATGTTAACGAAACTGGAGAATTTTAATTTCAGAAATAAGAACATTGAACGTATCCGCAGGAAAAATGGAAGAGGATAATCTGATCGAGGATGAAAATGACGGTATTAGCTTGTAACTTGTATTTTTTATTTATTGTTAAGGAAAATATGATGTACTAAATTGGTTGATCTAATAAAAGTGTACGAAAAGGAAGCATTAACGAACTATCCGCTAAATATTGAAGGGTCCCGAAGGAAGGAAGGCCAAGCGGGGTCGGGGGTGAGACTCGGGGCTCTCTCGCGAGAAGGCGCTCGGGTGAAACGGCGTCGACGGCGGCGTCGGCGGCGGCGTCGGCGGCGGCGTAGTGAGGCCGCGCAGTCCGGGGGTGGGCGCGCGCACGGGGCACCGCGCAGACGACTCTCGGGGGCGCGATCGCTCCGCGGCGCGGCTAGAGAGGCTACGGCGTCTCGTTCGGCGGCGTGGAGGGGGTCGGCTATTCCCACCTCGGTGGCGGAAAATGTCGATGTGCCGGCGGTGGCCGGTTTCGGGGGTTGACTCGCGCCGTGGGGGCGATGAGCGCACATCCCTTCGCCCTGAGACTGTCCTGCTGCTGCCTCTGCTGGCTGCTGGCCTCCGCCTGGCTCCTGCTCCTGCTGCCCGTGCGGCCGACTGACTGCGCCCCGAGGACCATCGAGGAGGAGCTGCCGCAGCGGGACCAACGGCTCCAGCAGCTGCATCCGCGCCAGGAGCGCCGCGCGAGCGCAGCCCGGCTGCTCGGCCATGAGGGCCGCGAGGGGCCCGGGGCCCAGCCCCAGGCCGCCCGCGCCAACCTCGAGCTGGACGCCTACGACGAGCTGCCCGACGACGAGCTCGAGGACGAGGACGCCGAGCTCAACGTCACCGCAGGTACAGCCTTTACTTTCTTCGCCTCCCGGGCTTTTTGCCAAAAGAACGCGGCGCAACAAGAGGAAGGAGCGGAGGCGCGAGGAGGCGCGAAGGGCCAATCGATAAGGAAAAGACGGAGCGGCGCCTCGAGCAGATCCGCTCCCTCTCTCGGGCGAGCTCGGGGTCGGCGAGCCGCCGATTGCATAATGCGCGCGAGATCGACCGCCGTCGATCGCCGTCCTCGCGGCGACGGCGATCTGGGTCTCCGTCCACGTGCGCCATCCCCGCGGACCCTCCAAGGCGAGTAGCACGTGCCGGAGCGCGGAGAGTCTGCCTCCCGGAGTATTGATTTTGATGAATGCTGCAAGCGGACCTGCTCTTTCGCTCGTGTGCGGCAGGCAAAAATTGCGCGCGCAGGCTGGACGGCAGAGGCGGGAGAACCGAGAGAGCAAGAGAGACGGGGTGAATGAACGGAGGCTCAATGGCCGAGAGGAGGTGGGCGGCAATTGGGCGCACCTGCCGGGAGTCGGCCCTTCGAGGCGGCCTAAACGCCCAGGGGCTTATTACGTAAGGACTCGAGGGTGCAGGCCCTTAGCTCGAGCGCTCGGCGCAACCTCGAGTCTTGGCGTTAATTAAGCCTTCCGATAAAATGCATTGTTTCCGACTCTATAAATAGAGTCGAACGCTCGCGCCGCAAAATATCGATAATACCCTGTACACGCCTGCAGTCTTCCGCGCTGCTCCACTGCTTTCTCTTATTCGCAGTTTATTCGCCGTTTCCATTATTCCCACGTATTTTCCACTCTCGAGCGTAGCAAATAATCGTACCCATGTTCGCGTGTCCCGATACGAATTGGAAAATAAAATTTCTTCGGCAAAAGAGAAGCAAAAGGGCTGGCGCAACAAAGGCTCACGAGCTTCTGCTTTGAATTTCAGAAAAGTCCAAGTACCTGGGCTCGCCGTGCGACTTCACGTGCAACCCGTCGCTGCAGCACGTGTTCTGCGACCCGCAGACCAAGTTTTGCGAGTGCGAAAAGCTGTATCCTGTTGAACTGGGCCCCACCAAGGGATGTGCCAAACGTACGTGTGTTCGCGAGTTTTCTCTTTCGTTCGGGTCCTAATGACGCCGTTTCTGTTCGCAGCGAAGAAACTCGGCGAGCAGTGCCTGTACCGGGCGACCTGCGTCTACACGGATCAGCACTCGACCTGCACGCAAGTCCAGCACAACGCGGTGTGCGAGTGCGAGGCGGGCTACCACCGAGTCGGCCTCTCCAAATCGAATAAAAGGCTCTTCTGCGCCGCAGGTACGCAACAAGGCATACAATCATTTTTTACCTCTGCTACGTTCTGCAATTACTACAAAAACAATAATTAATGAATCAAGAGAAAAATTACTTTTTTCCACTTTGACGGCCATTTGCAAATTGACTACTGCACTTACAAACTTCATTCGAGCGTACTTTTATAGGTAATTTAATAGCGAACAAAAGAACAAATAAACCAGCCTGTAGCTGATTTTGCACACTCCAAGTGTCTACCGACTGGGCTAGAGGCTTTACCAAGCGGAAAGGGCAATATGAAATTAGCACCTTCGCCGGGAGGTACTACTAAGATTTGCGCGTCTCTTTTCTTCGGACCTTTAAAGCACGGGTTTTTTGCCAAACAGTAAATCTCCAAATATCACCACTTTTTTCTTCTTTTCACTTTTCAAATAGAGTTTACTCGTTCTAATTTTGTTGTGTTTTTAAAAGATTTAACTTAACACTGTTTAAATGGTAGTTTAGTCGGCTTCATTTTTATTCATTTTCGAAGTGATTTATTTTCGGACACTATTAAACGAAAATTACATAAAAAGTCTTGCAATTATTTAAAAGTAAGCGATCTTTTTCGTAGTTAAAAAAAGGACTAAAAAGACTTGTAATAATTTAGTAAGTTGAAAAAACTGACAATTTTGCTTTTGAGTTTACTTCGTTTTTATCGGACGGCGCAAGTACTCGATAAAATGGAAATATTGTAACGATCAATTAGACGCGATAAAGTAAAATTGTAATTTTCATTGAAAGGCGAATTATTTACAAAAGCACGGAGCTCCATTAAATTTTCATTACACTTACGTAAATTTAAGAGAGAAAAAAGCGCAATGAAGCGGGGCCCTGATTAATTTTACGGTAAATCTAGTTGGAAAGGCATTGTACGGGCGGTACAATGGAAGAAGTCTTGTAGCGCATTGAGCCGAAAGCTGCTTGATCCAGCACGAGGACGACTGCGTCGTGTATGTGAGCTCGGCGCGCGAGCTCTCGCTCGGAAAAGACACGATTGCTATATCGCTGGCCAGACGGATACAATTCAACACGCCATCGGGCTCAATGCCATTGTAGACGCGCTCTCGTTATTTCCTGTCCGCCGGCGAATCAATCTCCGCGCGAGCCTCTACCTCATCATGCATTTTAGCCTTTTTTCCCCTTTTCGCTTATCGCCGAATTTCCCGGACCATCTCTCGCCATCCAGGAAAATCAAACGTTACAATGTTGAGAAATAGTTGTAGGTGAAAAAATCAAGCTTTTCGATGGCATATCAAAATGTAAAGCTGAAAATTTTGAAATTATTATGATTCATAAGCCGCCCAATGAACTCATACAATGTACATACAAAATCTTCATTTTCTGAAAATTTTAAATCAATTAAAGCCTTTTTGCGCTAACTATCGTTGGACGTAGAAAACACTTTTTTCCATTTGTTAATTATTTTCTTAGAAACTAGCGATTAAAATTGATTGAATTTTGCATATAATCTAGATATTGGTGTTCTTCATCAACGTGATTTTTTTTTTCGAGCCACTTGACAAATTAGTTTCCAAGAAATAATTTTTTTTTTTAAATTATAGATTTTCATGAAAAACATGAGAATGATTATAATTAAAATAACTTTTTTTTTAAATCCTATGATTAAAAAAAATAAAAACAAACTTTTTGAAAATCGAAAATTCAAAATTAAAAAAATAATTAATGGATTAAAAAGATTATTCTTTTTCCTAATAAAAGTAATGAGCTATGGTAGGTTGAATACACACGCACACACACATTAATATAAATATTTTCTAAAAACACGTTTTTCATAATTAGAATTCAAACATGTTTCCTCTAAGTTTCAGCAAAACATAAAATTTTACTATCACAAAGTTTCTTCTATGAGGAAGCAAAAGTTTTCGAGAAAATATTATATAAAAATGTTTTTAAGCATCAGGAGCTGAAATCTTTTTAAACTTTATTCTTAAAAATCGCCATTAGTGCAAGCTGTACTGTTTTTATTTTTATTTGAATCTTTTATTTTTTTCTATTTTCGATTCCATATTTGATTAGTCTCAATAGTTCAGTATAGTCATTATGAAAATCTCTACAATACAAAAATGTTTTTTGTTAGCTGCATTAGGTTTTTAGCAAATTATAAAACACTACTCTTTAAAATTTTAAAAATTTTTAATACTTTTTGAAGAAAAGAAATATTTTAAAAATTATCAAAGTTTTTGACTTTTGAGTTATTTAAAGTTTTTTTAGTATATTTTTTTTCAATGCAGAACATGTAATTCTTGCATTAAATTGTTCATTGCATAATTCCAGTTTTCAAAACGAAAAATTAACACACGAAAAATAAACGACAGATTCATTAAAAAATCATACTGGAAAAATGTTGGGTACCGAGTTTCAGAGAAATAGGTCAAGTTCTACTTAGCTAATTAAACATTTGAAAAGTGCATACGAAAGGTGTTTTTAGCATGTTAGGCACAAATGGGTGAAATAATGCAAAGCAGTTAGATTAAGGAAACAATTTTCTACATATAAAAGTTCATATTTTTGAAGTGAAAGAAGAACAGTTTTGTAAGTATTATTTGAACTTTTGTTTGCAGATCTGGTGCTGATAGCTACAGACCTGCCGACGCTACTTGGCGTCTTCTCCGGAATAGCGGTGTTCACAGGGCTGATCTGCTTCGTCCTCAAGCTGTTCAGTCGGGCGCGTTACACGAGGCCACGACACTACGCCAACGCCGGTCACGCCCCTCCTATGCTCTTCTCCAGCGACACAGGTGAAGTTACATTCGATCGCCGCAATTATCTCATTCGAATAAAGACGAGTCGATGAGCTCCTTTATAGAACATCTAAGGATCTTACTGCAATCACTGTCAGAGAGCATTTCAGCTTCATTGGAAAAGCTCTATAGGATCGCTTACGAGATTACATAACAAAAGTTTAATGCAATACTTTTTTCTCTTTCCTTTAGTATAAACTATTTCAAATACATTTTAATGCATTTTTACGCCGTGTATGTTATTTAAAAGTTTACTAGAAAGTATAGTAAAATTTACTTCAACTTTGTTATACATTCTAGTAAAATTTTTCATAGCCAGTCTGTCCCTGCGTTACAAAACAGTAGTCATTTTTAGTAGAACTTTTCCCTCCGTGTACTGCACTAAAACTGCATTAAAAGCAAATCTTTACTTAATGTTTGTGCAGTTTCTCAAGCCATTTTTGTGTACACAGTCGATTTAACTGTAAAATTGAATATTAATTTAACTTTCCGAATTTTCAGTATATAGAATCTGCTTTACAGAAAAACCAATTCTTTAAGAAATGAAAAGTTTTTTTCCCCTAGTTTAGCAGATATTACTACTTTTTTCTTTCGGTGCAGTACATTCTTATTCAATTTGCAAAGATTTTTAAAGAAAATCCACAATTAAAATTGCCCCGATCGAGAGATTAATTATAGATTTTTTAACGATATAATGAGTTTTCGACGAAATTGCTACAATCGACACCTTACAAATGACATGAAAAATAAAATAAAAGTGATGAACTTTTTTAATAGTAATTGATTTCTATAAATAGGTTCAATAACGCGTTTAGTCAACGGCTAGTTGCGCAATACGGGTGAAACAATTAGTAATCAGTTGAACTTGACAAATGTGACCATTTTTAGATGGCAGTTTGCCAGAACACCGGACACTTCAAAGCCAGGAAGATTTGTGCATTCTCGAATGAAATATAAGCCGAGGCTAAATTTCGTGTTAAAGAAAATATTGTTGCATAAATCGTACAGAGGTATTGACTTTTTACTTGCGTCTTAACTTTTAATGTTTGTCGGCTAATCGGATACACTCTGAAGCAAGAAGAGAGCTTGAAATAAGACATAGCAGCGAAAAAAATGAATTTAAAGTTTAAAAACGATTTGATCGAGTCTCGAGTATAACGATTGTTTTTCTCGTTAATCAAATGACACTTAGCCCACAGATCCATAAAGGAGATAGGCGACGATAAGGTGTATACAGGTTCTGTGCCCCGGGTAACACGCAAAAGGCTCGTGAAAATTGTCAGCTCCTTAGCATGAAACTTATTTTTAAGCGTATAAAAGGCTCCTTTTTGCTTTTCTCCGTAGGCCCATCACTCGACTAAGCAGGCGCGACCTGCTTGGAGTCTCGGAAGGCTTAGCTACTCGACATCTGCGCATTTGCAATTAAAATGTAAGCCCCGCAGCTTTTTCTCGGCGCTTCTTTCGCCGTCAATTAAACTCGCTGAGCGAGGGGACCTAAGCTCCCAGAAATTCTGACACTCGACGCGCGGCATGTAAATATCCGATCTCGGCGCAATTACCGGCTGGCTTGTTCCGCCGGCGTATGCTTCCCGGGCGCCTTATTGACTCCGAGTCAGCGCGACGGCCTCGATACGCCATATTCAGCGTCTCCGAGCACTCGGCAGGCTTGCCTTTCACAAAACGAAGCGCTCTTTAACGAGATATCGACTCGCGCGCTACTCCCTTTCGTCGCCTTTGTATTCGCGTCGGATGCTAATCGGCCCCAAGTTTATACGCTCATTGCAAGCTGGACTTTATGAACTAATTAACTTGGCTGGCATTGTCCTTGCTGCATCGTTCTTCACGAGACTCGAGGACTATTCTGCCAAATAGAACACTTTTGCTAGTACATTTATTGGAAACTTCTTGCAGCGGTTGTACAGACAGATCGAAACTTAAGTTTAACATATGTTATGTGTTCAAATTTGTTTGAACTCTCTCACTTTGTTTTAAGATAGAATTACTATAAAGGAGGGAAGGAAGTAAGGCATAAAGCTTTAGCGAAGTTGTTTCCTGCAGCTGACGATCTGATACACACGGAAGACATCTCTGACGCAGGTATTCCTCTGACGATGCACGGCGGGCGGCCATCGTCCCGCTCATCGCAGCGCGGCAGCGGCGGCGCGATAGGCTGCGTGCTGGCGCGCAAGCCGAGCAGCAGCGGTGACAGCTCCGCCGGGGGCGGCGGGGGCGGCGGCAGCGGAGGCTCCCGGGGTCCCCTGGTGCCGGCGTCGCGAGCAGGTGCGGCCCGGGCCGCCGCCATCTTGCTGATCTCGTGCCACCGGCAGCCAAGCGCCGCCTCGACCAGCAACGGCAGCAAGCACCGTCGGGCCCTCAGCGACGTCGCTGAGGCCTCCTCCGACGGCCTCGGTAGAACCTCGCACGTTCAATTCTCCTTCTCTCACTTTATCTCTGTGCTCTCTCTCTATCTATCTTCTTTCTTTTCTTTTACCGGGGAGTTATATTAGTCATTCTCTTATGTAAATTACATATCTAACAATACTACCTAAAAACTTAAAAACACATTTATTCCATGCAATTTAAACAAATGTATAATTCCTGCGATTTCAGGCTAAAAACTAATTTTTTAAATTGCATGAAAATAAATATACTAATTTCAATGCTTTCCCTCTAAATATGAATAAGTGCAACGTTTCGCTTAATCATATTTACATACTTTTGATAGCTAGTTTTGTTACATACCGAAATTACATAACAGAACGATATATATATATATATTTGCTGAACAAGGGAGAAAAACTGAACTGCGGGTAAAGTGGGACAGACCGATAAAATTGTTTCAGTTTGGATGACAATGACTCACGTGCAGAGGGCTAGAAGTACGGCTAGTTCTAAATTTTTCTCCAACTTTGTGCAAAATGAGTCTGATTCAAAATATTAGTGTTCAAATATGAGTGCTTTCTTAATAACATTATTTAAAATTAGAAGGTCCTTGCATTGCCATCAATATATTTTATACAATGGACATTAATTATGAATGCATACATCTAAAAAGGGAAGCTTTTTTCTACGAAAATTTCATGTAAATTAAATTTTCGCAAAACATACTTTTGCATAAATCACGCAACTGAATAATTATTAAAATACACTAACAAATGGTGCTAAATTATTCAAGAGCCTATTTTATATTTTAATTTGAGCATTAGATAGATAAGTAAGATAAAATATCACAATTATTTTTAAAAAAAATGCTTCTTTATTACTTTTATGTACACACATATTTCTGGAAATTTTAATCTTTAGTATTTCAAAAAAATGAAAAAAAATTTGAGGCACGTATTTTGTCTTGATCTAATACATTTTTAGAATACATAAAAAACTATGGTTACTCATTTCAAATAATGAATTTTTTTTTCAAACATATATATTTATAGATTTTTTCTGTTTTCACTGTGATAAAAAGTATTTAAAAAGAAACATAGTTTTGATGTCTTTGTGAAGCTAAAATAACAGTAAAAAGCCTTTTGTGTAAGGAAACAATTCAAGGAACTGAAGAAATGTAATTCTGTCAATTAAATTTTTATGAAACTATAATTTCATTAAAAAAACGAATACTTTTAATTTTCCATTACAATAATAAGTAATATATAAATGTCAAATAGATAATTAACTAATTAAATTACAAATTCTCAAGAAGTGTTAAAATTACTTCATCGAATGTAATCCTTCAAAACAAAATTTTCATAATACCAAATTTATAATATGAAAGTCTTTGTCATTCAAAACAAAAACATCTCGTAATAAAAGCATTTAAAAACAGGCATGCTCCGTGTTTTGGTTGCGTTATGTTGAAAATCAAGTACACATCATAATACTTAAATATTATCAAAAAAAATAGGTAAGAATGTTGTGATAGAAAAAGTAAAATTTATATTATTCTGCAAAAATATTTCCTCACGTAAACAAAATTGTCTAGTGCATTGCTAATGGAAGGCACACTCTTCAATTTACTTTTTTCTTACAGTTCTTACTTGACTACAGATATTATAAAAAATATCCAGTTAATTATTTAATTCGATAAAAGTTTACTCGTGAGAAAATTGCTAGGCTACTATAAGAAAGAAAATTGCCCTCTTCCATTACGCACTATGTCGCATGGCCTAATATTGTATTAAAAATGTATTTATACAAATTTTAACATTTCTAGAGATATGCCCGTACATTCAAAATTAATTAAGAAAATGTTAAGCGAGTAATTTTTATCGAAAACGAAACATATTTACAAAGTGTCCTATCAAGCCCACAATTCCAATTGACGCCCTTTGCATTTCGCTGCCGGCTATTAATTTATTTTTAATTTCGTCTCTGAAGAGGCGCGAGCGGTTTATTTAACTATACATGTCGATGCTATATGTCTGTCTTTGTGGATGTTTTAAAAGTTTTGTACTCTGTTCGTCCAATTCGTTTATTTATTTTTTTTCAGTAAACCTCGGTTCGAAAAGGGATTTTTCCAAATGCAATGTTTTTTAACGAATGCAGTGCATTTTTTAAAGAGTTTCAGTGTGAGAGATGGAAACAATGAAATGCATTATACATTGTTAAGTGTTTGCTTTAGATGTTTTTTTGTGATCATGAACTTTGATTTTCAGCCACTAATAATGTCACGAAGGATTTTTGTTACGATAAATGTGTCTTTTACACAAATTTTGCTAACAACACCGATCAATTAAACATTTTTTTCTTTTTGTATATAAGAACTATTAGCTTTGCAATGGACACGCTGTTTTTTTAATCCCGGATCTTCGTAAAATTTCTTAGGTTTTTTTTTAAAAAAAGAAAGAAAAGTCCTTTTATCCAACCCTCACAAAAGATCCATAAAATTTCGAAGAGAAGAGATCGGGATACTTTTGCAAAAGTACCTTAAATGCAAATCGCTGAGAGGCTGCTGTTAACGAGACAGCAAGATGGCAGTGGTGCAATTAAATTTTAATTTTAACCACACAAAACACGTTTACTGTGATATCAGCAAACTTTTGGTAAGATACAAACTACGCGAGTTCATATAAAAAGAATTTATCACTATATATATATGTACGTACAACATGAGTTCCTCGCTGCACACACCACACACGAGTAGGTGTAAAGGAAAATGCATGCACTTTAGTCTGCTTACTGCTTTAATTAACACTGAGCTTAACGATTCCATTGGTACAGAGTAGTTTACACTAGTTTTATTTCCATTAATTTGCAATTCTATTTTTAACGAGCATTTGCAAATTTGAAGCAACGTTGAATTTAGTTAGCAAGAAGCAATTTGAAACTGTAAGGCTCGTGAATATTGAGAAATAAAATTTAGATTAGTCGATCCGATACTTGCTATACGTATTAAAGGAAAAGGCCTGCAGATAAGGGGCCGGCAGAAAAGAGAAAAAAGAATCGCATGGCAGCGGCATAGCTTGTAATACTGAATGTAAAAAAGTAACAGCAGGCGCTGCATGAATTCCGAGTGCTAGAGCATACGACACTAAACATAAAAGGACACGGCGTATACCGAAAATGTTTAAAATAAAAAGTGTAAGGGGAAAAAGCAAGAGATTCGTTCGATTTGGCAGGATCGCGGCGACCAAGCCTGGCGTCGCTGCACAGCTCGACCTCTTCGGCCAAGAGCTACAGTGCACGGCGATTGGAGCGCGAGCGCAACGAGAAGGAGCAGCGGCAGGCTCTGGTCGAGCTGAAGCTGAAGCAGCAGCAGCAACAGCATCAACTTCATCAGCAGAGCGCACCGACGCCCAGTCCCAGAACGCCTCACTCGACCGACGAGCTGCTACCCTCCGTTGAAGAAGCCACTGAAATTTTCTACAATGAGGTATAACTGGTCCCTTGCAATTATTATTTTTAAAAATTCGCAATTTCTTACTATTGTTACTATTACGGTTCCTCCCAAGAGAATAGTAATTCTCTCGATGTTACAATAATACTGCAGACATGTCTATTAGATGGAAAAGTTGAAAAAAGTGCGAGGCTGCGAGTCGGCGCGTTTTGCCGATAATCGAAGCGCCGCATTGTTTTGCAGCCTGTTGTGTGTGCTGACGCCTTTATCGTATTGCAGCAGATACCGACGACATCCGGAGCTCGACTCGAGAGCAACGGGGCGCGACCGAAGACGACAACGACGAGCAACGAGGCAGCCAGCCCCCTGTTCGAGGGCGACGCGACCCCCTGCACCTCCGCCGGCGTCTACCGCTGAAACGCCTCCAGTATACACGCGCATTTATTTCAGACAATTGTATAAAAAATTCAATTAAAAAGGCTAAAGAAGGAAGGCGCGGCCACGAGGTATTTCCTACGTAGCTCTACTCTTTTAAATATGAACGAGTGAAATTGGCGGCGGAACGTAGTTTGCTCATTCGAGTGGCGGTCAATCAATTTCACGTATTCATGTTCACGGAGTAGCGAGTAAATATCGTTGTGATTCGAGTAATTATTCAGTCACTTAGTTAAGGATCGTGACGTATGTTTGTACGCGTATTTTAGGGAGACTCGATTGTTTACGCGAGTGCCTCCTTCATTGAGCGACCGAACTATCAGTACGCAATCGCCCTCTTAAGAAATGAAGCCTCTTGTAAAATCGTACGAGAAAGAATTTAGAAGAAATTTCAACAGTCACAAATAATACACTTGGTTCATCTTTTTTCCTAAAATTTTATGCGACTTTTGTCACATGGGTATACACCGGTCGTTAACTTCTACTACACTCCTTCAATTTTATTTCAATTTTCTTCAAAAGAACAATGTTTTTACACGAGATTTGCATTTGCAGTAGGCGCGATGTTCATTTTGTCGGTAATTTAACAAGCGCACACTCAAACGCCTAAGAGACTCATCTGCAAGTGCGAAAGAAACTTTCATTACGGCGCTAGTCAATATAGTAAGTTTAAAAAGATATTGTTGATAATAAAGCTTTTTAATATGTGCACATAAGCTTTCTTTTTTACCAAAGTGTGCCTAATTATGAAACCTAACGTGATTAAATCTTTAGATCCGATTGAACAGTTTTTCTAACTCCGATGTTGCAATTCTTTCTCTTTTTTACCGAGATTATTTACGGTTTTTAGCTAGAAATGAAATTTTGGAAATCAAGTCGATACTTATTGTCTACTAAGTATCTTCACTTTTATAATTATTTAAGATAAAAAATATCTGATAAACGTGTCAACGAGGACGAAAATAATTTCGCACTTGCAGAATTGAAAAACACGAGTAAATACGTGAAAATAAAAGGAGCATTCGTTTCTGCAGTTGTCAAATCCGAGTACGAATTCCCAACAATACAAAATATCGATTGACGAATATCCTTCGAATGTAACATACGCTGCCTTTTTCAAACAAGAAGAAAAACAATTGAAAGCCTTCGTTTTTATTGTACCACGGTAGTAAGCATAATGGAGAAATTAATTATCAGGCGATTAGGCTTCAACGAGTTAAACTTGCGTTTCGAACCGTCAGTGTGGCGTTAGAGTGCGTCAACCGTTTCAATTCTATTGACATAGGAAAAAATAATGTACAATACGAAGAAAATTGTATGGAAAATTATCGGCAAAAAAAATTGTTATCGGCGAATATTGAATCTTGTTTGATATTGAAGTAAAAGTAAGAAAAAATTGTCAAATAGTTTTTACGTTAAGGAGTATATATATATATAAAAAGAAAGAGATATGCAAAAGAAGAAGAAATGTAAACGATCGATTTAATGCGAAGAGAGAGAAGATTGATGTGCATGATGTTTATAAAAGTCGATGTAAACAGCGTTATCGTTTTAGCCCATTTTGAATGTTTACTGTACGATACATTGTAATATAGTCGTTGGGCAAATAAAGCTCATTTTTCCTACGTGATCGGAAATGGATTTTCTAGTGATTTTGAGGAAACTCGCCAGAGGAGGTTTTATAACGGGAATATTTTATTAAAATACAAAAGCGGGGGATTTAGACGGAGAGCAGATAATTAGTCGACCTCCTCGATAGTCGGACCAGCGGCGGCGCCAGGAGCAGCGGTCGGCGGGGCCCCGCCGGCCTGGTAGAGCTTGGAGACGATGGGACTGCAGACGGCCTCGATCTCCTTCTGCTTGGCCTCGAACTCGTCCTTCTCGGCGAGCTGATTTCCGTCGAGCCAGGCGATGAGCTCATTGCACTTGCTGAGGACGGTCTGCCGGTCTGAGTCGCTGATCTTGTCCTTGAGTTTGTCGTCCTCGACGGTGCTCTTCATGTTGAAGCAGTAGGACTCTAGCGCGTTCTTCGCGGCGATCTTTTCGCGCTGCTGGTCGTCCTCGCTCCTGTACTTTTCCGCCTCGTTCACCATGCGCTCGATGTCCTCCTTGGACAGTCGGCCCTTGTCGTTGGTAATGGTGATCTTATTCTCCTTGCCAGTGGATTTCTCGACGGCCGAGACGTTGAGGATGCCGTTGGCGTCGATGTCGAAGGTCACCTCGATCTGGGGCACGCCTCGGGGCGCCGGTGGTATGCCGGTCAGCTCGAACTTGCCCAGCAGGTTGTTGTCCCTGGTCATGGCGCGCTCGCCCTCGTACACTTGGATCAGTACACCCGGCTGATTGTCCGAGTAAGTGGTGAAGGTTTGCGTCTGCTTCGTTGGAATGGTGGTGTTGCGCTTGATGAGCGTGGTCATAACGCCGCCAGCCGTTTCGATACCCAGCGAGAGGGGAGTGACGTCCAGGAGCAGCAAGTCCTGAACCTCCTCGGACTTGTCGCCGTGCAGAATGGCAGCCTGAACGGCGGCGCCGTAAGCCACTGCCTCGTCCGGGTTGATGGACTTGTTGAGCTCCTTGCCGTTGAACAAGTCCTGCAGCAGCTTCTGAATCTTGGGAATCCTCGTGGAGCCTCCGACGAGCACGATACTGTGGATTTGGCTCTTGTCCATTTTGGCGTCGCGCAGGGCCTTCTCTACGGGCTCGAGGGTGCCCCTGAACAGGTCCGAGCAGAGCTCCTCGAAGCGCGCGCGCGTAATCGAGGTGTAGAAGTCGATGCCCTCGAAGAGGGAGTCTATCTCAATGCTGGCCTGGGTCGAGGAACTGAGGGTGCGCTTGGCGCGCTCGCAGGAGGTGCGCAGCCGACGCACCGCGCGCTTGTTGCTCGCCAGGTCCTTCTTGTACTTGCGGCTGAACTCCTCGATGAAGTGGTTGACCATGCGGTTGTCGAAGTCCTCGCCACCCAGGTGCGTGTCGCCCGCCGTCGACTTCACCTCGAAGATGCCGTCCTCGATGGTCAGCACCGAGACGTCGAAGGTGCCGCCGCCGAGGTCGAAGATCAGGACGTTTTTCTCGCCGGAGGACTTCTTGTCGAGGCCGTAGGCGATGGCGGCGGCCGTCGGCTCGTTGATGATGCGCAGAACGTTCAGGCCGGAGATAGTGCCGGCGTCCTTCGTTGCCTGGCGCTGCGAGTCGTTGAAGTAGGCCGGCACGGTGATCACGGCGTTGCTTATGCTTTTGCCCAGGTAAGCCTCGGCGATCTCCTTCATCTTCACCAGAACCATCGAGGAGACTTCCTCGGGGAAGAAGCTCTTGCTCTCTCCTTTGTAGTTCACTTGGATCTTGGGCTTGCCCCCGTCGCTTATCACGTTGAACGGCCAGTGCTTCATGTCGCTCTGGACCGTTGCGTCCTCGAAGCGGCGCCCGATTAGACGCTTGGCATCTAAAATACAAGGCAATTAACGAGTCGTCTTTTAGTAGCCTCTTTTCGAGCAAATAATTATTCCGCGGAGTTTGGGCGACGTCCAAACGCCGTTTATTTTAAAAAATCATTTAAACTTTCGTTTGAACTTTTGCAAAGCAGCAGCATTCTGCATTGGTCGGAACATTCAAATATAGGTAAGACAATTAATCATTTGCAACTTGACATTATTCGCTACTTAAATTAATTTAAATTTAAATGAAACGAAGTTGGGGCCACTCACCGAAGATGGTGTTGCTGGGGTTCATGGCGACCTGGTTTTTCGCCGCGTCTCCGACGAGGCGCTCGGTGTCCGTGAAGGCCACGTAGCTGGGTGTCGTCCTGTTTCCCTGATCGTTGGCTATGATCTCCACCTTTCCATGTTGGAAGACGCCGACGCAGGAGTACGTCGTGCCAAGGTCGATACCAATTGCGGGTGCCTTAGTCATCGTCTGTCGGATGCAGATTCATTGGAAAAAATCGTAGACAGATTCATTGTCCCGCCTGCGCCAATCCGTCGGATCGTGAAAATTTCGAAAAAGGAGGGCAGCGAGGCGCGCCAAAGTTTGCCTACTGTTGCGTCACGCTCCATTTTTTCGTAGCTCAAATGCTCAAATGGCCAGTCTCGAGAACGCACTACGGAACTTGGAGAACAAAGCAGCCAGTGGCCTTGGAAAAATCTAGTACGCCGACCTTCGTCAACCTTGTAATCCGTTCTAATTAATTAAATTAATTTGCGCTAAATTGAAAGAAAAAGTCACAGCACGACGCACGAGTGAAAAACTAAGTAAAGCTGAGTGCACAATTTAATAAAGTTGTTTGTGCTTCCGCAACTCTTTCGAATGCTCTTCGCTCGAAGGGAGTTTGCGCGAAAATAGACGCGGTAAAGTTGATGATAGCTCCCGAAGCGTTAAAAATAAAAACGCACTCACCTCGGCTCTCTCGAATTTGTTTCTCACTCGCCGCTCGAGCAAAATTTCGCGAGACTCGTCCTCTCGAGCAGCTGCAAGCTCTGCGCGCTGCGCAGCTTCCGCGGGCGTCTTTTAAACACTCGAAATCTCGCAGTTCGAGAAGTTTCGCAGCGGCCGAGCCACGAAATCGCTGCGGTCCGATTGGCGCGGCGGATAATGGAGGCCGCTCGGCGTGAATATAAAGGGACGAGGCGCGATGAGACGGTAACGAATCGAAAACACTGGAATCAAGAGTGTGCGCGCGAGCACTCTTGGCTATTTTTAGATCAGCCGGTGATTTTCGCTTTCTTCTCGCAAAGACCATATAACCGTTTTAGCTCGGTTTAACGCTCGCGATTTAATTTTAAAACGCTCTGGGAGACTCGGAATAACCCAAGTGCAATGGCACTTAATTCTCTTTTTGAAAGAATCTTGTGTGCTTCGGAACTAGAACACTTTTTTCCTCTATGAAAAAATTTGCAAAAAATCCTTTTTAATCTTTTGACGATTTTATTAAATACAAATATCAGTATATATACTTTTTCAAACACATCGTAGGTTCTTCTGCAAATAAGAAGAAATGTTGTTATAGTGAAAGCTTCTTCACACTGTCGATAAAAACGCGGCTATGTACAGTTGATTCGAACGATTTTGTGCTTAAAAAAAGTAAAAAATTAATGAAATATGTTAAATGAAAACTAGTTTTCAACCTTATCACGCGAATGACATCAATGTTCTTTTAGGCTCCTTTCATTTACAGCTAATTCTTGACTTGATATAAAAATCCCTATGCACTGATGAGCTGCGTTTTTCTTTTGACGTGCTATTTCAAAAATTGTTCTTTAGCAATCGATCATTAGATTACAGTGAAAATTTTCACACGAATACACGAATCAAATATCTTTTTGTTATGCTATACAGTGGTAAAGTAACTTTGGTAAAGCATGCCCATCGCTGTAGTAGCAAATAATGTGAAACAAGACCACCAAGTTGCCAATCCAAAAATACCTCTGAACACCTCCGTGGTAAAGATCTTGAAAATAATATACACGGCAACGATCATTAAATGTAAAAAAAGAATTACCAACCATTGGAAAAGAAGACCAAATAAAATAAAAATTTTCATTTTATTTTACCTGTTTAATAGAACTTAAAGCAAGATGAAACTCTTGAGCAGTTTGTGCAACAGTCTTTTCTGTATCATCAGAAAAAATTTTTGGTTCTGGAGTTGGTTGTGGTGCAGGGCATTCTTCCAAATCTGTATTTTTGAATAAACCTTCCCAGCTATAACCACCTGAAAATTTTTGAATTTTTAAATAGACAATAATATTCACAATCGTCAGATGTCTTCTTACCTAAAGTTTTATACATAAAGGTACAGTATAAACAAATGATTAATGGAGCAATATATTGCATTGCCACAACACAGAGGTAGTAAAATACTGCTGCAATCTGCAACAATTAAAATTACAATTACTTTTTTTTGTAATGAAATTATAAAAGAAAATATAAATGAGTAATAAATAATGAGGTTCAGTAGAAAGTTTTACCTTTTTTTGAAATTCTTTATTTGAAATTCTACCAGCTTCCTTTTTTTGAATTTCTAACCTCTGGTTAGCCAAATTTAAATAAGCTTGCAAGTAAACAGGCATTAACACTAGTTTTAAAAGAACAGCAACAACTATAATAATTAGTCTTAAACTTTCAAAACTATTAGGTGTCATACTAAAAATGAAAAAGAATATCATAAACATATATTACTAATTTTTTAAATTTTATAACTGAATAACGTACACTGGCTTTGTCATTCCAGAAAAAATTCTCACAGTCAGGTAGTCACGACTTATAGGTTTAATCCATAAGCTTGCTAATATAAGCGGAGAAGCATAGCTAAGATTAGCAAGTAAAAGAAGAAGTTTATTGTCCTTGTGGTATCTAAAAATCATTTGTTTAATTATTTAATTTATTAAAATAAAGTAATAAAAATGAAATTACTTTAAAGCATCCCAATGCATTTTGGATACTCGAAGTCCTGGAAAAGTGAATAGTGATCCCACAAATCCACAAGTAACAGCTAAGACAAATTTAACTATTATCTTTGAAGCTGGACCACTAAAATTAAAACATTATTGTAATTATCAATTGAAATGAACATGATTGAACTAATAAAATTAAAATTACCTTGATGAAAGACCTTGATTGTGTAAAAATACAGAAGCAGTGTGATTAAAACTCATATACGCACTGTCTAAACCCAATTCAAGAGTATTTTCATCTACAATCAAAACCATCATAGAAATTAGAAGGTAAGCAAATCCTGTCACAATGCATGTAGATCTTTCTCCGATACTTTCGTCACTCTTAAAATATTGAATCCATAGTGTGACTAAAACCTTACTAAGATTTGTTAAGAAAAGTATAAATCTTAAATATGTAATTATTATTTTGTCAAAATCCAAGAAAAAATGTTAAAGGATACAATGCAAATCCTAAAACTAAACAACACCACAGCATACTCAGATTGATTTCATCCTTAATAGGATACCACTTATTGTACATCTTTGAATAAAAGCAAAGTATATAATTATAAATTATTAAACAACAAATAAATAGTCTTTGTGATATTCTACATGAAAATATTACAGATGATATACCTCAGTCATAATATATACTATTGCTCCATAAATAGAAAAGTCAAACAGCCATTGGAAATCTGAATAAAATTTTAAATGAATAATATCTAATGCAGTTACTTGTGCAGTCTCTAACGTTACATCTAAATTCCTTGGTATTTGAAATGTTTCTGGAATTTTTCCATTTTCTATGTACTTTCCTTTTTTGTGCTTCTCTTTTGGAATACCTACCAAGTTTTTTAACTCTTGGTCAGTTGGATAAAGATAACGTACCAATCTAAGATTTATTCAAATAAACAAATTCTAATTGAGGTATTGAAAAAATGTTAAATATTTTAATTGATATTAATAATTATAAATTATTACCCAGTAGAACACAACATCCATTTAGCTACAGAAAAATGTGAAGCCAATTTTTGAATTACACTAACCATAATCAGTGTAATGACCAATTGTGCTCCTAATAAAGCCTGAAAATTGAATAAAAATAGGACGAAATTTAATGAAAGTTAGTTTCAATAGAAAATTAGTCTTAAATTGTATACTTTATTAAGTACTCGGAATGACATATAGACAGAAATAGTAATGAATGAAAATTAAATGATGTTGTTCCTCACAAGATATATTGAGAGAGTAAAAATGACACTTACCATGGTGCTAAATAAATAATGCTTTATTTAAATAATTTAAAAAATATCACAAAGCTAGACGCTTCTTATTCATGTCATCGGCCCGTGTCTCTCATCGACAAATCAACTCTGCTCTCAGTACCTGAACTGTCTTACCTAAGTCATAGCTTTTTACAGGGTAAGAGAAGTTTGCCTACAACAAACGAACCGACAGAATACACGTTGCTGGATTTATTATTAGAATACATATTCCAAAACTAGCTACCAGCTGACTGGCGGGCCAAAGACTTCTTTTCTTAAGGTTAGTTCTCATTCCACGATAAAACGGTCAATTGCCGCCTGAATTAACCATCAGCGCCCTACTGCTTACTGCAAGCAAAATATTCTAACATATATAAATGACCATTTAATTTGTATAATATTTTGCGAAAGTTGCACTTATTTTCGGCTCATATTCCATGGCTTAAGTAATAATAATTAGGAACCTTTTTTCTAAGCAAGCGATCATAGCAATTTTTTATTCGTTTATTGTAACAAAATACGTATAAACATTAGATTTAAAGTAACCGCGCTTTCTACTGTGCGCATAATATCGTGAAATAATATATATTATATGATAACTCGCGATTATATTTTATCATACTTATTTTGTGGGTCTTTCAGGCTTGACCGCGAAATTTCAATAAACAAGAACTTAAGTAGCTTGCATTTAAAATATGAGGTTAAATATATATTAATTCATTCTTCTTTGCGAATCCCTTTCTGAAAGCTTCCGTTGTTCGTTAATTTTTGAATGTTGCCTGGCTGCTGGCTCAAACAAAAAGCTACATATATAATTTTAATTTCTTATCTTTGAAAACTATAATTGTAAATACGCATACAAAAATACTCGTAAGATTAGAACGTCACACGTGAACACAGTAAAATACACAAGAAAACATGAATGCAGGCGAATGCCATTATTATATAGATATCTATGTAATTAAAAAGTTGGCAACATTGCCGGTAGCGATTTTTGTTTGTATCTGTTAACCTCTAAATTCAATCAGTGTTCGATTTGCAAGATAAAACATTGCTAAAACTAATTGTTAAGATGGCATCAGGCTTGGAAAGTTATGTGAATCGTATCCTTTTAAATTATTTATTATTATATACAATAAATGCATTGCTGTCTTGTATATTTTCTGACAAAAATCAATGTTAGATACCGTTTCCATCATTACGTCTGATGGTCGCAATTTTATCGTAAGCTTTAATAGTATTAATATAGAAATATTAATGTTTAAATTAAAATTGATTTAAACATTTTCAACCTTATTTACATTATTAATTTATTAAATTTCTTTTAGGGAACTTTAAAAGGTTTCGATCAAACAATCAATTTGATCTTAGATGAATCGCATGAAAGAGTCTACAGTACAACACATGGTGTTGAGCAAGTTGTTTTGGGTCTTCATATTATCAGAGGAGATAATGTGTAAGTAAAACAATGGTAAACCATAAATGCAATATTGTACATAATTTTTAAAAAAGTAACACCTATTAATGTAATATAGCTAGTAGGGATTAGATTGATGAATTCATATTTTTTTACTTGCATTCATTACAATTAGTCTTATAATCAGAAAAGCTTAATTTTATTCACTATAATAAAACTATAATTTAATATTTTTAGGGCAGTTGTAGGAGAATTGGATGATGAAATGGATTCTCGATTAGATTTATCGGTTATACGTGCAGAACCATTGAGTTCTGTAGTACATTAAGAAATATGCCAGGCAAATAATATGCACTTATAATGGTATTATTTTTTAACAAAATATTGTAAATAGGTATATTATAAGAATGCTGCTGGAGATAATGCACTGTATAAAACAAGTTTTCTAGAATTTAATTCCAATAGAAAATGTTTGAATGAAATTAAAATTTTGTAACAACAAATTAAAAATTAAAACAAAATTCATTGGAGTTTAATAAATATATATTAAGAATTTTATAAATTTCTCAAAAATTATACTTTTAAAATAAAATAATATTTAAACAAAATAAAACTGCTTTATTTATATAACTATGTGGATAAGGATAGATTAACAACACAATATTTCAATAATTAAATATCTGTATTTTATAAAATCATAGATTGTCCAAAGTAAATAAGTGCAGTTTTCATAAAGGTACTTTGAGTTTCACAAATCAATTGTGTAACTGCATTTATTTAATAAATATAATACATTTTAAGAATGTACGTATTATATACATGGAAGACATAAGTAAATAAATTTCAAAATGTACGTAGAAAAAATCCTTTATTCTGCGAGCTTCGTTAAAAATCAAGTTTCATTAGAACAATTATAAAAAGTTCTTCATAAAACTTACAATTTTATGTAACTTCCATAATTCGTCGTTTATGTACAATAAATATTCATCGATTAAAGCAGGCAACATAATTTTTGTACGCTTTTTTAATCATATAGAATTTGAATATTCTGAGCTATACAGTGTCCTCTAATGGATAATAACTCATTTTTCCGTTACCAAATGTAAGGAGCTCTATGATAACGCACGAGGTTTCTCGCAATGTAAACTTATAAACGATAATAATATAATCTAATATAACATTATTTGTTTATACGACTATGGTATGTAACAAAATTTTATATAGCACGAATTAACGAAAGCAGCCTTTCATATTGTGCATTACTTAAAAATGCACATTATTTTAATTAATCAGACAGATTTTTTGTTGATAGCAAACGCTTTTTCGATTTACTTTACAAATTACGGCCCTTTACAAATATACAAATCGTCTATATTCAGTCATTAAAAAGTTTTTACTCGCACTTTCACATATTTTTATTAAGGGGGCCCATTATCCTTTTTTCTGGGCAATCCACCAAATTTCCCTCGCGTTGTTCGTCTTCTGTCCTTTCTATTTATTCTGCTTCCATTCCAGTCACCTGCATTTCCTCCAAAGTTAGGTTCATCTAATTGACCGTTAGGATTGAAACCTCGATGATCTGGTCGATCTTGATTCGACATATTTCCATAACCGCTGAAGTTGTCGGATGGATACCTAGACGGAGGACCATCATATGGAGGTCTCCCCGCATCCTGATTGTAGCCACCCATAGTTTGCGGACCGGCTCCTAGGAGTCCGACACCACTATTCCTTTGCGAGTTATACCGTGGATCATATTGATTCATGGGCGCTTGACCGGGTCCAGGGGTCATTTGTTGCTGATGATTGGGGCCTGGTGGTCCCATACCACCTATTCTCATGTTTGGAGGGCCCATCGGCCCTGGATTATTAGTCATCACTGGACCATCGCGCAGCATTGGACCCATGTTACCCATCATAGGATTGCCTTGCATCATCATTGGTGGACCCATTCCAGGACCGTGCCCAATTCCTTGCGTTGGCCCCATAACTTGATTAGGGCCCATTCCCTGATTGGGACCCATTCCTTGATTGGGACCCATTCCTTGATTGGGACCCATTCCTTGATTGGGGCCCATACCTTGATTGGGGCCCATACCTTGATTAGGTCCCATACCTTGATTGGGGCCCATACCTTGATTGGGACCCATAAGTTGATTAGGACCCATCCCTGGATTAGGACCCATGTTTTGCATCCCTGGTCCTGGCATGTTTGACGGACCTTGCATGTAAGGAGGGCCCATTCCAATAGCCATACCTAAAAGAACAATTATTAATTATGATAAGGGCTGTAAACTTTTTAACAACCTAAATGCATAATAATATATATTTTTTTTAATTTACCTGCCATATTGGGATGATCTTGAACAGAATGTTGCTGCACAGTCGTAGGTATAACTTTAGGCACTGATGCTTCAAGAGCTTTTCGTCGTGGATCAGCGCGGACTAAGGGAGGGGACTTCGGCGTGTCTAATATTTTTACTGGAGGTGGTGACATCGGCGAGTCTGCCAGGTCATCTTTGCCTAGTCGGAAAATCTTTCGCAATCTTGGATCATACTTCACTTGAGGATCATTTTTTGTAAGCTTCAACCCAGTGTAATCAGGTCTTGGAACGTCCACCACATAAACCTAATAAATCAAATAATTTTTAATATTATTATTTTTATTAATAATAAATATAGTTTTATCGCAAGTAATTATAATTACCTTATAAGTTATGGGAGGGTGAGACGTTATACTAGCTTCGATTTCCGTGCAAGGCACATGCGGCACAGGCTTAAAGGTCATGCTGAGCATTTGCCTGAGATCTACATCACCAGATTTAGTTTCAACAGGATAATGGCTACCGACAACTCGAAGATCTGTATCGCCAAAGTTTGGTCCAGGTGGGAAACACCTCAAGTCCATGTCCTTCCGCCTATGATCTTGATCGAGTTTGGCCCGAAGATCCGTATCCATAGCTGCGTCCTGCGCTATGATGCCAGAACTGTATATACTCGGCTCGAGTCTTAGCGAGCGTGTCTCTTTAAGCTCTGCAGGTTTAGCAACTGGCAGACTGCTTGCTGCAGCGAGTGCAGATGCTTGCCTGCTTTCGTCTCTACGTTGTCGTGGATCACGGCTCATTCTTGGATCCCTTGATACATTGGCAGCTTGGGATGTCGAGATCGCAGCTAAACAAATAAAAATTTTATATTAATTTGTATTAAGGTCTATTAACTTTTTTACATCTTGTGAAAGATAATTACTAACCTGATGAACTGGGAGGCGATCTCGACGGACTATTGCCACCGATATCAGCATTAGACAATTGCGGCATCATATCGGGTACACTAGGTGTCATCTCTATTTGGCCACTGGATAAACTACAGTCTTTTTTAACTTTTGTCAATGAATCCTTGTCTTGTTTCTGACTATTTGACGAGCTTTGTGCTTTAATTGTCGACAAGAGCTTAGAAACCTCCATGCTTATATCAATCTTACTCAAATCACCGAGTTTGTCAACAATAGCAGCAGGTTGAGGTATACTTGCTGGCTGTGGAGTTAGGTCCTCCTCCTTTGACTCCAATTTTTCATCCTTCTCATCTTCATCTTCGTCTTCTTTCTGGATATCTTTTAAAACGATTGTCAATTGATCATCGTCGTCGTCGTCGTCATCATCGTTATCATCGTCAGAATACCAATTTTCTTGACTGATTTCCTGATCCTCGTTATTTTCCAAATTTTTGTAACTATCTTGCGCCTCACGCTGTTGCTGCTGTATTCTCATATACAACTCTTGAGTTTTTTTCGGAAGACTTGACGGAATCTCTTGACTAACTAATGTTGATGAAATTTTCGTTTCATCGACTAAATTACCAGCTGCTTTGTCTAAAATAGAAAAAAAAAACATTAGTTGCAATCATTTTAAATCTTGCTTATGTTGAATCAACACTTCATCACTACCGTTGTATTAAACAGTATTCAATACTCGTGTCAAAAGTGATGATTTCTGGATTACTACAAATTATCACCATAGCTTTGCTCGGGCGGTAAATATAGTCTTCCAAGAATCTCCTTTAACACTCAACTATCGAGAACTACCATTAATACGACTGTGAAATGCGCATGACTTCTTAGCATATATTTTAATGTGTGTACCTTGAATCTTATTTTTATCCTTGTCTTCATCATCAGTTGGCATTTCTATCACCAAATTTGTGTCCTCATCACGATCGCTTTCATCGTCAAGTTTGGTTTTGGTAAGACTCGCTGCTTCCTCAGCAAGACTAACAACAGAAGGTGTCTTGTTGGCCACTAGACCTCCCAACATCTGCCTCAAATCTACGTCCTTTGGAAGCGTGCTTAAAGGATTAGGAGGATCATCTTTTGACTCCTCTTCTTCTTTTTCAATTTTGGTAGACTCATTAGGACCACTTTCACTGTAGAAATTTATAGATACATTCGTCTTGTCCTGCTTGTTAAATTGAAGACCCAATTGAGTAGCCGATTGTACAACCATGTCAAACGGCACTCGATCTTCATCAGATCCCCAACGTGTTTTCTTCCCCGACGAAGATTTTCGTTCTCTATATGCAGAACTCTTCTCTCGACTCGATTCATCACCTTGAATATAAAATGGTTCATTATATTTTAGATATTTTTACTTAAACAGGTGTGTTTGCATAACAAAAGCAATCTTTCTATATACCATCGTCCCTTCCATCGTTGGATTCATCATTTGGAGTTGGAACTTTTAGCTCGAACAGACTTGGAATTTTCTGATTCCCAACATCTAGTCCTTGGGCTAGACTTTTCTCTGTTTTGTTTATGAAATACATAGCACCTTCTCGACTTAAGCGCGGAAAATTACCTAATATTTCCTTCGGGGCAGTCTCCAAGTGTTTCAACAATATATTCTTTACCTGCAAACATTTAACATTATTGCATTAGTCACGTAAACTTGAACAAAATTACAATAGTAATAATGAAATATGCGTCAGAATCTCGTTATAGAAGTATGTGATAAAAGAAAAAACAAACCTAGCGGAAGTAATTTTTGTATAAAGGCGCTAGAATGTGCATAAATGTTTGAATGGGTATCTAAAAATCTATTTCGTCGGCGTATTTTAAAGAGAAATGCATATTTTTGTGCAGAAAAATAGTTGGCGCAATTCAGAGTTGAAATAAAGGTTTGAAGAAATTTTACAGTATATTAGCCATAATGGAGGTAAAATAAGAAGTTCCGTAATTTAAATGGTATTTTTATTGTGCAAATCACACATTGGACGAAATATAATAAAAAAAAAAAAAAAATGGATTTTAAAATAATTGAAAATTTTGGAAAATGTTAAGATTTGCGAACCTGATCGGTCATTGGCTGATGCGAGAACTTGCAGTTCTCACCAGCGTTGCACTTAAGGCCGGTGTGGAAGAATTTGCAGGGAAAGTCGTGATGCATATAGAGGCATTTGTCCCTTTTAGCACAGCAGTCCATCAGGTAGAACTTGCAGAGCTCCATTTTCCGGGGCGGTAGGGCGTTGTGCGAGAAGGGGCAATCGTCGCCCCGGTGGCACTTGCCCTGCATGTAGTAGACGCATATCGATTCTGGGTCCTGGTTGTGCTCGTTTCCCTGGTTGCGTCGACTGTTGCGGTCATTCCTCAGCTGCACTCGATTCTTGTTTTTGCCGCCGCGCTCATTTTTCGCCGCCCTGCGACCAGCTGCGATCGGAAGCTTTTTATTTCGGTCTAAGTGCGGTAGTTGCGAATGCTGCTTTGTCGGCGCCCCTACGTTTCAAACAATTTCATTGTTGCACAATTAAAAAAACTATTCAAATTAATCAATTGAATGGTAATTAATTTAATATGCTTTATTGAATTTATTTTTCTTTTTAATGCAGATAAAACAGTAGACTAAAATTAATATTGTTAATTAGCTATTAGTAAGCATTTGAGCTAAAGCTTCTAAAACTTGCAGTCATAGAATCAGTTTAAAGAAATTCGATTTCAATAGATTTTCGAACAGCTTTTTTCTGCTAAACAATGAAATGATCCAGCCGGAGGTTCAAACCCACTCCACAGTATTTTATGTGTACGTGTGAGTAGACAAAGCGCGAAAATGAAAAGTTAGACGGTAAATTGTTATTTAAGCATATGACGAGTGAGAGACGAATGATATTAAGCATTAAAAACAGCATGGTATAGAAATAGCGAGAGAAGCGGATAAAATAATTAATATTAATTACATCTTCCGCCTCGTTTGTTGTCCTCTCTGTGACGGTTACCAATGGCTCTATCCTCGTAATCGGAGCCGCTATTGTAACTGTCATGTTCACGCCTAGGAGATAAGTTTTCATGAGAACCTTTCCTGAAGGGGGAAGCACCGCGTACGAACATCATTTCTTCCTCGTCGTCATTTGCGTTCTCCTCGTCGCTCATTTTCTTTTTCTGCAACGAAAGAAAACAAAGGCGTCAATAAAACTATTATTTGAATTTTCCATAATAGTGTTAAAACACTATCACGATGTTATTACCTTCTGGTCCCTGGGACGATCCTCTTCCTTCTCCTCACGATTCCTCTTTCTATTTTTATTTTTGTTACTTTTGTTGCGGGCTTTCTGTTCGTGACTCTTGCCCTTTTCTTCGTCGATTCTTGCCTTGATGGCCTTTTCAACGTCCCCAGCCCAGTCATCGCTAGCCACACTCTTTTGCCGATTCAGTCTGTCTACGCTGCCGGCCTTTTTGTTTTTGTTAAACTTTTCGAAACCCTTTTGCTTGGGCGAATCAACCACGGGAGGTGAAGGCTTGGGTGCTTCCACTGCCGGCTTCGGTGGCTCGGGCACCGAAACTGACTCCTCATCCTCGTCCGACGGTATCTCTCCATCCTCCAGATCGTTGTCGTCATTGCTGCAACGATATGCAATTTTTTTCAATTTCCCAAAATTTTTTACTTATGCAACATCACAATTTAACTTCAAACTTATATTATGCACATTATTTTAAAAGTTATTTTTATTTCAAGCCGAATGCCAGATGTCAGATGTTTTCTTGAAAAAAAATCAATAAGGGAAAGATATTAAAATTGAGTTATCGTTAAAATAAATCAGCCTTGCTTTCATTCGTTCTTAGTTTTTACGGAATTTTTCATTATTAATTGAAGACATCGTTAGTGTAGTCAGCAGTAGCGCTTCGTGGCGAATAATTTAATTTTAAGACTACGCGTAGTAAATACGAAATCGATTACTAGCCTCGGTAAAGACATCGTCCACCTCTCACTGACGTTTAAATTACTACCACATAAATCGATCGACGCATGACCGCATTTTCCTTAAGCATTACTCATTACTATTCCGCTGAAATTACTGCAACGCTAAACATTTTTGTGCCTTCAATAAGAATTTCGTATAAATTTCGGCGGAATAATTTTGTTCATATTAATTAATTATTTTAACAGGTAATTTATGTTACAGAATATTTTCTTAAAAAATTACAATGCTATCTAAAAAATGTACATTTTTAAATTATATATATGAAATTTTTTCAAGTAGAGTAAGTATAAAATACTCTGACGGAATAATAATAACAGCATCATTTTTTCAATCCTGCTAATAAATCATTATATGTACATTATCATTAATCACTTGTTTATCATAAACTCCACTAGAAAAGAAACGGAAATAGATATAACTATTATCCTCTCCACAAATCCACAAGCCGCTTATGAATCACTGATATGTTTTAATAATACAAAAGCATATTATCGCGGTATAATTTATTTGAATTATGAATTTCTGTAACGTAACATTGTTCTTTTAATTGCAGGATTTAACCTTTAATTCATTTAAAATTCAGCATAGAAATAAATAGTATAACGTGCACTTCCCGACTGATCCAGTTAATCATCCAATAAAACATATTTTATTTTTCTTCTTCGAATGTGACAAAAGTCACGTAATGCAAATTTTCAGTTGCAAATCTGAATTCCGAGTTTATAAATAATGAACGTTTAACATTGTAGCCTAACAATATATTATTTTTCTATGTTTCAATTAAATAAGGTATCCGTAGCAGTTTTCGCTATTTCAAATATGCTTGAATATTCAGAACTTCTATTATACGAGTATGTGTAGTAATTTTCTTAAGCATTTTTCTCATTACACGATTAAGAATATATCGCCGATTTCCTAAATATTTTATAATTATGCGTAATTTTGACAAAGCCGAGTCTTGTTATTAATTCTAAATTATTTTTATTGCGTGGTTATGGATGAGGTTCAATTCACTCTCAATATTTAAAAATGACGTATAAACTTCTTTTAATTATTTACTAAAAATTATGCAAGAATTTTACTGATAACACTTTTTTTTTCATTTCTAATTTCAAACGAGCATATTTATATAATTTGCACTTTGCGCAAACAAGTGGAACCATTAAAATGTAGAACGTACCATAAAATAACCATATGAGCCAAAATAAAAAAAATTGAAATCACAATTTACATAAGAAAAACCTTCATTTTTTCTTCACACCTACAAATTAGCGTAAGATGTTATTTATGTTTTTTTAAACTTTTTCATCTAGAAACTCCTATTAGTAGGCTATTTTGGAAATTAGCAGCAGATAACGAATTGCCTGAGTGGAATTATAAAAAAAGCTGCTCTCCAAATTTATAGCAGTGCGTGACTGGGTTTTTCAGTGATTATTTGACCGATAAATGCAGTTGGCGAACCAGTACATTCACGGTATAAACTTTTTACCTTTAAAATCAGTGAAGGCTTCGCTGACTTTATTAGTGAATGTTTAATTTTATAAATTCTAAACAGTGAAGTAACACTGAGTATGCAATTAACCATTCCTTTTTTATCAGTGACTACATTTTTACTGAAAAATTTCACTAGGTATTGTATAGTGTATATTCACTACACGGAGAATAATTGTTAGTGAAATTTATTTGATGCTTTAACTTCTATGTGCTTTGTTCAAGCAAGTAAGAAAATAATACCTAAAAATTCAATACAATTTATATTTATAATAGTTATTATTTCAGTAAATTTTACTAATGACTTTTCTCTGTGTATAAATGAGTGAAACATTTTTAACTCTTGAAAATAGTGTATGTAAGCTATTTTTGAGTTGCGTTTCAGTGCTTTAGATTTTGAGAGCAATCATGCCGGTCCGTATTTCATAAATAACAGCAAAGAAATTTTTATTTCGTTACTTATGGCAATACATGTCGTGCATATTGAAAAAAAGTGATTGTTCAAACCTTTGAATGACAGTGTCAGCCGCGGTAACGCTCTCAAGGGCCATTATTGCTCAACGAAAAGAATCCTACGCGCAAAGTAGGCTCAAGAGTATATCTCTCTCTCTCTCTTTCTCTCTCTACATAAACGGCGGGCGGGGGCTACACTTTATGGTCCAGCTCTGGAAGTGGAAAAGGTATGCGCTGCTTTTCGCGCTTGGCGCATGCACGCACGCAAAGGGTTCGTCGTGCTCGGCCTCGGCTGCCAAGGCGAGAGCGCCGCGGGATAAAAAATGTCCGGCTCGTGGGCTCAACGTGCCGCCCTCCTCAATTCGCCGAAGAAAACCAAGTGCCTTGCTCGCGGAGACATGCTTTTTCCCTCCCGGCGATCCAGCCCTTCCTCATCGCACCCTCTTCTGCCTCCTCCGCTCAGCTGAACAACAAAAGAGAAAAAAATCTGCTTTGATTATGTGGGTAAATTGCACTGGGATAGTATTTCTTCGCCGCTTTCCTTTCATTCGCTCGGATCTGCTCGCACCGCGGAGAAATCGCCAAGGGAAAAGCCGCGCGCTCTCTCTCTCTCTCTCTCTCTGTCTCTCTGTCTCTCTGACATACACACACCTACATAAAAACGCGCGCGTACCCCTTATCAAGCTAAATACGAAATCGCGGTGATCGCAAAGCAGCTGCGCGCGATAAATGTTCACGAAGCTTCTTATATACAATTATAATTGCTTGATTTATTGTAGAATATTTTTCACAAGTTTCAAGGCGAAAATTGCGGAAGGAGAGCCATCTTATACTAGCCTACGTCATTGACCATTTAAGTACCAAATGCACGACAGATGTATGTTTTCGTAAGGTTACTTATTCAAACTAAAGGAGAATTATTCTTAATAAACAATGCGTCAAGTTTACACTATTGGTCTCACGCGCTATCAGTCTGCACGTGTTTGACTTTTGCTTTTGTTTACCTATTATCGATTGCGATAACAGATACATTTATGTAGCTTTCGCCTTTGCTATCATTTTCATTCTTTTTTAATTTTCTAATATATTTTTAAAAGTTTTTTAATACTTTAAGAGGCCTTAATCCAGATCTATGTGATTAACCGCATAAAAAAAAATAATAAGAAAAATATTTAACATGTTTATACATAATATTCTGTTATTAAATAATAGAGAAGAATAAACCGAAAACTAAAAATGTGCTTAATGCCTCGCAAGCTAGAACAAACCAGCAGTAAGTGGTGAATATTTACTACTCCAAAAATATGTTTAATTCTGCTGGTTCGTTTTAGCTCGCAACGTATTATATAACAAAAAAAATTATTACGATTATCCATTTTCAAGTGCGAACGAATAAATTATTTAAATTTGAGATTAAAATTTGACCCAACGTTTTCTTTATTTTTTGTTATTAAAAATGCAAGATTCTATAAATCAACTACTTTTTCCTGTTTTTGTTTACACTGAATCCAGTAGATAAGGCAAAATATTGCGATTGTAAAGGCGAAGTAATTAGAAGCAGGCGTTTTTACAACATTGCAATTATAATAATTGGGATAAGTGTAAGCCGAAAATATCGCACAATTACAATGACCCATTTAATGTTTTTTATAAAAAAATAAAAATATTAAAAAATTGTTATAATTCTAATTAGTTTAAAATATTTTCTTGAATTGTTACAAAAAATAAGTTAGAAAATAGACGGCGCGTGAAGAAATATAAAATCGGGGCGAAAATTCTGTGGACTTTGTGCGGTATATATTTGGAAGGAACTCTGTAAGAGTAAAAATAAAGCAAAAGCGTGGCTTATAACCATACCACAGAGAGCAACAATAACGAATGACCGAAGCGTCACAACAGCGACATTGTTTTCACTCTGAAAATTGGAAAAGTTGCGCAGCGCTTGTGTAGATAAGCGCAGTATCGTTCGAAAGCATTTGCTCTTAGGAAAAAAATGCACATCATTTACTGAAAACCTTGTGAAATTAATTTCCCATTAGTCTACTTTTAAAAGATAAACAGATTAAAGAGAGGCAAACAGGTAAAAGTAGTACGCAAAAGTCAAAGACATCGAGTAGACTGATAAAATACATATAAAAAATGAAAGAAAATTTGAATAATAATTTTGGATAGTCAAGTAAAATCGACTATCCTTTAATCGTTAGTGTTTATATACCTACTTTGCATTAGTATACTTGACCTATCGTGTGCTACTGTGAAACAACACTGTATCATGTATGGCATGTATATGTACACATTGGCGGGATCTCGTGTCATCGGACCGTTCAGTCGGCGCCTCATTTTTTTTTTCTCGAAACATATTAGCTGTCATTATTCATAAGCACTCACACGTTCCTGCATACGTATAATTAACGCATATATGCACATGCATCTGTCGATTATTGTTGGGGCATTTTGGATTATCCTCTCCTTGATGGCATCTCCAATTCTCTCGTCATGTACCCGCGCGGAAGTAGTACAAAAGCATCGACTTATCATCCGATCCGAGCTCTTTTTCCTCTTTTTCATAAATTATCAAACATAGGCCCGAGTACATCCGTCGCGTAGACCATGAGTTTTTTTCGCACGGCGTTACACCGGAATCACGATCATAACCTGTCATCGATCGTCTGCTCCGTACTCTCTGCGAAGGGCAATTTCCCCGTCGCCCCTCCTCGTTCTCTTCCCTACCTCTGTCCCCTCGCGGCCCCTCTCCCACACGACCAGCGTCTCTCTCTCTCTCTCTCGACCCCTCCGAGACACCTACAAAGCCCAATGCGATTTATGTGTGCGTGTATTGGCTTTGGTGTACGTGGCCGACGATGCGCGCGCAATGTGTACGCGTACGTGTTTTCGAGTGTCTACATTCTGAAAATAGCTGCGTTTATATGGCTTACATATGCATCTATATCCCACGCACCTTTATCGTCACAAGGATATAGATAGATAATTTACACTTTGCATGTAGATCACCGCGTTGCCAATTGCCATGGACCGCGCCTGAGTCACGCAATGATTTTGCGAGGCCAAGAGGTCAGGCGAGTTGACCATCTTGGATATGACTCGCTCCGCCGAACGTCCAAATCGCCGTTATCCGCCATCGCGACGCGAGCGCAGCTGACCGTCTATGCATGCGTACAAGACTGCGCCCGTGCAATCTCCCGAAAAATCCAATACGTACTTCATATAGAGCGAATGCATGGTTATGATCTTCCACAGGGCATGGAGTTTACGATTTTTACAATCTTCTTCAGGAGTCGAGAGCTTCGCGCATCTTGTCGAACTGTCGTGATTTTCGCGAAAAAATTACCATTGCGGAGGAGAGAGAGAGAGAGAGACAAAGAAAACTGTCTAGAAAATATATATCGACAGTAAAAAACTGCTGCACGTGGATTTATATGTTCCGCGTTACCGTGGTGTGTACGTGCGAGGGAAGGAAAGAGAACGATGACGAAGTGTAATCTGGCCTCGTTGCGCGATCGACTCTGTGCAAAACAATATGTCGTCGCGATGCAGAGCGCGAAAAGGTCGGCGTAACCAGTGGAGCAAAATGCGGGAAAGAGCGAGTCGAGAAAGGCTTCGTACAAGCGGAACGTTTTCACGGGATGATAAAACGTAGAACAAAAGAAAAAAGTAAAGAGATGACGACGCGGCGACGACGGAGGTCCGAGACATTTGGACGCGTGCAACGCAACGTATATATACCCCCTCGAGTCGGATTTTTAAAAATTAATGAGAAAAAAATATGATGGTGTGCTTCGGTTATTACAAGTCTCGTTAATCCGGGCAGCAGCGAGCAGCAGGCAAAAATCGGTTCGCAAAATTTTACGAACAAGAGATCTCGTTATTGCTCTCGAGCGAAAAAGTGAGTCAGAATTATAGTAGTATTGCTGGCGTGATGAGTCGAGCGAAACTTGAAAGTTTTAAACTAAACATGGCCACATCTGGAACTATTCTGAGGTGCGGAGCAACTCGGCGGCACAGCCCAGCGGCCAGCTGCGTGCGTCACCTCGAAACGCCGTTCACTAAGCATGCCGTCTCGCTCGCACTCGTGGCCTCCGACAGGCCTCGCCCGAGCCTGCCAAGTGGGGATGAGCGCGCCAGCCAATCGCGACCCTCCTCTCGCTCGTCACGTGACCTGCCTTCTCTCGAGTCTCGCGTCTCTTGTTTTCCCTCTCGCTCCTTCCTTCTACTCTTTTGTGTCTCCACTCTTCTGCGCTTCCGCTGCTTTTCTACTTTATGCCATGTTGCACTGGCCTTCCCGAGATTTCCCAAACATCTTTTCCATAATTTCAATAATCTTTTATTTCTATCTACTTGTCCCAGACATTGCTCAACAAGTGTGTACCGACAAAAAATCCAATCAATTTAATGTTTATTACTTATTTTACGAATATTTTGACACCTTACCTTACGATCCTTTAATATAAATATTTTCAATACTTTAAATGCATGATAAATTTGATAAGTCGTCCAGAATACTTTTAAAAGTTTAGTTGTTCGCAAAAAATAAATGAGCAAGCAATTAATAAAATATTTATGAAAACAAATGTTACAATCGAATGCAAAATTTATTAAGTACTCTTCTGATGATCACTACTGCATTGTATAATGATAGGCAATGAATAATATGAATTGATAGTGGAAAACCAATTTTTTGCACTGTTCAAATTACACGTAAAGCACGTTGTACCTACCGCGTTTGCTTTATATCCTTTTCAGTTCTCAATCTTTTATCTCGGATCGAATTCTTACATCTCTGTTCTCTCTCTTTCTCTTTCACTCCCACGTAGTTAAAGCAGAGCTATGTTTGTGGAATGGGGAATAGACATTGAACCCTAATGTGCACTTTTATAGTCTTATACTAATGGATACTGACCCAAACACATAATTTTTTTTATAAATAATAATTGAACTTTAAAATTAATTTTATTGTCAACGTTTATTTTATGTATAAAATATTTTAATTCCTTAATTTCATATTTTATTTGGTATTGTTATGGATAAAGTTGTTTTTAAAATACCTTATTGCATTTCCTTATACAATTGCAAAAATGTGTAGTTGTCTGTTTTTTAATTTTGCAAATATTGTAAATTAGTTTTCACAAATTTTGAATTTAATGAACGTCTAATGAAGTTAGAATTACATAAATTCCTTTTCTTATTAGTTTCATTGTTTTATTAAATTTTCATTGAAAATTAATTAATATAGAATTTTATAAAAATTTACATAAATAGAAATACAAATTTCTTTTTAATTACATTAAATATAAATACTGCACGATCCAATTTACTCCACAAAATGTGCTCGCATCAACACATTAAATTAATAATTATAATTGATAACTTTAATAAACTTTAAACTTGTTTCATAAACCTATTCTTTAAGGCAATCACAGTCTTTTCGTTTTTCGGTTTTTAGTCCGAGAACTACGACTTTAGATTTTCAGCAGAGCGATGATGAAATGCAAATGAAATTCCACTGGACCAACATTGTCTTAATGGTATATCAGGAAGATGTTTAGGATTATGTGAATGTCTCCAATCTGATAAATCAGAGGTGCAGTCTGAATTTTCAGGCGGACCTTTCACTTCAATACCGTTGATGCATCTCTTACATTTAAACCTAAAATTAAAATCAGTCAGGAAAATTACTTCATAAGTAAAATTTCAAATTTAAAGAGTGTATAAAATAAATAAATTAATATTAATCATCTTACTTTGCATGTGTATCAGACACTGTCGATTCATCAAGACTGAACAAATCTTTCAATTCATTTTGAGTGAAATGTCTTGCTACATCTTCATCTTGATCAACTACAGTGGAACTAAGAGCCTTTTTATGTGCTTGTCTTTGGAAAATTTTTTCTTCGATACTACCAGTCTATAAAAGAACAGAATGTTAGTTTAATAAAACAGTGTTTTGAAAAAAAATCAAGAAAATTTAATTACACAAAGGAAACGGTAGACAAAGCACGGTTTTTTCTGGCCATCTCTCCAAACTCTAGCCATTGCCTGATCATCATTTGCAGGATTCCAATCAGGATCAAACATAACTAAACGATTAGCACCAATCAAATTTAATCCACAACCACCAGCTTTAGAACTTAGCATAAATATAAAATCACCACTGTCGGGATTATTAAAATTTTCTACAACTTTTCCTCTTTTTTTTATACTCATAGTTCCATCAAGCCTCACATAACGGTATTTTCGTTTAGCACATAGTTTTTCAAACAAATCTAGTGTTTGAGTGTAATTTGAGACTAAAACTATCTTATCTGTTGTGGTAGATTTTATGTAAGCTAATAAGCAATCAAGCACCATTACTTTACCAGAGAGCTCCGGCAGTAGTTCTCTAAAAATAATAAATAAAAAGTTTAAATACATAAATTTAAGAAATTTCAGTTTTACTTACTTTGTACTATAATTAGATGGTAATAATTTTGCAGCTTCTTCAAAACCATCTGCTTTTTCTCGAATTTTTTCATACACCAAATCTGGATGATTGCATAATTTTTTAAGAAGAGTAATAGCAGCTAAGGCTGAGAGACTTCCCTTTTTACTTGATCCATCCTCTGGAAACATTTTTTCGTAAAGTTAAAAAGTATTTAAATAGTTTACATATCTTGAAAATATTTTGAAATTTCTTTTAGATCTTACCTTGCATTGACTTCTTAATACTGTCACTTTTAATGAAACTTTTGTAAAGTTGAGTTTGTAGAGATGTCATCTTTATGCAAACAACTAATTCATACTTTAAAGGTAAATATTTAGACAATAATGCACTAGTTCGCCTAATAAGGCATTTATTTACTACTGTTACTAATTCTGTCAGTCTTTCTTGTGCCAGTTGGCGCTCTTTATCAGATGCACCAGCATCTTGTCCTTTAAGAATTGGATTTTCAAATTTTTTTCTGAATTCCTATTTTAAAAAAATTTAATTAATTTATAAATTTCATCATTATTAAATCAGTTTTTAAAGACACAATAGAATTACTTACCTGAGCTGTACCAAGTAAACCTGAATTTACAAAGTGAATCAAAGAAAAGTACTCTAATAGATCATTTTGAATAGGTGTTCCACTAAGTAAAACTCTTCGTTTTGCTTTTAAACCCATTAATGCTTGATAAGTTTGATTTTCAGAATTTTTTAATCTGTGACCTTCGTCACACAAAACTAATCCTACTTCATCTTGATGGAGCACATATGCGTGTAACCTAAAGGTTTCATAACTGATGATTAAAATTGGGTTAGCACACCTTCGTCCGTAAGTTTTCATAAATCCAGTCAGTTTGGCATCTATTTCTGACTTGCTTCCACCATCTATTGCTAGAGGTTTCACTCGATTGTTCAGCCATTTAAAAATTTCATTATACCAATTTTTTACTAATGAACTTGGAGCAACAATAATAGCCTTTTCTATTAAAGGTTTTGCTTCAGGACCTTGTTTAAGAAGTGTCCAGAGAAGTGTTATGCACTGCAAAGTCTTTCCAAGACCCATTTCATCTGCCATAATACAGCCATAAGCATCTTCTATTCTTTTACCTGTTACACATTCATACATAAATTTTACTCCTTCTCTTTGATGAGGTCTAAGTATGTTGCACAAAAGTGGGTCTACAACAACATGCACTAGTTTTTTGGTTCTGAAATAAAATTATTTTTATTATACAAAAAATGAAATGATAATTACAAAATTATGTTGTCACCAAAATTTTTTAATAGGAAACATTGACTTACTCATCAACTTTTAAACTATCATGTTCTGATAGCTCAGGAGGTGAATAAACAACTAGAGCATTGGGCTCATCAGGATCGTGCAATGCTCGCCTTGGTCCAGCAAAACGTAATCCAAGAGCACGACCAGATAATTCATAGCCAGGTATAGGGATTTTAAAAGGTTTACTTAATAATTTTTTTATTCTCTCTTCCTAAAAGTTAAATTAATAAAAAATTAATACCTGTCAGTTGAAGAAATTAAATAAAAAAAAGAAATATAACTTACATGTTCAGATATAGTATCTTGTACTGTAGAAATATCGTTTGATGATAATGCACACAATTTTCTATCTGAAATTTGTATTGGTTTTTCAGTTCTTCTACGTTTATTTTCTTTATTTGCTATTTTCTCTTCCACTGGCGAATTACAAACTTCAATGTTAACTTCTCCAAGTAAAGGGCGTTTTCCCACTTTACTTGGAGCAAGAGATCGAAACTAAATAAAAATATATAATTAATATTTATACTTGTATTATACTTGTATAAAAAACAAGTATTTATGTAAAGCAGAAATAAAAATGAATGAAAGCATCAACTTAAAAAAGAGGTTAACAGATTTATAAAGAGCTAACTACTATACCAAACGCATTCTTGATTTCGATGAACTTAAGAAAATAAATCTAAGGATAACTTAATAATTATTTATTTATCTTACCATGATTTTTGTAATAACTTATTAACCGAATTTCACAGGTAACATTATCCCGCAAGATGAAACAACATTACCCGCTCTCAGATTTTAACAATCAACTGCGTCCGTATACGTTCGTAAAGCTGTTTATTGGAATTTGGAAGACGTCACAGCTGTTCCTATCGCTATTCTGAATTCCGATTGGTCGGAGATCTAAAAAGTACATTTAAAATAAAATATCTTTTTTAATATATTAATCCAACTAAAACTATATTTCGAAAAACATTAAACTGATTAAATTTACTTCAATATTTTTTACAATTTTCTATAAAAAATGTAAACTTTTAAAAGTAAAAGAGTAGCATAAAGAATACAGTATGAATTATTGCATTTTAGGTTAGTGATGTCAGATTACACCTTCGAATAATTATGACATAATGACCATCCTGACCATCCATGAGACTGAACCTGCGTGAACAATGAAAATGAAAAGATGAAAATGAAAAAATCAAAAAAACTATTCGGAAAAAAATTGATTTGAATAATTAGCATTTCTAATGCATCAATTCATTATTTAAGTATCTCAACATTTTGTTAAAGAAACTTATTTGAAACTTATTAGATCGAACTAATTTAAGTTATACAAGGTCATTCAGGTTTTTAAGTTTTTCTCAAGCAGGTGATCGTGAATTCGTGATTCGCGTCGTGACTGACATATTCTCGAGAAATAGACAATATAATTTTTCTAGACTACTGCGCGGAGTGCCCAGTGCGGACTTACAGTCAAATGTAAATTTAAACAAAAATGGATCTTATACATAACCATATTTAACTCTGAAAGCAATTGGAACTGCACACTCATAGAGTTTTATTTAACAAAGTTCAAAGCATGTACTTCAGTTTAAATTTTAATATAATTTTAAAAATTTTATAAATCAGAACAAGTATTAATTGTTTTATTTTTCAAGTTTGTATTTATTTTAAAAAGTTAAAGTGATTTAATAGTGAGTGCACCATCGAAATATTTAATAAAAATGTCGAAACGGAAATCTCTACATCAAACAGGAAATATTGCTTCCAAAAACAACAACTTTAGTTCAATACCCAATAATATAAATTTCAATTTTCGACCAACCTCCATGCAAGAAGATAGAGGAGGGACTAAACCGATTCCACCACCTAGCTCAGTCAGTCTCATTCTCGTAACCATGGCTGTTCACATTTGTAAAAAATCTTTACTCTATCAACCTCGATTAAAGGCTGTTATATACCTTGGACTTGTTTTTATTGGTTCAATATTAGCCGATGTCTTGCCTTTGCCTAAAACATATTTTTCCAAGTCAAATAATGTTTTTAATCGATTCTTTATCAAGTGGGCATGGGGCTGGCTATTGGCTACTGCAGGACCTTGGATATTATTAACAGCCCATACAATATCATGTGGAAGAAGATTGGTGATTGTGAAACATCTTGCCAGACTATTATTTGCAACTCTTGCATGGATGTTATGGATGAATATCTTTCATTATGTAGAAACTCATTATGGTCGCTGTTTAAATACAAAAGATCCTGCTCTTCAATTCAAATCTAAATGTTTACAAGCTGGAAAGTTTTGGAATGCACTTGATATCTCTGGACATGCTTTTATAATAATCTATTCTAGTTTAATTTTATCCGAAGAAGCACATTCAATGATTGGATGGGAAAGAATTCAAGATCTGATAATAAATGAAGAATATAACAGAAAAACAACAAATGAAGTTACTACAGGGTATTTGCGCAACTTGTCAAATGAAGATTTTGATTTTATGAAGAAAGCATATGAAGCTTTAACTCCTTTTTTAAGAGGAATATTTATAGCAATGACTTTACAACAAATCATTTGGGAAGTTATGCTTTTTGCAACAATTTTATATTTTCATTTATTAATAGAAAAGTTTATGGGAGCTGTGGCTGCCATATTAACTTGGTATGTCAGTTACTATTGGCTTTTTAGAAAACCAGAATTAGGATTGATTATGCCTGGAGAAGGAATTTTCAAGTACAATGATTTAAGAAAACAGTCAAGACAGGATAATGGGCTTAAAAATAATAAACGTTCTGGACCAAATAAGGGACCCACATTTATGGGTATGCCTATACGGACTGGTAAAAAAGAGTCGGAAAAAGCTGATTTATAAAACAGAGACTTATTGACAGATATAATTTAAAGAAAGATTCAGTATCTGGTGTATGGTGTGTTTTAATTTAAATTAAAGAATTAAAAAGGTTTTCTACAGGTTTATATAAGTGCTAGACTATTCTTAAGGGAATGTGGTGCAAGATTAAAAGGAGTTTTGATACTTAAATTTTTGCTTTTATTGTTTAAATTTTTACTTACATTATATTTATTTTATATAAATGTAAGAATATTGTCATTTTGGAATGTTTCAGTATAATTGTTATAATTTATAATATTTACAAATTATTAAATTCATTTGTTGATAAGCTTATCTTGTTATTTACAAAGAATTGTAAACTATCCCATGACTGAAATTGTTATGTGCAATTAAAAATTTTTAGTATATACCTTCTTATATTAAATAGATAAGAAACATTTGCAATGGTTGCATGCAAAGTAAATTGTAAATTAATTATTTCATACATCACAGTTAAATAAAATTTGTACATAACAAAATTATAAAATAAATAATATTTTTTGGTATACAATAAAATGAAATTGTTTTATTGAAACCTTACATCAATGTAGTGCTTAATCAATTTGTCGAACTTACTGAATTAACAAACAACCATAGCAATCACAATCTGCACAGTTTCTTTAGTATGAATGACTTCAGAAAGGATTATTAAAAATTGTAATTATAATAATAAAAAGAATTTTGCGAGAGTGTAACCAGAGATGAAGAGGTTTATCTTATAAATTTAAAAATTATAGTTATATGGCATAATTTGAAATTTCTACAATTTTAAGCTTAATGGATATTTATTTTTGTCATATATTATAAAAATATTACTCAAGATATGAAGTTAAACTGGCCAATAGAAAAGTGCAGTAAGTTTTTTATCCATGACTATAGTACACTCTGCCAATTGCCATAATGCTAAAATTTCTGTTTGTTTTATTAATTTAACAGTTTGGACTGAGTACTCGAAGGAACATGCGACATGCGAGTTTCGAAAAACCCTTTGATACTCATCTCCGGTTGCATGCGGCATTGCGACGCCGCCGCGGCCTCTTGTTTTAGCGCGTCGATCGCTCAGTGTATCAAGCTTGTGACGTGTTTGAGGAGACTCGAGGTAGTGCTAAGTGCAGTGTACGCACGTAGTACAGTGCGGTCGGTTGGCCGATCACGAGGGAGCCCAAGTCGCCACGAGAGCACCATGAGTCTCTTATTCCTCTTCGGCTTTTGCACCCTGTTGATTGCTAAAGTAACCCTACTTACCAAGATCCTATGGTCGCGCGACTGTACCGGTGAGTGAGAGCTGCCGACTTCCCGATTGTTTACTCGCCAGTCACGCATCAGCGTTCTCTTCGTTTCACGTTGACGCCTAACACTTTACTTACACGCTGCTCGCAATTCTCCCAATTTTCTGCTTTTTCTTTATAATTTTTCACTCATTTTGGAGACGTCCTAGCGCCATGTCCGTACTTCCAAATAGAGCATTTTTCTACTTAGCCCAGTTCCCTTCTAATTCTCTCGAACAAAAAAATATTCTATTTGCTCGATAGTGATCAACTTACTACAAATTGTGCTAGTCCGGGAACAGCTGCACTTTCCCATTCCAATATAAAAATGTCCTATGCACGTATTTTCATCCGCAGAATCCGAATATTTCGACAATTTTTTTTTCAAATTCAACAAAGCTATTGACTTTTCTTCGTAGAACCCTTTATAATTTCAAAAAAAAAATTCCTAAACTTTGAGAAAATTTAACCCTTTATTTTTCGATAACAAGATTTTTTTCATTGTATACATTTTAAAATGCTTCTTCAATTTTTTTACTCTTTAAGGAAAAAAAGATTTATTAATATATTTTATGCCGGGTCGTTAATATTTTTTCTTTATATGTTTGTATATTTCGTCTACGTCATGAGGCTCAGATTCGAGAGAATTGAAGACACCACGAATTGTTTATAAATGACAACATTGAATCCTTTTTCTCTTTGATAAGCGCAGAGAATTATTGAGAAATAGAGCGTTAAAATTTCGAAAAATCATAATTTTTCGAATAAGACCATATCTTTTTCATGAACTTTCTTTGTATTGCATATAGAAAGTGAGCCCGCTCCTGGACTATGCTTCGATTTATCTGTATGCAAGCATTCTTTACGAGAAATGAGTATCCGCTAACCTGAAGAAAATTAATATTTTATTAGGTATGATCGTTGCGTCATAACTACAACAAATTGTTTAGATAATAAAGAACAATTCTCCTTTTTTTATTTACTTTTATACTATAGTACTGTGCCCCTTAATGAGTAAAGATTAATCATTGCGTGCCGATTTTTTTTTGCAAATAATTTTAAATTTACGAGACGTTATTACTATAAATCCTACTATAAAAACAAGCTCGCAATTGATAATTGATGATTATACATAGTTACTAGTGATAAATAGGACAAAACTTTAATTTAATCGGTCATAAGTACTGATAATGAATGAATTGTATACGTTTTATAACTAATATATCATGTGAGTGTCTGAAAAAAAATGTATTTGCTTCTACGACGGTCAAGGACATCTGGTGCAGTAACACTTATAATGCATTGTACTTTACATATGTAACTCTATAATTTTTTAATTCTACGACGTTGAATCAAAAAATTATTGAATAAAAAACTTTCACAAACTCTCATCGAAAATATCGGTAGCGGAAATGTGCGATAAGCAATGCTGCTTCTCGGTAAATAATTCAATATTACTCATTATGTACTTTTTTGTAACTTTTCCTGCACTTTCAGACACGAAAACGAATTTCGCTTAAATAATTCATTTAACATGTAACAATATTAACAATTCAAAGTGTAAATTAATTTTTATGGCAAAAAAAATAAAAAATAACAAACTATAAAAATAAGAAATTGTTATTCTTTCCAGGTATTAGCGGAAAAACTCAGATCCTGTATGCAATTATTTTCGCCGGCAGATATTTCGATGTAGTGGGGAATTATTACACGTGCCCATTGAACGTATCTCTGACGAAAGTCGCTTTTTTGGCTTTGACGTATTGTATCGTCTTATCGATATTTTTCTTCTATCATGGATCTTATCAAGCTCAATACGATAATTTCAGGTAAAATTGTTCAATAAGCGTACCTTTTACATTTGCATATTAATCATTGTATACATTCATTGTATTACACTTTTTGTACATTCAGTTTCAAATTCCTAAGAGATCTAATCGCTTTTAATTTTATAACGGTCGCCATATTTACAAAATGTTTCTTTTTTAAAAATATAAATGTTTCCTTTGCGTATATTGTGATCAGTACAAAAACTTGTTAGTCGTATTTGTATGTAACTAACTATGAGAACTTATTAATTTTAACTTCTTTACTGAATTTAGAAAAAAAAACTTCAGAAAAATAGAAAATCTAAAATGCAGATGCAGTATACATTTGTCTATAAAAAAAAAACTAACAAAGAGTGCAACAAAGCACCGGGCCTAGATTTTTCTAAAATTTTGCAAGATGGTTTTTTGAATCTAGAAAGACAAATTTGAGATATTTTTGAAAAATCTAGAGAAAATGTGTTTATTAAAATGTTGATTACATAAAAAGACATGTTGTACTAAAACGACTAAAAAATAAAAATAAGGCGAAGAGAACCATTTAAAATGTGTATCCGATTAAAAAATCGTAAGTGGTTTAAAACTTAAGAAACGTGGTAAAAAAAAGAAGACAGAAACTATGGATATAAATTATCATGTCTTAGAATATGAAAATATAGCAACTCGGAATCCAGTTGACGAAGGTACTACACGGAGAGAAATGTTATATAGTATAAAAATTACTACATTCCGTAGGAACAATGGGACATACTGGACCTATGACGATTTTTACCATAAAACATACTAAAAATTGCTATGTACATAGCAAAAATTGCTATTCATGTATTAGAAGTTGCTATGAACATAGCAATTTTGTAGTATTTTTTATAGTAAAAATTTTCATAAGTTGAATATATCTCACTGTTCCGACGGAAACAAGTAATTTTTACTATAACATTTCTCTCCGTGTAGTTGCTAAAATTCAATGATTTCTAGAGTACTTAATAGTAAATAGCAGTAAATTGAACTTATCTGTCTGGGGGGTCTGGTTTGGTAATTTTTATAATTTGCAGCAATTATGCGGACCTGTTTATTTGCTATTTTAATAATTGGAAAAAATGCCAACAGAATCGAGATGCTTATTTTCCCGTGCTTGGTGCTCTCCTTATTGGCGAACTACGGTTTTAACATCGTCGAGGTGTTCTGGGCGTTCAGCGTGTACCTCGAGTCGGTGGCTATATTGCCGCAGCTCTACCTGATCTCCCGAGTGAAGCACGCAGAGAACGTCGTCTATTATTATATCTGTCTGCTGTCACTCTCAAGGATGTTGTACCTGATGGAGACAATCTACCACTTCTACATGAACGAACCGTACGACCGCATATCGCTAGCCGCCGGCATCGTCCAGCTCATGTTCTATTGCGACTTCTTCGTGAGGGATGTGCCTCTGCGCGGCGAAGTGCGCGGTGCAGACGAAGAGGCCGCGATTGATACCAAAGGCTCGATCACCCAATGTCTCAAGGAGGCGGAGGCTGCCAGAAGTGCGATCAATGCCCCGTCTAGCGAGCGGACGTACAATAATTTGAACGAGATCGTGTTGCATCCTGCTTCGCTCACCACTGATCCCAAAGTACCGTACTCGATCTTTTCAATTTTATGCATTAGAACATTCTTCTAAGGTAAACCGGGCCAAGTCGTCACAGCTGAACTTTTTCGAAAATTACTTTTTTTTACAAGTCATTCGAAACTGCCATCTTCTCCATACTTGTGGAGAAGATGCTGCAAAACAATTAAATAATCTTTAAACATCAATCACAAAAATTAGCATTATAAATTTATACTATTAAGCTTATATAAATTAACGTTACATTTTACACACTGGATAAAATAAAAATAAGCATGTTATAATTCATTTTCACGATTTTTCACATAACATGCCACTGCCAAAATATATATTAATGAATGTGCTGACATTTTCCCCATATAGATATAATTTAAAAAATTTAACAGCTTTCCTTTTTCGTACTACATCAATGTAAACTGGAGGTCTTTAGCTATTGTAAAAATACGCAATTTTATGGATAGATTAAAAACTGTACTGTAGAGTGACAATCAAAGATTCCGGAAGAAAAATGATTATGAATCGTATATTACGCGAGAAGGGAGGTAATATATTATTGCTTAAAATGTTAAGTAAACGAAATTATATAAAATTTACACATGTAGGAAGTAAATTATACTAATTTTTTTTTCAGCAGTATTTACTTACTTGATTAAACAAAGCAAATATAGCAAAAAATAAGAAAAGAATTATTATAGACATTTTACGTGCAAAATATGTCTATAATAATTGTTTTTCTTTTTTTCAGAAAAGTGATCCGTTACATTTGAAGTGCAAGTTCTAAAGAGTAATTTAAGCCTGGTCTGGTGACATGTAAGTCATTGTACTGGAAAAAAGCTATTGCAAGTGGGCAAATAAATAAAATCTTAAGATATTTTTGATGGATCAATAGTAGAGATAAAGAGCAATTTTTTATTCCTAATAGTGTATAAATAGCTTAAATTATGTGAGTACTTAAAGTGTAAAAAGTTACAGTCATCAAAAGTGATGAATAAAAGTTTTATAGCTAATATACTGGAAAGTGTATTTTTTTCAATTTAATCCAGGCTCTCTTAAGTAAATTTTACTAACAATTTTTTTCCGTGTGGAGGAAATTCTAGATCAAACCACATCATTTCCATAATAGCCTCAAAAGGAAGTGAATTTTAAAAAGAAAATGGGGTAATACTGTATGGCAAGCAAGGAGATACAGCTTTTTGGCATCTTGTGCCGGTTTACCTTAATTGGGATTTTTTTATTATCAATTATTTTTTGTACTTGATCATTTTTCACTTTTATTTATTGTATCGCATACTAGAGTACTGAAATTTAAAAATTACAAATAGAACATACAAAAGTCTTATGAAACATAATTCATAAATAATTGCAATTTTTCAGGTTACTGTGGTGAACTCGGCAGAAAAAGAAGGAATTGAGCATAATGATTCAAATTCCGTCCGAACATGATAATAATTAAATATGATTATTGAAATCATGAAAGAAGACAAGTGCATTGTCAAGTTAACAATTCAAATTTTAAATAAATTCCATGAAATATTTTGATAAGTGTTTAAAGCATTTTTAAGAGAACATTTATATATTTGTGTATATATTTATTGTAATTTAATGGAGTTTATATTACTACTTTTGTACTATTATAACTTACTTCTGAGAATAGTTGAAATTTGCTTTACTATATTTCAAAAATATTATACAATAAAGACATTTTTTCATACATGTATAAAGTTTTTTAAATTCTTGTACAGTTAAAATTTCTCTTAGAGTGCAAAAATTAACATTTATTTTATATCGACGGTACCTACAGAGACTGTGCGTCGTGAACTTGTGTTGCGGAAAGACTAATAATAACTTCAATGTGCAGAAGAATTTACTATGATTTATTGGTCTATTTTCATAAGAATATCCTAATTAACGAGTACTATAAGCAATCGCAATTGGAATGAAACTATAGTTAATAATCTAGACTTCAAAATTTGTAGATCTTAAGACTTACGTTTAGATATCCACTCTAATTCCAACCCTTCAACGGCCAAAACGCCACTACGGAAAAAATTCTGAGTATTTAAAAAAAAATGCTATTATGGCGCATTTTGAAAATACTAAAACAAAAAATCGATCTTTGAACTATGGATTCTCAAACTTTAGACATTATTCTGCCGTTTAGTAGGGACCCAGGTTTATTACAGACTGAAAAACCTTTGACAAATCGATCAGAAAAAATAGATATTGTTACAAATACAAAAAAGCAGTTTGAAAGAAAAAAAGAAATTAATTTCCTTTATTGTTAAATAAAATAAGTCTTATTTTTAACACGTCCGTACGAAATGGGAAATAAACAAGAAGAGAGCGAGAAAAGTCCGAGCCGCTTTTTTTTGCAATAAAAAACGAAATTCGTTGCTAAGAGCAACTCTATATCGCCCCGTCTCCGTGACTCGCCCGCCAACAGGGAAGCCATACTTCGTACTTCGGTACTTCGAACTTGAAACGGGAAAAGACGCCCCCGCACAATCCATCGCGACTGTACGTGGCGCAGCCTCCGCGGTGTTCTAAGAACACACGCGTGAGACGGACGCAGCGTTGTCGAAGTTCAAGCTTCCCGCCGCTAACACTTTCTTCTTTAGTTAATAATAACCAATTGCAAACGAAATTCGGCTTGGCTTATCATTAACAGATATTTTGGCTTGGCTTATCATTAACAGAATGAGATAATAATTGTTAATTTTATGACTCAATACTTGTCTCGCACTATCTGCAAGGAAGCAAATAGACGCATGCGCATGTCGAAAGTCCTCTCGGATATGCATTGCCAAGCCCTTGTAAGTACCTCGAAGGTACAGCCACGCAGTCGTTCTCACAACTCTGCACTCCGTTACATCAAATTAAATTCAATCGCAATGTGCTTCAACGAAACGATATTGTACTTCTCAGTAGTCATTAACATACTGAATTTCATAATCTTAATCTGCATAATTCTGAGTAATAAAAGCTGTGCAGGTATTTTACCGCTTTCTCTTACTTTTATTCGAAACAATTGTTATCATATTAAGTGATTATTAATTCTTAATAAATGTATTGCATACTATTCGAAGGAATCAGCCGCAAGACTCACATCTTGTATGTATTAATTTATATTACGAGAATCCAGGATTGTTTTCCACTGAGGATTGAACAATTCGGCATTGAATGTGAAATTTTGGATTTTATATGCTTGACGTCATCATGGTTTCTAGCATTGACGTTATCTCTAGGCTTCAGAAAAACTCGAGAACCTCAATTTGACACATTCAGGTAACATAACATAACGTAACTAAGAAAAAAAAATCCTCTTGCAGCAAGCGGAATCCGTTTGTTGCAAGAGGAATTTCATCTCAATTTTCGTACATAGAGGATGTCTTTTAGTAATAAAAAGAATATCCTTTTGCTATGAATACTCATTGCGGCAAGAGAGAATAATTTTGCGTTAATGAGAATTTTCTCGGTGCCACAAAAAGAAATCATTCCATTTCACGGACAATAGCTTGGAATCTAGCGATTTTTCTTTTGCATCCAAGATTCGCTATCTTGCGACAAAAAGCTTTTGTCCTCGGAGAAAAATAAAGATTTTATAGCCAAGACTATAATCGTTTTGCAGCAATGCATTCCCTTTTTAAATTAAATTTAAATTTAAATTAACATGATTTATGAATATAATTCATAGGTGGGAGTTGCTGGTTGTCTGCTGCATGGTGGTTGCTTATTTTATTTTATTAACGGAGGCCCGCTACGTGCACTTCACGTACTCGGCTATCTCTTGATCATGGCAATGAGTAATCTCATGCACCTGTGGTACCTTTGCAACGCTTGCTCTATGAATGTAGAATTTAAGAAATTTGCGATGGCCAGCACGGTTTTACGGATTGTACCGTACGATTTACCTCAACTTCTTTTTACGGCTCATACCATTCAAACTGCAGATCATCAAAGGTCGACCAGATATCGCGATCCTCTCAGAAACAGACGACGACAAAAATATTGAGAGCATCGGTCAATGTAATAATACTGACAATTACAAAAATGCAGGCGACAAGAGTATCGATGAATCTTTTAAGGACAACTTGGGCAGCATTCTTTTAATACCTGCTAATCTCTTGGATGCTTCTGGAGACAAAGTAATTTTTTATGCATATACAACTTTTTTCATCAATCCTCTTTTTTCGAATTTATATTTATATGCACTGTCAGCCACGTACTTTTACCCCCACCCACTCGAGCCTAATCAGTTAAGCTTTAAATATCTTTCATAAGTATCGACGTACAGAGTCGATCGAGCATGCATTTGGAAGCTCATTCCAAGAGCTTTCAAATGGTATGGATACCGAAAGCAAACAAAAACTTTTTCTATGTTTTCCAAATGATAATTAAGTATTGAAAAATCTAAAATTTCTTGTCTATCTTTAAACCTTCAGCATTTTGTAGCTTTTTCCAAGAAAAGTATGTGTCTGGCAGTGTACATGGCCGGTTCTCTGCAATCAGAAAAAATATAAGTATAAACTGTTTAATGAAAATAGATAAATATAGAAAGTAAGCTAAAATTTTCAGGGAACATTGATATTTGAATAAAGGCTCTTTATGATTTTTTATGGAGAGTTATCACTGAACAAAATCATAACAAAAAATAAAAAGCAAGCTAAAATTAAAGGAAGCCAAATTTGAATTTTTTCTAAAAAAAGAAAGCCTCGGCCCATCTAAATTTTTCAGGAAACCAATCCTGTAGTACTGTAAAACTAATAGGAGAGTATTGCTACACTCAAAATTTATTTACCTAATTTTTTTAAAATAAAAGTCACCAACAGACTTTTCTATTTCTTTGAATACAGGTTTGAAATGGCTCTATGGTGAAATGACATATAACATGTTTAGTAATGGAACAATACAAAAAAAATTGTAGTTATAAATAAATTGGAAATTAATTCGACCGAAAAAATTAAAAAAAATATTAGGAATAATGTTCCATATTACATAGAAAATATATGGAACAAGGGTACAAGTAAGCTTCTATATTACGTACAAAAAGATCATTTTAATTTTTATCATAAAAAAACATTTAAATCAGAAATGGAAATACAGGTTTTATTAGCTGTAAAGCTATATGTATAAATCATATCGACGCCCCGTACGAAGAAAATCCCCTGTCTGCATTTTGGCGACGAAGAAAATCTCCTCAGCTGATTTCCCGACGAAAACTATCCTTTTTAGAACTTTTGCGGCGAAAAATATCCTTTCTTGCATTTTTGCGGCGAAGAACATCTTCTTGAACGATTTTGCGGCGAAGACTAGCCCCTCTAGCATTTTTGCGACGAAGAAAATCTCCTTAGCTGATTTTCCGACGAAAACTATCCTTTTTAGAACTTTTGCGGCGAAAACTATCCTTTCTAGTACTTTTGCGGCAAAAACTAGCCTGTCTTGTCTCTGGCGTTTTTGCGCTTTATTGAAATAAAATAAATGAAGTAAAATCGCTGGTATACTAATAATTAGCTATGGTTTTAGTTAACGAATAAGCCAAAAATAAGCCATGATTAAACCAACGTTTAACATTAAATTGTATAAAAAAAGGATAACACAAAACGTAAAATAAAATAATTTGTTTAAATAAATGCACCCTCGATTAAAAAGTATGGGATAGTATTGGTAGAAAATTGTTTTATAAGATTGTAGGAGATCTTTTTCGTCGGAAAAATCAGCGAGGGGATTATTTTCGACGCAATAGTGTAGAATGAGATCTTTTTCGTCGGAAAAATCATCGAGGGGATTATTTTCGTCGCAATAGTGTAGAAGGAGATCTTTTTCGTCGGAAAAATCAGCGAGGGGATTATATTCGGCGCAAATTTTGGAAGGGATTTTCTTCGCCGCAAAACTGAAAAGAGATTTTCTTCGTAGGAGGCGTCGATATATCCAATTGACTTTATTTTTTAAATAATTGATTAGTTGGGACTAGTACTTTTACCTTAGCTCATTTTTTACGAATATCTTTATCATTTTTTTATAAAATGCATAGTTTAAAAAAAATGAGGTTGCAAAAATTTTGTTTGCAAAATTCATATAAAGTGCTGCTTTCATAAATTTTAGCTATGAAAATTGATGATCGAAAAATCTAAATTCACAGAGGTTCAAAACATCGAGAAGAACACGTAAAAAATAGTTTGACCTGTGTGATTATAGGGAATCAACCATATGTGTATAATATATAAACCTAAAAATTGGAGATTAACTCAATGAAAAATATTTATCATAGTGTAGTTTTCGATAATATAGCGTCAAAAGTGGTTTTTGGATGAGTGCTATTTTAGCACCCACATGAAGAGAAGCTGATTATTCATACGAGTCCAGAAATCACTTCTATTTTATGCAATGATAGCGTCGAGTGCTGATCCAGCACGTGCTAGAATATGCATGCGTAAGGGTTGCAAAAATGAAGATTTTATTATTTTTTTCAGGTGATCCAGATTTAAGATGAAGAGGCCAAATAGATCGCATATTTTCGTCTATTTATATATTTGTATAACTGAATGTAATATGATGCAATCGACTGACTTTATTATATACTTCTACTTTGGACCAAATATTTTAGACGGAGGGTTTTAAAGTTTTTGAGTTGATTTTCATTCATAGAGAAAACTTACTTATTTCGAAGATTAACGGTATGATATACCTGCAGTTGATGAATTACGACGAAAACGAAAATCTTCATTTGTAACTAAGTAGTATTAGCCACATTTTTCTTATTCAACATAATTCAAAATATAAAAAAAACAGATAACAATTCTGATAGAGTTTATTCTCATAATAAATGTCAAATTTATAAACAATTTTTATTTATTGCAAAAAGTTCTTTTAAAAACAAACAAAATCAGTTGGTACATGGAAGAAAACACAAAAAAATGAGAAAAATTAATTCAATCAACGACGTCACTCTCTACCTCAATCCTATCCAAAAAGAATTCAATGACAACTCACAAAAATATCCACTAAATTTCGATTCATTGACGAAGTTTATGTATGAAATCTACGATAATCCAGATGTGCTAAATGTAGCTCTAAACTTTACTAATGACATCCCCGCCTTAGTAAAGATGCTCTCCGATATACATAATTTCTCGTCGAATCGCAATTTAATGAGTCGAATCAACAGAATGAAGAAACGCTTAACAAGCAGCAACAATCCAAGCATATCAATGAGCGACTCAAGTTTCCAAGAAGACGCAGAAGGCTAACAGTCAAATAGATCCAACGTCACATTACAACCACCTCAAAATAATTTATTGGAATGCCAGAAGCTTCTTACAACGTCATGAAGATATACCCGCTATACTAAAAAAGACTGATATCCTATAATCTGCGTCGAAACATGGCTCACTCCCGATTATAGTGTTAGATTCCCTGGGTTTGTCACTTATAGAAAAGACCGCGTGCACTCAAGAGGAGGAGGTATACTATTACTAATACGTAAAAACATAGCTTTCTTTGAAATTAAAAACATTAAAAGCCCGACTGACGCAGTTGAAATATGCGGCGTTCGTATAACCAATATAAATGTACCTTTTAATTTGATAGCGTGTTACAGAACCCCCGATCTCACATTATCTCAAAACCAGTGGAACATTGTGATAGAAAATACTTTAATTAACGATAATTCTTTACTAGTCGGTGACTTCAACGCACACCATTCTTATCGGAACTGCGATCACACAGTCACTAACGGTGAGAGACTGGCGGATGCGATTGAAACTTCTAGTGTCTTCCTTCATAATGAAAGTACTTTAGCCGTGTAGATTCATATCAAAAAACTAAATCTAATATCGATCTAATTTTGTCCACTAGCTCTTTTTCCGACAAGGTAAATGTTGAAGTATGTGATGAGACTTGGGGTTCAGACCACTTTCCTATATTTATTTATATCAACGCAGAAAGACAAACATACTTAAAAAAGTCATTCAAAATTAAATCGCTAAGAACAAATTGGAATTCTTTTGGGCACCTACAGATCAAAAAGACTACCAGAATGCAGAAACAACCCTTTTCTTGAATCAACCTTCAATTACGTGGAATTCAATGCTGCATTAGACACAAAAAATAAGTAATCAACTTCAGGTATGGATGGGATCGACGAAATACTCGAAAAATTACCCAGTAAATACAAACTTATTCTCTTAGATATTTTTAATGAAATGTATCAAAAAAGCACATACCCGACCTCCTGGAAAGAATTATTCGTTCATTTTATTAAAAAATCTGACGAAGATAGTCTCAGACCTATTTCACTCACCTCCTGTATATGCAAACTCTTTGAAAGCATGATAAAAAACCGTCTTCAATGGTGGCTAGAAACTAATAATTCCTTGCCCATCAACCAAAATGGGTTTTGAAAAGGAAAATCTTGCTCTGATAGTCTTCTCAATTTAACCCTAAAGATTGATGAAGCCTTTCTTGAAAAGAAAAACGTATTAGCCGCCTTCTTAGATGTTAACGGAGTATTTGATAATGTTAACATCGAGATATTACTCGATAAACTAGCAGACATAGGATGCCCCTTAATATTCCTGTTATTCATCCAATTTTTACTCTATGGGAGAATTCTATATACGGATTTGGAAGATGAACCACAACTCTCTCATAAAGGAGTACACCAAGGCGGAGTGCTGAGTACAATTTTATTTATTATCTACATATCCTCCGTATCTCAAGGAATTAAAAAAAAGCGTTATAGTATCTTACTATGCAGATGACATATCTGTATATACCAAATGTAAATCAGCTGATCGAGGCAAAAGATATTTACGAAATAAGAATGCCATAAACACGCTTGACCGAAACCTCTGCATGGTAGGCCTCACTCTCACACCTTCAAAAACAAAATTAATACATTTTAACAAGAAAGCACTTCCAGGCACAACTGAAATCACTATTGATCAGCAAAAAATAAAATCTAGTCATACAGCACGGTTTTTAGGTATATGGTTCGATTATGATATGTCGTTCACCACACCTGTAAATCTTATGTTAAACAAAAGCTTTAAAACTCTTAACATTATTAAATTCTTAAGAGGGACCTGGTGGGGCAGTCACCCAGAAACGCTAATGATTCTGTACAAAAGTCTCATACAATCTGTGACTGATTATAATAGTTTTATATATATATATATCTAACCGTAAAAATGTAATAAACAAATTAGAAAAGCTGCAGTTTTCAGCTATAAGATTAGCTTTATATAAATTGCTTTATATAAGAGCTAAATCTAAATTGCTTTATATAAGAGACAGAAGCGAACTCCTATGCAAAAGATTTCTCACAAAAATCATAACAAACAGCAGTTCTCTTTATATTGGTCAAATCTCAATATACTGGTTTTTTCAGATTCTCTAAGCGCTCTCAAATCATTGCAGTTTACGAATATAGATGTTAAAACTACTTTCATAGTATTTGAAATCAAAAAGAAATATAAACAATTCTTGGATAAGAATCCGTTTGGAACCATAATAGAATTTTATTGGATACCAAGTCACAAGGGAATCTTAGGAAACGAGAGAGCAGATCTACTTGCCAAAAATGCTACTGCTACTGTCGTTTATGATATACCGTATGTCCCATTCACCGATGTATATAATAATGTATATATATAATCTTTACAAAGACAAGGCCCACCGCAACACAAAAAAAAAAGAATTGAAGCGGAAGGTAAAAAAAGGAATAAAATACTACTAGGATAAAAAATAAAAACCTTGACAGATACACCATAGTGACTATCAACAGAAGCAGGGCAGATCACTACAGTCTAGCAGCCTCATTGTATAAAGTAAACGTTATAAATAGCCCTAAGTGTAAATGTAACGACGAAAAAGAAGATTTAAATCATGTTATATGGCAATGTGAATTGTACAACTCCCAAACAGTAGACCTAATTAAAAATCTAAGAACCATTAAAATTAGACTCCCATGCAATATTGAGTCACTAATTGCCGAACCAAATATAAGTGCATGTCTCTGCGTCGCATCATTTCTAAAACAATGTAAATTGAAAATATAAAATGTACAACTCAATATTTGTAATTGTCGCAATCTGCAATTGTCATTGTAATATACTATAATTGTAAAATGTTTGTAGCAAATTAACTTTAACTGAAGTTAGAAAAGCTTAAATAAAAAAAAATCATTTACTATGTGTACGAAATAAAGAATTATTATTGTAACTATATATGTGTCATTTATATAAAACTGCTTTGAATAGCGAAGGATAATATACTTGAAAAATCGAAGTATTGTTGAGCATGCGCATTTCGATTAACTCATGGAGCATCGCACGGGTACTCTCGCAGATATATTGACCCATTCTCAGGTATAATACTATAAGTATAGCCATTTTCGCTGACAGTCGGCAAGTCTAAGCTGACGGTAAATAAATTCTCACAGGAGTTGGTAAACGAATACAAAAACGATGTACTTACTTTTAATACTCTACATTGCCACGGTCGTTCATCTTCTGGCAAACGTATTTCTAATCTTCAAAGTGTGGAGTACTAAAAGCTGCGCAGGTATATAAATTCTAATACATCTTAATACAATAATTTTCTTCCTTATAATTTTAAATTTGTCGTGGTTTAAAAAATAAATTAATTATGTTTTCGATAAAAATAAATTGCCTCGTTAATGAATGTTGATAGGTATTAAAATGGATATAAGCTAATACTTGTTGATTTTACGGCAAATATATATATGTATTGTACACTGATTACAGGTATCAGTGGAAAGGCACATGTTCTGTATGCACTGGTTTATACGATGAAATATTTAAACTTGTTTACGACATTCATCTCGCTGCCTAACACAATTCTAAAAATTCTGACTTTGATGTTAGTATACGTCACTGCATACTCGGTATACATATTCTTCAGTAAAACTGAAGATGTGCAGTACGATACATTCAGGTAATTGCAATAATGATTCTACAATCGGCCGGATGTTCTTTTTATATATAAGCAAGATCTCATAATTTTTCAGATTGGAACCGCTGCTTGTCTGCTGCATGGTGGTTGCTTATTTTATTAACCACGAGTCGACAGCATTAGAGATCCTCTTGGCGTTCGGCATTTACTTAGAGGCCCTGGCTATGCTGCCGCAGTTCCACATGATCTCGAAGATGTGTTACGCGTGCATACTTATGTATTCTGGTACCTCATTGCACTGGCGGTCTACAAATTTCTATACCTGTCGCACTGGGCATATTGCTACTACGTGACGGATTACTATGACTACATCGCGGTGTGCGGCGGCATCGTCCAGGTCATCCTTTACATTGACTTCTTTGCACGGTTTGTGCCAAGGCTGCGGCCTCGCGTACCTGATACTCAACCCGAGATTGCCGTTATCGGAGCTCAGTCTGAAAATAACGGCGAATGGCTCAAGGGCAACATGGCCAACGTCGTACTCACACCTGCTTTTCTTTTCGAGCCTTCTACCGATAAGGTTATACATATCATATTTTCCCTGCTAAAAAAAGCTAACCAAGATGGACTGCTAGTCAATTAAACATTCAAATTTAGCGCCTTAATGTAGCAGACGAAGAAACAATTTACTTACGAGATACTTGTCATCCGTTAAGTAACGATCTATCATTTTATAAAGTAAAAGCTTTAATAATATAAAAAAATCGTATTATTCAAATTTTTCTCATCGAGATATTGTTATACAAACTTGGAACTTTATAAAATGATAGATTGTTACCTAACAGAGGCAAGTACTTCATGCTTTTTCGATATATCATTTATACTCTTTGTTATAAGCAAATTCAGTGTTTTTTCGTCTGCTACGTTATGGCGCGAAATTGGAATTGGTTATCAGATCCCCTTAACTTGTTGGCATATCTTCTCCATATGGTATTAATTTAGAAAAATAGATATAATGAAAAATATTTAGCAGCTTTCCTTTTTTTGCACTATACATCAATGTAAACTTGAGGTCTCTAACTATTATCAATATATGAAATTGTATGGATAGATAAACTGTGCTGTGGAGTAACAATCAAAGATGTAGCAATAGAAAATTAAAATTAAAAAGAAACTTAATATTAAAGCAAACATTCGATAATACTATGGCAATGCAATTAAAGGATCATAACATTTTATATATAACATCTTAACGTAGCAGTTTTTTGCGATAAAACGAATTTTTAACCTTGTCAAATTGGGTTAACAACGAGCTGAAAAGTGTGACAAATTAAGCGGGTTCGTTGACTAATGACTGTTGAAACAGTTGCTTGAAATTGGTCAAACTTCAGAAAAATGGCCAATTGTTAATAAATGGTTGATGGTTAATGGAAAAACCTTCTTTTTTCTACGAGCGTTGGAAAAATGAAGGATTCTTATTTTAGAGGCAATAAATAAGTATAAATAATCAATATGTTTTCTTTTTTCAGGAGAATTTGTTAAAGGATCAGGAAGCTAAGCTTAATGCATTTCATGTCACCTAAACATCATACGGAACTTTGAGTAACTTAGAGTGTCTATTTTGTACTGCCAATTTTTTTATTAAGCATATATTTTAAATTATAATCGTTTCAGGGCTTATATGTAGGTTAATACAATTTTTTATTGAGAAATCTAATATATTTTGGAATTTATTTACTTTTAGTAAGTGGAACTTACAAACCGAAATGTGATGATTTTTAAGTAAAAGTTAATTGTAAAATAAAATATTAATTAATAAGTTAACTTATTGTCTTATTGTATAGATGTGTAACATTAAAAAATAAATAATACAAATAATAAGTAAGTACCCTAATGGAAATAATGTTCGAAATCTAACATAAAGGTACGATATCTTACAAATTTGTACTAATTTTTACTATTTTTTGCGCTGTCTGACATTTTGTTACCATTTATTACTTTTTTAACTTTTTTTTACATTTTATTGCGATTTCTTACATTTAAAACATTTTTGGATTTTTGAGCAGAATCTTACAGATTTTTATATATTATTATTTTTGGTTGCATTTTCTTACATTTTTCGAAAATCATTAAACATCAAAAAACTTTCAAACGTAAGAAATTATAATAAAATGATAGAAAACATAAATAATAGTAAGAATAAATAATAAAATGTAAGGATCTATAAAAAATTAAAATGTAGAAATCTGTAAGATGTCGTATCTTTATATTGGATTTCGAACATTGATTCCACTAGGGTAAAAACAGTGATATACATTGGTTTTTGACATACCAATAGTTTCTAGACCCTTACAGATCTGGTCGTTGACATAAAATAAGTAAATTCAACCATAAATCCCCGTTTCCCCGAAAAAATCCTACCACAATCGTTTCTATTTTCCAACTGGCAACGTATACAATGAGCCCTTGTTCAGCAGTAAAAGCAAGAAAGCAAACAAGCATAGTCGTGAGCATAGCGAATTTATTTAATTTTTTAAAGAACACTATTATCGTAAATAGATCATAATTAATTTGTTGTAATAAAGTATTTCCTCAATTGATTTTTAATTGATCGAACCTTGAATAATTATTGGATATTTTTTATTTCTAGAAATAAAATAATTGTGTCCAGAAATTTTTTAATATTTCACTATAAAAGCGAATCAAATCAATGGATATATACACACTTATCTCGTTTTTGGTTAAAAAAAACAGCGTTTAAATGTTTCACCGTGAGATAAAAGTCAAATATGTTGAAACGTCGCCATTCTCTAGTCGAGAAGCTATAGACGGCCCTAAAATTGAAATAAAGGAGGCTTGCGATATTTGCACGAAAAACTACTTCACTTTCAAGGTCATTTTTATTGAATTCGGGAGAAAAACTGTCTCTAAATCTATTCCAGAGAGACTGAATAAAAGACTTATAATATCGTCAATGCGTTTTTTTAATTTAAAACAAAATGTTGCGCATTTAATAAAGTCGTGCAGCTTTTTTAATTTAAATTTATATATATATATATATATATAATTGATAAAAAATCATGTTTGTGTGACGTACAAAACTATCCAAACAAGACTATACCTCCTGTGGGTGATCATGATCACCTGCATTATTACCTGAAATGTAAACTTCAGACAACTCAATAACTTGAACTTGTACCTTAGTTTTTAATAAGTACCTTTTGATTTGGTAAATATTGCCAATTAACTTCTTAGATTTTATACTTTCAGTAAGAATGTAAAAATGATAAGTAAATTTATATAGCACTGTATGAGGGAAAAAGTTTTGGCTTCATTTTAAATTCGTGTAATTTTTCATCACATTCTTTGGACTAGAGCGCAGAAGCTATAATGAATCTTCACTCGCCCTAAACATATTGTGCAACAATATAAGAACAGTGAACTAATTAATTTATTTGCACGAATGAAAAAGTGTTAAAATTATAAATCTTTTGATTCAAAAAAAAATTAATTGTTTCAAGAAATTTTCATCATAATTATTTTCACCATATAGATTACTTTATGAACACTTTTTAAAAATCAGTTAGATATAATTAAGTGCGGACATTCAAAAATACTTTAAGGATGTACGAGCGGTTCCTGTACAAACATCACTTTTCCAACTTAGACAGTTCTATCTTTGAGATTATTTTCTACTATATTTACCCATGCTATTAAAACAAAAAATAATTAATTGACCGTCTAGTTTTTGAGAAAATAGCTTGTGAAAAATGACGTAAAAGTCAGCACTATCATAAGGTTCTATGTATTAAACTACCTACCTTAAAAGCTATTATTTCACTAGACGGTCAATTAATTATTTTTTGTTTTAATAGCATGGGTAAATATAGTAGAAAATAATCTCAAAGTTAGAACTGTCTAAGTTGGAAAAGTGATTTTTGTACAGGAACCGCTCGTACATCCTTAAGAATGCTTATGATTTACTTATATCAGCCGTATACTCAGTAAAAATGTTCTTAGCTCCCATATTTCCAATATAGAATTCGGACAATAAACTAAAGAATTTTTTCTAAAACATGCGTTGCAATAGATTTCTTCTGCATCTGAAAATTGTTTTGGATCATTTAAATGTCGGCGCACTCTTACAATCAGAGGCATTGGATCTTTTTAAGAAAAATGATATTTGTAAGGTCGTGGGGCGCACGTGATTTAGCACGCATGCGCGTTACATTGGCCAATTTTTAAAGTGCGCGACTGACGACGCTCAGTAAGCACAGTGTACGATCTTTTGTCAGACGCTTTTGTCAATCCAAGAGCAGTGCTTGTTAACCCACAGACGCGCATTTTCCCCTTTCTCCAGTATCATTCAGCTGCAAAAATTAACGCCAAGCGATGGATGATTTTCAAAACATCGGCAGCTTCCTGCAGGTGACAGCGATGCTCGTACTCCTCTTGAAAATGGCCTGCACCATGGATTGCACCGGTGCGTATATTATTCTTTTTTTTTTATAATTACAATGTTCGCTCGGTCATTTATTCCATATTATATATTTATCACGACTTCTTACTGGCAATTGATCAATTAAGAAAGTTCTTCTAGAAGCCCGAAATCCTCTAGATAACGAGTTCAAATCTTTATAGTCTCATATTGTGAAATTTGCCCGAAATAAGTTGGACCTACTATCCAATAATAAAAAATTTTGTACGCAGCGCGTTGGGACACACTCTATGACGGAAGCAAGTCAATACGGAGTATGTAGCAGCACGAAAAAAAAATTGTTTAACAGAATAAATTATAAAACTGATAAGCATTGTTTGCAACAAGCAAATAAGATTAGATATTGCCGATCTCTTGTCGTACATTAATCGGATGTGATCGCTAAAATAATCTGTTTAAAATTTGTTTATAGTATGTAATATTGCTGTGTCGTCAATATTATTGAGATGAGAAAAAATATACTTCATATTTAAAATTCAATTTATCCAACTTTCGCGTTAATCGTTCATTCGCGAGTGTAACGATTGCAGGTGGCAAAAAGAATTTGAAAAACACACGAGACAAGTGAAAAACATTAAATATTGATTTATCTAAAAAAAGATGTAAAATGCTGATTACACAGCGCGTTGTTTAACCAGTGACAAATGAACCGACCGGCAGATTTCTATTGTTCCTCATCCTCGGGCGTATGATTAAAAAGTAGTGCATACTAATAAATAATGAGTTTAATGAAAGTAATGATCTCTTAATGTAAAGTTCAATTGTTTGCAGGTATCAGCGGGCGCACGCAAGTGCTTCATGCCTTAGTTTTCACGATGAGATTTCTGGACTTGCCGCACGATTTTCGAATTTCATTGCTATCTTTTATCATCAAGATTATTTACCTTCTTCTCGCATACCTCACGGTTTTATTAATTTTCGTTATCTGCAGAAGGACGTATGAACGCGAACACGACAGCTTCAGGTAATGTTCAACCTGAGTGAACATATTCTTATTACACAAGCAAAAATATGAGATAAAACCCCTTTCTTCCGGATCGCGGATTTTATTCAAATTTAAGGGACTGTTTTATATATATATTATTTGCATAAAATAAATAGAGAAGAAATAATGCTTACAATATTTTCAGATTCGATTTACTCGTCGGATGCTGTACCGTAATGGCATTATTTTCCTCGTACAAGGATCTCGAGATCCTAAGGATACTCTGGTACTTGAGCATTTTCTTGGAAACTTTTGCCATTTTCCCTCAAATACACTTCACAGTGAGCGCCAAGTACGTGGGCAGCTCGCTACTCTTTTACGTGGGTTTACTGGCCTGCTACCGGGCATTTTACATCGTGCATTGGGCCTACCAGCTGGTCGTCGACAAGCACATGGACAATTATTGCGTCGCTGCCAGCGGCGCCGTTCAGTTCCTCATTTACTGCGGCTTCTTCAGCTGGATGGTGCCGACTTTCAAGGCCCAGTACGTCCACCTGAAAAACTCCGACAGCCGGACCGACTCGCTGACGATCGTCACCGTAATGAGCACCGGCAACGACCATAAGCTCAAAAAGCCCCAACATTTGTTTGACAATTAATTAAAACATGTGAAAATGGTGCAATAAATTATGCTAAGCTTTACGATAGGATATATCTCAATAGATATAATAAAAAAGTATTAACCGCGCGCGTTAAAAAATGGTCTGACTATAAGGAAATTCTTATCGTTTCTCTTTGGAAATCATTAGTATTAGAAATAGCTGCGTACTTATTTTGTATGTTTACTAACTAAGGCTTTTGTATATTTTCACGAATAAACAAATCTCTATATTTATTTAACTTTGCATTAGGACTAAAAATCTTGACATTGCCTAAAATTGTAAAATAGTCATTTTGGCGGTGGATCGGCGCTGGCGCAGACGCACTCGGCTAATCGAGGGGGAAACGACGATGAATGCCCCTTTTTCGCTTGGGAAGGAGGGGGACTAGACGGTCGGCCTGACGGGCAGGGCCCCTCCCCGGCGCAGTGCGTGTCGGCGCTCGCGGCTCGAGCGACTGGAGCGCTCGTAAGCCTCAAGAGTGACGTCATGGACATCGCGCAGATATTCGGGGACTACGTCCAGCTGCTGGGCATGAGCATACTCCTCGCCAAGCTCTGGTTCACGAGAAACTGCGCCGGTGAGTACTATACTCCCATTTCCGCCTTCATTCACCGCCGCTTCAAATTTTCTCCTATACTCCATAATGCCAAGCTACACCGAGGACGATTCTCCCAGTATATAAAGCTGAGCTTACACTTGCAACGTTACATAAGGCCACTCTCTAACGGTTGCAGGTATAAGCGCTAAGAGTCAACTACTGAATGCCATAGTTTTCACAACACGCTACGCCGATTTGACCATTAGATACGTGTCCCTGTACAACACCATTCTCAAGATAGTTTACCTCGCTATCTCTTACAGCATTCTCTTGTCGATGCTCTTCTTCAGCAAGACCTACGATCGCAAGCACGACGCTTTCAGGTAATTTTAAAAACTTTTTAAACAGCACACTTACTACCTTTCACTTTTCTCATATTTCATAAATAGTTAACTTATTTTCAATTGAGCAGGATCGAGCTGCTGCTCATGCCGTGCGCGGTCTTCGCTCTCTTTCTCAACAACGGCTTCGAGACGCTCCAAGTTCTTTGGACTTTCAGCGCTTACCTGGAGGCGGTGTCAATCGTCCCGCAAGTCTACTTGGCATCCAAGACGAAGGAAGTCGAGTCGATCGTCGTATCTTACATCTGCTGCCTGGGCCTCTATCGGGGTTGCTACCTCATGCACTGGACCTACGCCTATCTAAGGCACAGCCAACTCGAGAAGATCGCCGTCGCCAGCGGCGTCGTTCAATTGATCTTCTACTGCGACTTCTTCGCGCGCAACCTGCCCATCCTCAAGCCCAAGAGCAGTCCGGCCAACTTGGACTTTCCACCGGCAAGGGAAACCGACGGCAAACTCCTGCAGGTCACTGCCGACCCGAGGCCCGAAAGCAACAAGCAGCCATCGCTCGGCGAGCATCGCGACAGTCAACGCCTGTACTTACCCGTCGAGGAAAAGGTGAGTCAACCATGTTCAGTCCTCTCGGTCACTTTGGAAACTTTAATAATCTCCTTTTGAGCATCAAAAACTACATTACAAACATTCTTTCTTTTCACAACAGAATTCTTTCTTTTCCAGCTCACTCTGCTAACGTCTAAAGACCAGCAAATAAGCAACTAATCCGCTCAGCCATCAAGTATCAGATTAAATACTTACATGCGTACGTGAGAAGGTTACTGACACAAATGGAAAAAATACTTTTGTGGTATTGTTATGGCTGATGCATTCCAAAGTCACTTAACAAGGAACAAATTTTTTTACTATTCGTATTTTTTATTTTACTTAAAAGTGTGATAGTCTATTATTTTAACATGCGCCATTTTTAGTTAATTTTCTGTGATTAATTAATATTAAGATATTTTTATAACTCACGATTAACTTGCTAATGTATTTTTACACTAAAGTACTTGAATAATCCTGTAAGTATTATATATATATAGATATATACACACACTTCATGTTATATAATATAAGCATTAGTATAACTCTTTTTATTTTATCTAATACTTTATGCTTATTTATCTTTATATAGTATATTTTACGATTTTATGTATGTACATTTTTTGATCATTTTTTAAAATTTAATGTAAAATTCGACTGATTTTCTAAAGTAACTATTTTAAATAAATACTTATAATTGCTTTTAAACTAAATATTACTTTAATTATTGAATGTTATACTAATAATTAAACTAAAACTACATGGTAATACTGAATAAAGAATTAAAGGAAACGGATTTAAAGGTAAGATATTGAAAACTAAGAAGTATTTTATATATAACAATATATTAATTGTCCTCTATTCAAATAGTATACTGTAGATTGTAATGACGATGAATAATGATTGCAGTGAGTACTATATTAGATCGTAATAATGTAGGATACAATCGTTTAAGAAAAATCATTACGGTAACTTTTAATCTTTGAAAAGACGATGATACCTTTTTGTTATAATCCGCCTCAAAAAGTGTACTAGCATGTTCGCTTTTCATCTAGGCCCATGACTTTAATGACGTTTAATAATAATACAAGAGATTAAAGTTAATTATTTAAAAATTGCTTCTCGCAAATATTGCGAAGCTATGAAATCAGTGGACCCATCTTCCGTCGTTATAAATATATAATATATATTTATATATTATATATATCTATATAATCTATTTGAAAATGAGAGTTTGGTGTGCTATGCACACAGCTAAATAAAAACTAATTCGAGCGTTATAAACAAGACTTATGTCGGTGTACGAAAAAGGTAGTCTTGTAAGAAGAGACGCTTCAGGCTGTACAATATGCCCCTTTCTTTTTATCCCCTTTTGAATGATCGTACATTAGAGAGCTATTTTTAAATAGTAAAACTTGACTCTTAAGTCCATAAAAATTAACAAAAAAAAAAATCTATCGACGAAATATATCATTCACTCGACGAGTGCGAGCAATATAACAACGGGAGAATATCAATGAAGATGATATTTTGATGATCCAGGCACTACCATTTTTCTCAGTGCAAATAATGAACCGCGACTGTGGTAAAAGTAAATATTACTATATGTACAATTCTACATTTGAATTTTTCAGCGCGATAGGATCCTAACCTTGACTTTTATCACCATTTGGACATTCACGATTTGGCTGCAATGATCGAATCGCACTTTACTATATACAAATGAAAGCTGCAGAGATTCTTTCGGACGGACTTTGGCCAATCAGATTTTTTTTACTTGGAACAGAATTAGCCCAAGATTTACCTAGATGGAGAAAAATTGCTCTATTTTTTGTTACAATATGAAAACGTGTAATACCAAAGTATTTCAGTCAATGTTTGAAATATCTTTATAAGCATGATTGATTTTTCTCTTTTCAATCTGTAAAATTTTTAAAAACACTAAGGTACTTCATTAAAAGTAAAAAATTTAACATTTGCATATTATTTCGATACGAGTATTCAAGATCATTTTAAGAAATATTTGTAAAATGTATGTTCTAATTTATGAAAACTGACAACAACGCGCACCTCTTTAATACATTATAATTAAAACTGGAAGAAAATTATCTTATTTAATTGAACGTCGCAACGTTACCTTAATATCCCACGTTTTCAAAACTAATATTCGAAATAACATTTTCTCCTGACGCACCAAACGCAAACATCTTACATTAATCAACATCGACATTATTTCGACTGCTGTGTACTTTAGTACTAACGCTATATTGTTCGTCGGCTGGCGTTTTAGCGCTTGCTAAGACGGACTGCTCGACGACATCGGTCATGTCGCCTGATGTCTCCTTATCCACATCTCCGTCCAATTCTTCTTGAGCATTGGTATCTTTGTTCACCACCTCAGTAACTCCCTCGATCTCTTTAACCTCGTCTAAAGACGTCTTTTCAACGTCATCCTTTATGTCTTTTACTTCCTCTTCGCTTTCATCCTCATCGTCAAACTTTATACCCTGCTTCACCGGATTGCATAACTGTACAGCTCTACTGTTGCTAGCCCCATTCGATGACGTTAAATTCAGCTTGAGACGGTCACGCGTATGCCTAAGCTCACCCAATTGCTGACGATCACTGAAGGATTGCACTGATGGTGCATTATCACACGGATTCGAAGACTCCGGCATCGGAATTTCTTGGGACGTTGAACTGGCGCCAGGGAAGAATTGACTAACATATTTTCCATTTCCCGACTGGAATTGGAACGGACGGTTTGAACTGCTCACAAAGAACTCATCGTCCCCTGCGGAAAAAAAATAGAATATTAAAAAATCATTAACGTGACTATCTTTTACGCTTCCTATTAAATAGTTACCAATCTAAATAAATAAGCTGTGAATATTAGTTATTGTTATTAGCGGCTTTACTTGCGTGTTATTATGAAAACGTGTGGGAATGTTAAAACCGAGTGCGAAAATTTATAAAAGTTAAACGACCTTGTTAATGTTAATTTTAATTTAGAATTCTTCTTGAAGGAACTACTTGGGAAATGGTTAATTCAATTTACAATCAGCGAAGACAACAGTTTAGATTCAATTCTTATGAAATTATGTAATATTGTATTTACAATTGACTGTGTTAAATTAAGTAATTGCAATAAACCTACAAAGTATCTACAATATATTGTAATTAAAAACACATTCTATTATTACAAAGAATTATTGTTTAATTTTCTGATTATTTGCATCCATCAAGATAATTAACTTTTTCAATCAAGATTTTAAATACTAATTTGAAAAAAAAAATTGTTGTGCCTATTATACAATAAGTATTTCCATAAGAATCAATTGTTGTTTCTATATTTTCTCTTAACTTACTGGTATTATTACTTTCAAAATAATCCATTGGTTGGAAATTCAATCTATCGATGCTATCAATCATTTCTTCCCAGTCTATATAAAAGAATAAAAATGATTATGACTCTAAATTTTTCATCTAATACATTTCTTTTCATAAATCTGAAGACGACTTAAACGAAATTGTATTTGTATTTTATAATGTATTGTATTCAAACGAGAATTGGAAAATTTCATTTTTAACGAAATATAAGTATATAAATAAATTCTAAAAATGTTTTAAGTTTAATTTTAAAATTAGAATTTGATTTATCAACATACCTATGCATGACGTTGGCTCCCAAGCTGACGTCACAGGACTCTGATTCTCCGTTGGCGGCGTTTCTTTCGGATATTCGTATACACAATGATAGCGTTGTTTTTTAAACCAAACGCTTTTCTTTTGATCCTAAACAAATACATTTTTATTTAAACTCATATATAATGTGATATTTCGACTGCAACGAATGAATTAGCATCAATATGATTAAATATATGAAGGAAAATATAACTTTAAATGGGAATGTGAAAAGCTTATCAATACTTGTAAGTGCAAAGTAGTCGACTTTATATTTTCAGTGAGAAATCTAATTGGGAAAATACACCTACCACTTCATCCTAGCGGCAAGAGAGCACATAATCAAATACGAAAATTCTATCATTCAAAAGTATCTAAATTAGTTATCGATTACAAATGAAAGTCTGGCTTACCCCAGTTTTCATTGTTTTGTCTGGAGATCTAAGCGCTGATCTGTGAGGTGCTAAAGTAGCATCCCAAGCAGAAGGTGTGAATTCTTCTTCCTCTTCATTTTCAGTTTCGTAATCTTCACCATGATCATTTTCTGCCTCTTTTTCATTCTCTGCATTTTCGCTTCTATCTTTCTCCAAATTTTCAGACTCATGACTCTCTAGATGCGACGCGCCGTATTGCTACAATAGTAAGTACAATAGCATCAATGAAGAATAACCAATTAAGGAATTATAATGTTATAAAAAATTAAAACATAAGTGCATTAATGCATTATTACCTGCCAAACAAATTCTCCAGAACTTGAACTATTTTCTTCGTCATCGTCGTCATCGTCATCCTCATCGTCGTCCATTACACCTTCCTCTCCGTCATCTTCATCTTCGTCATCTTCATCAAGTTCATTTGCTATGCTTTCGCTAGGACCATCCCCATTCTCCTCTTCGTCGCTATCCCAATCTTGCTCACTCGCAAAACTTGTTGACATGAGATTGTCTTCGAGTTGAGGGGGCAGCATTGGGTAAGATGAAATTTGTTGTTGCCATTTACAGGCGTCGTCTTCGGGACTAGGCAACGGAACACCGGTTCCTCCAGTTAAGATTCCGCCGAACCTTCTATCTAATGGATACAACGGTCTGTTATGTTGTTGGTTTAAGTTAACAATGCGGTTTTCATCATCTGAGTTCGATAGCTCCTTGAAATTTTATTTAATAATTAATGATTTATCTATATATTAATTAAATTTTTTATACAGATTTTGTAGAAATGTAAAAAATGTAATTACCTGAGAATCTTGAGAAAGCGACATTACCCCCTCAACGAGCATAGCTCGATTTGTTTGCATATCAATTAACAGGACATCGTCTTCGGACAAAGAGTTGCTGCCGCCTTTCGACGCAATCGAGACATCTCGCGAATCGTCTCTTGTCACGTTGGCTGACTCTGAGTTACCCGCACTTTCACGCTCTTCAAGAATAGGACTCAGAGGCGTACCGTAAGTATTGTATCTAAAATGTACAAATTATTTTATTAATAAACTATGGCACATAAGTTTCAATTTGTCGAAAGCTAATTAATTATAAATCAAACACAAACCTAATCGATATATCAACACCTCTGCGATCGGTTAATTCTTCTTCAACATCATCATCCCAATTTTTGCTATCTACATCACTTACAAAGGAAGGTTCATCTTCATCGCGAGGTTCTTGGGTCTCAATCACGGACATTTGAGCTTGGGGCAACTTTTCTCTCAATTCGTTTCTTATTGCCGTCACGAATTCCTCATCCATACCGAAAGACACATAAGAGTTATCACTTCGTAAAGACATTGTTGAGCTGTCCTCGTCTTCATTATCACCTAACGTTAAACACGGCCAACTATTGCTTTCACCTGTAGTAATTGTTTGTGCATTATCCATATTTATATCTTCATTGACTAAGAGTGATCTTGCGTTTGAATCGACAGGATTAGTCTCCAATTCCATTGGTTGAAAATCTAGGATTGCACTGCAATTTACGTTTGTATCTAAACTGCAACTCAAGTTCGCATCATCACTACTCGACTTGTCCGCCTGTATAACTTGCTTTTCAGTCTCACCAGTAGTTTCACTTGACGATTGCACGGTTTCCGAACTTTCGGTCTCTATATCTAAATCTTTTTGAGATACATTTGATGTCGGACTATTAAGGCTCTACAAAAAGATGTTTAATAAATATTTATTAATTACAAATAAATTTTCAATAAAATAACGAACCTGCGCCACTTTGTTTTCAACTTTTTGATCCAAAGATTCATTAAGTGCGCCGAGACACTCGGCATCTAAAATCATATCGAGTTCAAAAAGAGTTCTCATCATTTCCTCTTCCGTGCCTTCGTTTGACCTCGGTGTATTAGGTTGGGATGAAGTCATCGAAAGTAACGGCCCAGCTAAAGGGCTTTCTTCCTCTTCACAGGATTCTTTATCGCGGAAGCCAGAGTCCGAACTACGTTCATCGTCTGGTGTTGACATACGCTTCCTCTCATCCTCATCATCGATTGACAAATTTCGTTTTGACAATCCTTTGATAAAAATAATTATTAATATTATATTAAAATACGTTAAATATGCGGCCAGAAAAGAAAAAATACTGAAATAAACAGGTATGAAGACTGAAATAAAGTTTACAAACCTGGAAGATCTTCGCCATTAGAATATTCATCTTCAGCCTCTTCTGCAGAATATTCGGCACGCGATTGAGGTGACGGTGTAATTGCTTCTTCGTTTGTTGCTTTAATTTTGCGCGTCGGTGAAGGAGTTGTGTGTACGTGAAAATCAACAGACTTTTGTTCGAGAATAGAATCAAGAGCATTATTCCACAAATTCATGTCTATTGGATTGTCATTATTGACACAATTACTGTCCTTCTCCAATTTTATAGCGTGGTTTTTATCCTCAATTAGTTCAGTTACTTGAAAATTATTAGAAAAACTAATAGGTACTGCATCCTCATCATTCACAGCCATCGCAGTTGGAGAGTTAGACATCTCCTTCTGATTCGTTGTCGCACTATTATCTTCATCTTTATTATAACACCGCAATAACGGTCCTTTTATATCATTAATTGGCAAAAGCCTTTGGACGTTTTCTTTACAGAACTGAATATCTATAATAATATATAAAAATAATAATATTATTATATCAATCTTGTTAAATTGAATTTCAAATGAAAGAAAATTTACCTGGTACAGATTCTTTACAAAGTACTTCGACCGTATTTCTATCAAGATCTTCTTTTCGCATGGGTTCAACTTTTAAATCAAAAGCTACCCTTGCTATTGGTGTCTGTACTTGATTCGACGTTAAAGAAAAAAGATTGGACTTCTCTGTTAAGCTTGCAAATGGTGTAATTGTTTTTGGTCCTCTTAGACTATTTCCAGGTACAGGAGCATCTCTAAGCATTCTCAATGCCAAATCAAACTGATCATCAAAAATTGCACTGGGGAGATCACCGTCACTTCCTGTTGCAGGCAGCCTTTTCTTTGTTAAACCTTTTTCTATCATTGGCGTCTAAATATAAAATATTGATATAATTATAATCAGATTTGTTAAATTGAATTCCAAAATTAATTCAAAGAATTTTATTTACCTGAGGTCCTAAGGATAGATCAACATCAGAGTCTGGTTCAATGTGCACTAAAACCATTAAATCTGCTACTGACTTTGATTTCTGCTTGACCTTTTCTGTATAGGCACCACGTTCTACTCTACCGCGCCAGCTCTCCTCTTCAGTTTCTGAATCTGAATCCCTAAATGGACACTTTCCACTGCGTACCAGACCACCTGGCACGTTTTTAACAGGTTCCTCAGGACCAAGTCTAAATGATGTCTGCGTAAGACTTGGCCACTGTTCAGAATCTAGACTGCCACGAAGATCTTGCAAACTTGCACTCCTTGTTTGATCTCTTGAAATGTTTGGTCGTAAAGTTTCCCAACGCTGTTCAAAGCCTGCCGTTTCTGCTTCTAATTGCTCTTTTAAGAGAACATGCCTTACCTACAATTACAAAAAATTAGCAATGATAAATTTTTCGTACATAAATAATAGACGCACACTTTCAAGAATATTGTGCAATTGAATAGCATTTATGTTATTCACCTGTTCTAGAGGAAGTCGCTTAGTCGGATCCAGAACGAGACATGTTTTGATTGCTTCCATCAAATTGGAGGCACAGTGCTCACTATTTTGTAAAAGTAATTGTGAACCTACTGGTTTCATTCCGGATTTCGTGGATAGCAGCATCTCGATAACTTTTTCATCACCAAGATCAGCATAAGGTCTCTTGCCCCACATTGCTATTTCCCATAATAAAACCGCATAACTCCACAGGTTTGCACGTGCGGTGATTTCACGTGTTTCGATTGTTGTTTCCGTACAATCTATTGTTTCTGGAGCAGACCATCTTATAGGTAATGCTCTATCGCCTAAATAAACAAAATTTTTTGATACTTCTCTTTAAACATTTCATATTTAATGCAGAACATTTTTTATTGAATACAAAGATAAAGGAGAACTTAAGAAATTTACCATTTGAATAGATAGAATCAAGCATAATCAATGAAGAATAAAGTTTAACTGTTAAAAAAGTAATACTTACCTAGAATGTAGTAGTCTTCGGGATACTTTTCAACTGCTGTTCCATAATCACCCAACTTGATTGATAAGTCTGCAGCAACAAGACAATTTCGGGCTGCTAAATCTGTGTGAGTAAGTTTGTGTTCATGCATATGTCGCAATCCTGCGCCAATTTCAATTGCTATACGTGTGGGTAGGTTTTCTTTTATAAGGGCTCTCTGTGATTGCGGATCTTGATTGGAGCGTAAGAAGCACTTTAGATCACCCAAAACACACGACTCAAAGAGCAGCAGGTACGGATCAGTTTCTAAGCATGAGCCAACTAGTGAAAGGATATTACGGTGGCGAAGCTTAAAGTAAGGTGTAGCTTCACCTAGGAACCAGGCTTTTTCTTTGGCAGTTGCCTCTTCTGTAAGTATCCTCACAACTACATTCTTGTTTTCCACATTTCCCTGCTGTGAGAAAAATAAAATTAAATGATGATATTTTAGTACATTGAATTAGATAAAAATTTTCCTTACCAAAGCAGTGCATTGGATCTCTGCAAATCCTTTGACCACTTTGCCAAACCAACCATGTCCAATTTCGCGCAGGTATTTGACCTTTTCTCTTGGCACATGAAGGTCTGTTTTTTGAAACCATTCTTTACATGAGTTTTGAAGTATTGAACGGTCTGATTCAGCTTCCTCCTCCAAAAGGGATGGGGACGGTGGAGGTGGCTTTGGTCTCCGTGAGGCACACGTTTCTGGGATGATGCGTTCAACTGGCAAAGGTTCAAATTGAACATGTTCACTGACACTGATAGGGATTTGCAACTCCAAACCCTTAAACTCCTGCAAAAGAAAATAAATATTAGAGTATATAACTATATAATAAAATTTAAAAAATAATAAATATAGCACTACTATATACAGACAACTTTGTAAGGCTAAAGCTAAAAATATCAAAAGTTTACACAGTGCATTAGCTTTAACATATAATTTTACCTTAGTAATACTTCCTTCAGGGTCCTACAATTAACAAAATTGTACTTATTTACTATTGAAATTTAAAATTGGTTTTATTTGTAATTTTCAATGCAATAATTATGTACAAATTTTACATAGAATGATAAATAATATATTAAATTTTAATATTTTACATAAGTATGCAATATACATTTAATTTAATTTCAAATTTCTTTTTTTAACAAACATATATATATAATTTAGTGTTAATTACAATTTTTAAGTATAAACCATTTGTACAAGGAAATTAATTAAAATTAAATTAAAATAATACTAAACTGATAATTAGTAATAACGAAATAAGCTAGAGTTATAACAAAAAAAAATAAATAAAAGGTCTTGTTCTTATTATGTACATATACACATAATCTTTAATAAAAACTGTCAAAATTTTGTATTTTTGGTATATTATAGGTCTAAAAAATTGAGATTTTGTCAACATTGTAATTTACTTTTCTCAACTCAAGCTTAACTTGTAATTTTCAACTACTTTCTGGTTTTCAATAATAATTAATATATAATAGTTTACCTGAAATCCCTTAGGTCGACTATTTCTACGACAGCACAAACAGCCAACCAAAGTGAAAGCAGTAATAGTAATTCCTAGTAAGCCTATAGCATATTTGAGCCAATTAAGTTCCCATTGATCGTATGATTCATTGGTACCTGAAAAATTGTAAGCGATATTTTTAATAAATAAATGTTTCCTGTAATTAATTATAAAATTGATTTCTAGCAAACAAATTGGACAAGGCATAGAAATTCCAATTTTTGGTGTTAAGCTTAATTTTTATTTTATTTTATTATTTTAATAATATATTTTAACGACACGAGAATTGTTATTGGTTACTAATTACCTTGAGCAATAAGCAATCTCTAATCGGAAATAAGATCTCAAGAAAAATATTGTTGTGGAGAAAAGAATGTCCTTTGGCGGATGAATTGGATTAAAAGAATGAGAGTTACTCACCTAGAGATAGCTCGGAGGCGATAGGATGAGCCTGTAAGTTGGGCAGGCTCTCCCAGAGCAGAAAGCAGATCCAGAGACTCCTCATAGCTTGGCTCTGCTACGCTTGAGACGTCAGTGCTCGACGACGCATGACCAGTGCATCATCTTCCTGGCTCAAGAGGAGGTTGTTCCCGGCGCTGACGCTCGTGCTAATTGCGAAGAAGAGGCCCGGCCAACGACGACGAGAAAAACAGGCGGAAGAGGAGAAAGTCTGCTGCTGCTTCACCCGCGGACGATTCCCCCACGACGAGCAGCTCGCGGAGAGGGCGCATGATACGGTGCGAATGGGAGACCCGCGACAGCGAACGGCACCAGCTTCGACCTTTGACGGTTCTCGCGCGGAGGCTGCGCGGTTACGTGGGTGGACGGAGTCCGCGCCTACGAGGACGACTCTCACCTCGATATCACGTCGGGCCAGTCCATACTCTCTCTCGCTCTCGTATTCACGCTCCTTTTCTCGCCTCCTCTCCCTCGCTCCCGCGAGCACTGGCGTACGTATAGGCTGCTGGGCTCTTGCGGCTCGGCTGCGCGCGCGCTCCACTATACTCCCACTTTTTCACGTCTTCCTCGCTTGTATTCGTGTAATCGTCTTCTTTCTAATCTTTCCTCGCCCTGCGGCCCTCCTTGTCCCACTCGCTCGCTTGCAGTCCTGCCTGCTCGCGGAGTGCGGACTTATGAGTCATGAAACTATGAACGTCTAAGTGCAGCGTGGACTGCGTGGATCAGTGAATGCGATCAGCACCACAATATACCTATCTGTGTACCTCTCACGAATATGTATATATCTATAGAATGCACGTGTAAATACGAAAATGCGCTTTTGCGCTATATTGTCTTTTATATGAATGCGACTATGCGCGTCGGTAATGACGAATGCTGCGCTTACCAATGCTTCGTACATAACAATTCATTCTTTTTTATAACTGCAGTTGCAACATACATTTAATTGTTTCTTAATAGTTTAACCTGTCGGAGGAAAAAGCAGTAGCATTTGTTAATATTTACTTGTTCATGTGGACAGAATTAGGTAGAAATAGCCCTAGAAAGACAATAACCATAAAATGATAAAAATTTATTTGTAATAAAAAGACTTGATTAAACTAAGAATAGCTGTTTATTAAATTTGAATGATTAATTTATTTTTGCTGCAATTCTTGCAGTAACTATTGAAATGTCTTTATTTTGTATTTAATATTTAAGGTAAAGGCTGAAAAGCGAGGGTGGAGGGATCCATCCGTTGGACGTGCGCCGGTGCGCGTGAGTTTGTGGAAGGCGGAAGGCGAAAGGCGAGTTGGTCAAGACGCAGACGTTTGCGCGCATGCAGGCGGAGGTTTATGAAGCCGGGGCGTAAGGTCTGCGGAGGTTCCGTGCTCCGGACAGTCCGGTGCTGCGCGGCCGCTGCGGGTGTAAACGTGGAGCTGGGCCCCCAGTGTCCCCACCAGCGGGCCGCGATACCCACGTTGTCGCATTGGCCGAGTCGGCTCAAGTCGGCTCACGCGCACACTCGCAAACTCGCGCGTCGCGCGTCGCGCCTCTGTAGTCCGTAAGTCGGGCTACACACACAGGCCGTCTTTTCCTCTCTGCGTGTCGGCCATCTGCCGATGTTGTTCCAGGCCAGCCGAGCCACGTCATATTGGTGCGTGCCGCCGCTGGGCTGCCTCTGCTGCTGCTGCCACCGCCGTCGTGCCCGTCGGTGTCCGTGATCGCCGAGCCGCGCGGTCCACCCTCTGAACTCCGGGAGCTCGAGCCCTCGACCGTCCTCTTGAAGCTGACGAGCCGCTTTTGGCGCCCCAGAACCGTCGCTCCCTGCACCAAGCTGGACCGCCGACAGCACCGGCAATGAATATTTTCCGGCTACTCGGCGATCTCTCGCATCTCCTCGCGATCATCGTGCTACTGCTGAAAATATGGAAGACGAGGACCTGCGCCGGTAAATACCCAATCGCCGAGGCTGCTTAGCGTTTGTCGCCGCGAAACCGCGGAGCTGCCACGGACCGGGCTTTTTATCGCGCGCCCGCTGAGCGGCCGAGGCGCCTTCGCTCTTTTCAACATATTTTTCCCCATTCTCGCCATTCTCACCCAATGCTCATTGCGGAGTGCTCCAACCTCTACATGCCGAACTTTAAACAACAGTCTTTCAAATCTTCTTCTTTCAGGTATCAGTGGAAAATCGCAGATTCTTTTCGCTATTGTCTACACCACGCGATACTTAGACTTGGTAACTTCCTACGTCTCTGCCTATAACACCTTTATGAAAGTTGTTTTCTTGGCCACCTCCTACGCAACGCTCTTTTTGATGTACATGAAGTTTAAGGCTACCTACGATCACAATCATGATACATTTAGGTGAGAACCCATTCTGTTCTTTACTCAATGATAACTAATAAATGTTCAGATCTTTCATTCTTATTGTTTCTCTCATATTGGTGAAACGGTAAAGAAAATATGAAAATAAAACACTCATTTTACACTTTTTCTTATCTCTACTTCGTGTGCATTATCATTCTTGAAGAATATTTATCTTTTAAATGGAAACAATTTTTTTTTAAATAATACACAAATGTTTTGAATTTAATGCAAATAAAGAAATTGTAAATTTATAGTTCTTTTTTTTAAATTAGTTTTTTGTTAAATAATTAGGTTTGATATACTATTTTTTAGGGAAAAACAAAATGTTAAAAAAAGCTTATCTTAAAATAATAGTACTTGCTTTTTTACAGAATTGAGTTCCTGATCTTACCTGCTGTAGTACTGTCTTTATTGATAAATCATGAATTCACCGTTTTGGAGGTGTTGTGGACATTCAGTATTTACTTAGAATCAGTGGCTATTTTACCTCAACTATTTCTGGTGTCAAAGACAGGTGAAGCAGAAAGTATCACCAGCCACTATCTTTTTGCCTTAGGGTCCTACAGGGGTCTGTACTTGTTAAACTGGGTATACCGTTACTATTCAGAAAACCACTATGATCTTATTGCAATTGTGGCAGGACTTGTACAGACTGTTCTGTACTGTGATTTCTTTTATTTGTATATCACCAAAGTACTAAAAGGCAAAAAGCTGTCGTTACCAGCTTAAAAGCTAGCAAGTATTATAGAAAATAACATCAATCAACAGAGTGTCATTAAGAGAATGCTGATACAATCATCGATGATTGTGACATGAAATGTGTCAAAAATTTCAAGCAAGTTTGATCTGTAAGCGCACAAAATGTAACTTTGTCAAACCCAAAGCGCCTTACATCTCTGCTGCTTAGAATTATCTCAATATTTCTACTTTTTTAAGTAGATATTGGAATCCTATGAAAAAAAGTAGTTTTCTAATCTTACTTAAACAATTGCTAATTTTATATTTACTTTGTCAAGTGTACATATGTCAAATGTCTTAGTCATTCCCCAATATCCAAATACCATAAAAGCATACTGTTTTTAACATCATCCAAATTTCATTATTAATTAACTTTTTACGCCTAATTCAATTCTAATTATTTGATCTGATTACTATTAATTTATAGTTAGTAATTGTTTAAATAAGTTTTACGTGAAAACTGAAAATGCTGATGGAAAAGTAGATACCAAAACTCCGGAAGCGCCTTAATCTTTTATAATCTGTTCTGAGTGTATATGGCTTTTTGTTTATTTTTTTTTAATTCTGTAAAAGTTTTGTCATAAAGTAGGCCGTCTGTCAATTAAAATTTGATTTCACTCAAATGTTTAAAAGTAAACAAGTAAAAAACACGAGTTAAAAGCAAATTAAGGAACATACGTAATGAACAGATTTAAATAAGAATTCATGTTAAACAAAAATTTTGTCTGCCTATTGTAATTAAGTTGTTACTTTTATGATTTTTATTAATTAAAATGCGACTATGATAATAAACCAAAATAAGTGATTGATAAATAGTGTTATTTATTCATTTTCATAAGCACTTATACAAAATCTAATTAACCATACGATCATTTAGAAAAGTTTAATCTGTAATAGTCTGTAGAATTGAAGAAATATATTTAAAAAAATAATTGTTAAATTCTATACACATAATTCGTACATGTGTTTAGCTAAGTTAGTAATATGAACTATTTCTCCACACAAAGTTACTTGACTCACAACTTTAACTAATCCATTTTTTAAACTTTCTCTATCAACAGTTATTATATATGGTACACGAAGAATTTCTGGTTTCTTTGCATGATTCATTATTAATGATTCCACTCCTTGTTCTCTGAGTAATTCAATAATATACAATGTTAAATCATATAAATCTACTTTTTCTGCATCATCAGCATCTTGAGCTATGATAGCTTTGCAGTAAGCTTTGTATGGTAACAGTCTTGAGTGGAGGTGTAATTCCTTAGAACCTTCTATTTCTTTGAAACCATCACACAATAATGCTAAACATCCCCAATCAAAGGATGTTATGTGTTCAACAATTCTCAAGTCAGATGTACCTTGAATCTACAAATAAGTTTATGAATGTTGAATTCTACACATAATAAAAATAAAAAGAAAATAACAAATTATTCATTGCATTTAGTATGCAGAAGGAAGCTTACCCCTGGTAATATTTTATTTGTATTTTTTTTAAACATTATTGTTTCTACAACAATATTTCCAAATGGAAATTGAGCTTGAATTTCAATATATTCCTTAGATTTGTGTTTTTTAGTCTCAGTCAAATAATAAATTGATGGATTTTGCGAAATTCGTCGCCACCATGATTTTCGTTCCCGTTGCTTTTTATAAAATAAGTCTTTTATGTTTCCAACACTATCATCATTTTCATAAAAAGTGGTTAATTTTGCTATTTTATGATAAAAGGATTTACTCTTTGCTGGTAAAATGTGATCATTCCAACTATTTTTAACATTATCTATTTCCACAATACCAAATGGTGGTTCAGCTAAACCTATGTGTGTTAAATCTTTTAAATTTGCTGTAAGTGTATTAGATTGCAAATGAAATACATTATACTGTGTAAACCCAGTAACACATTCATTAAACCAAAATTTCTCAAAATTCCTTTGAAACAGAATACCCTGAAATCCATAAGCAAATCCAAATTCCTTCAAACTTAAGAAAGTACTACCAAAAGTTTTTAAAATGTGTTCCATTTTGTTTAAGAATTCTTTGGTATATTACCAGGAGGTGCAATAAAGTACTCGTCTTCTAAAAGTTTAGCGTTTTTCAAAATTTTATCACGACAATTTCCTTTGGTTATCTTATCTTCTCTAAGCTCTAATATTTCTTTTTCTAAAACACTGTACATAGGTTTAACATAAGGATCTAGGTCAACTTCTCGAAGTTTTTGAGCAAATTTTATAGCAGCTTCTAATCGTTGAATGCCACCTTCATTGTCAAAATCAACCAGTGAAATTCTTTCTAATTTAGATATTGTTTTTTTGTCAATTTTTATTTCTATTGTGCTTTCGCGATCTTCTTTTTGAATTGATCCTTTTGAGTGAGCTAAACTGTTGATACATCTAGTTCCATTTAAAAGTTCTCCAAATATATTAGGACATTTGAGAAATCGACATCTTAATAAGCAAGCCATTAATATTGTTATGTTTACCAATAAGTTAATTGATCATTATTTTATACAACTTACACTATTCTTTGCATAGTGTTCTTCTGAGCGCACGACACTATTATTCAAGTTTTTGAGGTTAACAAAACTTTATCATATATATATATATATATATATATATATATATATAATTCAATCGTGTGTCGTGTATTTTATAACCGCGGCAGGTTGAAGTTAGATCATTGATCAATATAAAAAATTAAAAATATTGATTATTCAAAAATTTGTTCACTCTTTATTTGAAATAATTAAATTTTTCAAGTAACACCTTAAGTATAAAACTGTATTTTATATATATAATTTGAATAAAGCACGTCGCGTTTTTGATTAGCGTTGTTGATCATTACTGCTACTGTAGCATTAAAACGATAGTTATTTTTATTAACTGCTCGCTTAATTGGCATAAATGTAAATTGACGAAATTTGAAATATTTTTATTTAAATTATATTACGGATTATTTTATACATCAATTTACGCTTTATAATATTTTTCTTCGTTATAACTATCAGGATAGCTGAATAGAATGACATTATTGCGACTGTAGTAGTACCTTAAACTTCCGCTTTCGATCTTTTACGTCGTGAGCCACGAAACAGAGGTGAGCATTTTCGTAAAATTTTCGCACATTTTACTGTATATTTGTGAAATAATTTAACTTTATTTAAATCAATAGGTAATATATTATTGAAACTAAATATCTGTTCTTAGTTTTTCAAGTTTTATGTTTATTAAAAAGAAAGAATTAACAAAATGAATTTTCACACGTGATTGTCGTCAAGCATGGGCTGGCGCATGTTCACTGTTTATTACGAGTTTTTCCTAAATTTTTAATAAATGTATATCCATTACTTCTCAGGCAAGGCGTTAAACATGCAGCTCCAAATCCGGGGACAAGAGACTCACGTCGTTGATTGCCAGGGCGATGAGACCGTGGCACAAATTAAGGTTAGGATTTCTTACTTTTACACAGAATGACTCAATATAGAATAATTTTTCTTTAATTTAATTAACTATTCACTATCGATGTCAATATTACCTTGTAAGAATGATATGACCACTTATAATTTATTTATCTATTTTAATAGCGAAACAAATAATTTCTGTATATATTAGTTAATTAACAAGAATAAATAATAATTCAATTATTTGACTTCAAGCATTTAATGATAATCTGGCAATTGTAATTCTTTGCAGTGTCAGAACGAGCAATAATGCTAAAGTAAATGTGAATTTCAGGGAGACGAAAGTACTTTTTAAACTTTCATCTTTTCATAAATTTACTACAATATTTTGATCAATACATATTTGTTTGTCTTAATGATTCATCCAATACTAAAATAGTTTATTGTCATTTCATAGGAGAGACTCACAACATTCCAAAATGTTGAGTTTCATCTGTATTGCTCTGGTGTACCACTGAATGATGACGTTCTTGTTAGTGAACTCACATCAGATACCCTTGATTTAACCATCCCACTTCTTGGAGGTAAGTTTTTCTTGGTTTAATAAAATAGTTATTTATAAAATCTATGAATATAACTAACATTTCATGTGTTTACTTTTTAAGGTAAGGTTCACGGTTCATTGGCTCGTGCTGGTAAAGTCAAGGGACAAACTCCAAAGGTAAATTATTTAATACATTATTATTATCAAGAGGTAATATAAGCATATACATTCTCTCTTTTTTCCTTCTACTCCTTCGGTCCCCATCCCTGGTTTTTGTGGTGTAATGTCCTTGTTATTTCTGACTTCACCAAGCAACTAAGTCCCATCTCTTTTCTTATGCATTCTTCTATGGCAAGTTCCTTTCTTCATTAAGATTTTGCATAAAAATCATTTTATTTTACTAGTGAAATTAGGAATATATTCATTGAATCAAATACTTTAATATTTTCAATGTTTTGCACTGGTTGATCTAAACTACAACATTAATTATTTTGAATTGTGGTAAAATAACAGTGCTATAGAAAAGTAACAGATTAAAGTGAAGTAGAGTTGATACCAAAAACTCTACTTTTCATTCGTCTGAGACAAAAATTGATAAAAAATAACAATAATTTTACATAGTTTCATTGCAAAATTAAAATATAAAATAAAATTTTGTTAGGTTGAGAAGCAGGAAAAAAGCAAGAAGAAGACTGGTCGTGCTAAAAGGCGAATTCAGTACAACCGTAGATTCGTCAACGTTGTGCAGACATACGGCCGCCGACGTGGACCAAATGCTAACCCCAACCCATAAGAATTTTTTTTTATTTCTTTTTAATTGCGTTACGAATTTGTAATACCATGTAATTTATCATTTCACTGATAATACAAATTACGTTTCGCAGCACTTGTGACTTTTTATTCTTTAGCATTAATGCAAAATCACGTTTAATTAATTTAAAATAAATTTATTGAAAAGAAAAATAAAATAAAGACCAAATTTGAATAAAATTATTTATTCAAGTCAACTAAAAATTGACAAATGGTCATTTAGCGTTTCTTTGGGAATCAATTTTCGCTAGTACGTTAATCAATTTTATTTAAAAGCATAACAAAATGAAAAATAGAAAATAATATTGAATAAATTTCGAAGGTTTTGTGGAATAGAATTTTTCTTCTATTATTATCTTCATATAGCAACGAACACTGCCAGAACTTGTTTTATATTTTCTTTTTCTATTGGATCGGTACTGAGATGTTTGGAAGAAATGGTAATGTTTTTATAGGTATTTACATATTCGATATGTGAATTATCACTATTTCAATTTTTTTTTAAAGCTTCAAATAACGAAAAATTTAATGTTAATTTGTTTAATTAACTCAATTAAATATAGTTTATGTAACACGATTATTACATATTTTCCAGTGAAATTTCACTTATTTGTTATGATAGATTTTTCAACATAGGAATATGTGAAATTTCCCTGCTAGAAATGCAGAATTAAAGTGGATTAATAAGAATTCAAGTGCAATCAATGTGATTAAAATGCATTTATATTCAGGATTGAATATTGGATTTTAATTTTTGTTAATCCTCTTTAATACTGTATTTTTAACAGAGTTCACTGGAAAATATGTAAAAACAGTGTTTAATAAATTCTATTTAATTCAATCTGTTAAATAAATTAACATTAAATTTTTCAGTTAATATTCGTTAAGAAATCTTAATAAAGTTCAACATTAAGAATTTTAGCTAAGAGAATACATCTATAACATAGTGGTGCAACTGCTATTTTTTTCATCAATAAGAAAATTCCAGCGCTCTAAGGTCTGTATTTAGAGAGTATATAGGCAAAAAGTAGGTAGGAAAAAGTATATAAATCCTGACAAACAATAATGTTTTTTTATAAAATTACAATAAAATAAAGTACAGAACTTCGCAACATTTAACATTTTACAATTTGGTAATGTCAATCTTATAAATAGGTGATAACTGCACAACTGCCTTTTAGTTATTTTTGTGCAAAGCATTTGTTGATTATAGAAAATAATATTAGAACAGATTAAAGGTTGATACCACGTCCAACCTTCATTCAGTAGGTATACAATTCATTCGAGCTAAGTAATTTCAAAATACTTTAATTACAAAATTTTAATCTTGAGATTTTAGTCCTAGTCATTGTTACCATAGAGTAAAAGTAATATTATTATCTCTTAATTGATGAAATACTTTTTATTCATTCATTAAGACAATGAGTAACTAGTTAATGTTAGTTTTATTACAGCCTTAAGGTAAAAGTATTTATTAATAAACGATTTGAGGTATTCTAATTTTATGACTGAATGTAAAATTGTTTTTTCATAATTATTAGCTGCATTTTGTGCAGCAATTAATTTGGTAAAATAAAATATTTTTGACACTCTTACAGTCCTGCATAATTTAATTAGTTTTAAGAATTCTCACATTTAATGTTAAATGGATATTTGCTCAATATTCTGCACTTATACTGTTATTGTTAGCAAATATACCTGTTGTTAAAGTAAAAGTAAAAAATATAACTACAAAGAATTAATTTTTTATAACACACACACAAAAAGTTTTAAATTTTAATTGTTCAAATTTATTAAAACTAGAAGTTCATATATTTTTTTTTAGATTTGTATAAATAGTCTACAATTTGCAAAAGGAAAATCTAAAGCTAAAATTAAAAGAAAATAGATTGTACGCAGACATACAAATAATCTATTATCCTCAACCTCATTCTGACAGAATGTAACAGTCTTTTACAATTGCATATCTTAAAATATATTTATTGCACAGTACATAATTATATTGTTACATACATTTTAGGCTCAGCTTTAGGCTCAGCTTTAATCTTAGGTCTTCTGTTTACAAAGGATATATCATAATGCATGTTAGTTATCTGCAAGTAAGCAGAGAAGCATATTTATTTTAAAGCTTTGTAAATGGATATTAATTCAAGATTTTGTAGTCAGTGACTCAACAATCAAAAGAATTAGATAATAAATAGAATGGTTTGTACTATGTAATTATATTTTCTTTTGTATTACGTTTTATTTTTTATAGCTAGTACAACTCAGTTTGATAACAAAAATATTCAAGGTGCTTTAAATGAAAATAGAAAAGAAATTACTGTCATTAAATAAATTCTATAAGTCCATAAGAATATCAGAAGTTATTTTATTATGTAAAATAATTAAATATTTTTTTTTTAATCGGAGTTTTAAGTTTATACTAGCTAAGTGGAAGATGCTTTTACTATTCAGAACAATTAATTAACAAAGTCAATGAAAAACATTATCTTTGTTGCTGCAAATAAACTTATATTGTCTTTTAAATATTTCTCCTTGTTTAGACTCATTTAATAGTAACACACATTAATTATGTATTTGTAAATAAATAAAAAATAATGCGTATATTTCAGGGAAATAGTATTCAATAAATGAGAGTTGTTAAGAATGTATTGAAAATAAATCAATTGTCACATTTAAAATAAATATAATATTTTACAAATCAGTGTTATTGGAAGTAATTTTATAATTTTAAAAAATACCAAAAATTCTAAATATTAATTCGTCAGTGTAATGACTTTTGAACTTATTTATATTTTCAAGTGGTTAAACTATTTTTTAATAATTGTACTACTTTACAGATCAATTAGAATTATTAATAGGAAAATTCTATGCTTATATGCAGAATAAGAAAAATAACTGCTTTATTCATACATTATATATAAATTTAGTACATAAAAGTCTATTTAAGTATGCAACAAATATTTTTCATGATTTAATAATAGTGCAGCAATAGGTAGGGTGTGCAAAGTCATAGTCTAAGTAAAGCTTGTATGAAATTAAGATAACAATTTTTTCCATGAGTTGTAATTGTCATGCTTACAAATGTATTTGAAGGATTTTATTTCAAGATAATATTTCAAGCTTTTATATGAGGAAATTGTTATGTGTACAGAGATGTTTTTACTTATCAAATATTGAAGTTACACTGAAATCTGACAATTATAAAATTTGAAAGTTCTACTCTAAAAAAATTCCACCAAATCCTACTTGAAAATTACAAACTTCTTTCATTTCAGGTATTCTTATTGAATATTTATTGGTAAAAATAATTTGTATTTTGGAATGAATTATTGAGTTAAATCGTTAAGTTTCAAACAATTTGAGTTATTCGTTTTCACAATCGGTATGACATAGCCTATTCTTTTAAAAGTAATTTTAATTTATACAATTGTTTATAAAATAAAATTGCAAATTCAGTACTTTTTTTCTATATTTGGAATTTATAGCATTTTAAAAGCTTTTTAAAACTTTTTAAAACGATTAAGATATAAAAATACTTACAAAGCAAATAGATAAAATAATAAAAATAGTTTATAAATAATAACAAATTTTCCTCATTATCTTAAAGTACTGTTAATATTTTTATTCTGTCAGTTTGCAAATTGTTTTCAAGTAAGGGCACACTTTGTAAGGTGTTTCCTAATAGGTACTTTTATCTTACATTTGGCTTGTTAACGTGATTGATATTATTTGCTGTAGCGCCATTGAGCTCTTCGGAAATTTCATCACTGCTGTCACTACGAATGTCGCCTTCCATCTGAAAAATACAATAAATTACGTTACGATACCTTTGCAAAAAAGAAAGAAAGAAAGGAATAAAAAAAAATTGTTTTAATTCTGAGTTTACATTACCTGGCCAGCATAAAGTGCATTGTAAGCAATCTTTAAAATGAGCACTGTCCAAAAGATATGCAGAACTAACAGTAGACTCAGCAGGGAATTAAAAATATAGTATGCTGGAAACATTGGCACTATCTTTGGTGCTTTAATAGAGGTACTATAATTCAGAAAATAGAAATACATATTAAATATTATTATGTACCATTATATATCGTGAAATATTAATTGTTTTGCAACATAAAGAAAACTCACCTATAAATAATCCAGAATGGATAAATACCTAAACGAGTAACAATCCATAATATTGTAAAGATAGCAAAAATAACATCGCACACCCTTTGATAATTAGCATATTTACTCATTTTTGCAGCCTGAAAAATGTAGAATTTATGTTAGACCTTTATTCTGGAATTTTATTTAGCACCTTACATTTTAAATCAAATAAAATATACTTACATCTAGAAAAATATCAGCACAATCATGAACTAGAAGTACAAGCGACCCAATTCTTGTTAGATTTCCCACCCAAGAAAAGCTCATGAGAACAATAGTCGCTATGTGGTGTATAAACATTTGCCAAAAATCTTTTCGTTTAACATCAAAGAACTGAGAAATTCCCAGTGACCAATAATTGGCCATTGATATCATGTAATACCACCAGACATCGTTAGATACTGGGTGATAAGGGTAATTATAGTAACAATTGTTAATGTCCCACAGCCATGGTTTGTCCCAGAGAATATATAGGCCCCAAAGGAAGGAATAAGTATAATAGAAACATCTCCAGCTGCTTTCACAAAACTTTGTCAATGTTGACGGTTTGTCTTGAGCACGCCGAAGTCTCAACCATCGTTCTACTTGTCTTTCAGTCCAGTCTAATTGTTTAGCAAGTGCAGTAATCTGGAATTTTAAGTGATTTTATAAAAATGTGTACAGACTCATTTCATACTACTAATTATCTAATTGTATTCAAAATACAAAAAGTATACCTGCTTTTGTTTAATCCTCTTTCCAGTATAGGCTTTGTCTAAAATAGGATTAGAAGGAGCTTTTTTTATTCTTGTCGTCTTAATACCTAAACTCTTTCCAAATGGTGCAAAACAATACCTGCAATTAAAATTAATTTGTCTTTTTAATAGTTTACTAAAATTGTTTGATCCGACTTTTTTTTAACTCAATAATGATTCAGCATGATGATTGATAGTGCTACATTTACAAATTAAAACAATATCAATAGAATTAAGATTAATATTAACTATTTATAAGTTAATAGTAATTGTTGCTTTGTCTTCAGTGCTTTTTATTAAAATGAAATATTGCATTAAAAATTTTACTATTATTGTTTAAATATAAATTAACCATTTCTAAAGATGTGGTTGTCGTAAGATTTTTTGAAGAAACTTAGCAATTATGTGTATCTACTTGTAAAAGTAAAATTACTGAAGACTATTTTATTATGCTTAATTCACAAGATATAGTGATGGGATGAAAAGAGAACCATTTTGAAGAATACTAGAAAACATTTTTTAAAATATTGTAATTGTTTAATCAATTTTTAAGATGCAGTAATCTTGGAAACAACTTATGAAATTTCAAAACATGATAGTGTAGTAACGATGATTATCAGATTTCGGAGGATTAAAAATTATCAACCAAATACTTATTATATAAATATTTTAAATTATTTATCAAGCATGATAATAGAAAGAAGAAACGTATTTCATTAATTTATAAAAGTAGTTTGTCATTGGGTTAAATTTTGTAATAAATGAAGATTTGACGAGCAGTGCTTTTAAAATTAGATCTCGCCTGAATTTAAAGGCAGTTTGCGAGAAAGGCAATAAAAAAGAAGGATGAAAAAGCGTGAGCTCTAAAATTTGTACAATATCTGTAATTGTGGCGCAATCCCTTAGACTCGCGTATCATATCGCATGAATCATATTCCGAAGCAATCGAATGCTGCGGCAGACTGGCGAGTCAACGGAGTGGCAGCGATAAAGAAAAAAGCGGAGCAGGAGTAGCAGGAATGAGGATGCACAAGGCGGCCGACACCTGACACGCGAGGAAGTTAAGGCCGGACGGATATAAAAAAGTAAAAATTGGCCAAGGAGTGCAGGCTGCGGCTCCTTTTAAGGCTCTCTCCCATGTCTCCTTTTTCGCAACAACGCAGCGCAGCTATGCGGGAAGCTCTCTCCGTCTCTCTTTCTCCCTTCAAGTGTCAGAATAACTCTGGCGACGGAGAAAAGCGCGCACTCGACCTAACCTCGAAAGGGTGGCCGTGAAAGCTGCGTGCCCCTCGGAAAAGGAGCCGAGTCAAGTGTGCCGGGTGAACCGGTCGCCCCGACCCACGTACCTCTCGAGAGCGTATCGCAGGACTAGCACGACCAAGGACATCGGCAGCGGATAGGCAAGATGCCGGTAGTCGGCGTATCTGTTCTCCGGGCTCGGAGCTATGTCGCTCCAGGTGATGTTGGGCGGCAGCCAGACGTACGGCGACCAGAAGGTGTCCGACAAATTCTTCAGCAGCTCCATGTCCGCCAGTGCGGGCCTCTAGGGCTAGTGGCCCGAGGTGGCCCCCGGGGATGAGAACTGGGCTCGCGCGACTGCCCACGGCGACGCAGCACATGTACGCTCGCGAAAACCCGAGCCGCCGAGCCGCCCGATGCTTCGCGCTCTCTCGGCCGCTCAACCGCCAGCTAGACCAGAGACTGCTGCGGCCAGTCGGTGCGGGCGAGCAAGCACCGCGTGCGCGCGCTCCCTCTCGCTCCCTCTCCCTCGCCCGCGCGCGAGCCTCGCGCCACTGCCGTCTCCGCGCTCACGGGACGCCAGGGGCCCGCTCATGCAGGATCGCGGCTTTCGCTCTTTCAATCTCCATTTATACTCCAGAGCCAGCGACCAACGCAGCCGTTGTAGAGTGCAGCCCCGCTCGTCAACAGTAAATGTACAATGCGCGCCAAGCACTGCCACCGCACTTTTTGCGCTCGCTTCCGACCTTCCTCACTTTTAGTGCTTTCTTTTTTACTCCGCATTTCCGCTTGCTGTAACGGCGTCGCTTCGATACGCGCCGCCCAATTTTTTTAAGGAACCCCGATTAACGGTTTTTTCGTCGCCAGCAAGACATATGCGGCTGCTTTTCCGGAAAAATAATTCAAACAATTAGCGAGACAATATATTTGCTTTGTAATCCTTAATGTAATGATTCACGTGCCAGCATGACTGTATCCAATTAGCTCGGTAAGGGGGCTATCTCCTAAGGGGATACAGAGTCATGGTGATGCGTGGGTGTGTACGGGGTAATATAGGCATCTCTGGCTTTCACTTTCCATGTGCGTCATTTCCATTTGGCGGAATTCCGATTTCTTTATCAGGACGATTAGCCGTTTACGCGAGCTTTTCGATAAGACGGTTATGCATTTTGCGTATTATTGATTTTTCAAGCCGGTGAGCGGCTTTTTTCTTTTTCGTAACGATCGCTGCCCGAAGTGCCGCGTATAATTGAGCTGACCGGCCGGCGACATGTGTAAGTGGGCGGCACACCTGCCTTACGAAGAAATATGCGTGTCAACGGCGTTCGAATTCTGCTCACGGCTAGAGCCTACTTGGCCTCGTACTTCGTGCGCGCATCCGCGAAACCGATGCTTCATTCAGAACAGACGGTATATACATACGCCTTTTATACTATATACAGTATAAATGTATTATATACATACTTTTTTACTATATCCATATATATAGTCTTTTCTTTTCTTTCACCTTTGTACTTGCTAGTTAGCGATAAGAGTTTTTTTCAATTTTCAAGCAAACAATTGCACCTTTATTTCATGAAACGCCTGCGCAGTAGACCAACGGTTATAATTAAATATTTTTAATTGAAAATAAATGTTTCTTGCTGTGTTAGATTTAACACTCAGCAGGCAAGTGTTATTTATTGCTTGCATAATCAAGTTTATGCAAATGAAATAAATTTGGCCTAATTGATACAAATCTTATAAATTGCAAGTTTTATGCATCAGATTAAATTTTAACGGTGATTTGCATTTTACGCTCTTAACTATACTGTTCATTACAGTATTTTTTTAAAATTAAAAATCTTTTAGTAAGATTGCTACTATTCTAGTAAAAATTAGTTAATAGAATTTTAGTAAAATTATTAATACAGAGTAGTAATTTTGATTTCGCTCCCACACTGAATAGAAATTTTTCCAAAACGTCTCTCTCAGTGTAGTTCTCTTGTTAAAATAAAACAATGAAGAGAAATAGAGTATAATACTATTTTTTTGCGATAAAATAGAACGCCTTCATGTATACTCTTGTGTGCGCAATTAATGACACGGTTCTATTCCTAATAATTAAATATGATATAACAGCACTTTAGCGGAAGAAGCTAAAATTGTATTCCGTTTATATATACTCATAATAATTTTCATATTCTTTTTTCGCTACTGTAATATTTGAGAAAATTTGTTTCGTTAATTATCAGTATACACGTCGTATCGGTGGAGGGTATGTACCTTTTTGAAAAGCTAACTTAAATAACATACGTGACGAAGGAAGCAACCGTTGCGCGCGACGAAACACAGGAGCTTGCGCGTCGAGGGCCTTGGCGAAATCCATCATGAAGCGATGTGACCTGAAGAAAAAAATCAGCCGAGGGGTTTTTAAAATTTTATTTCTATGATAAATGTGCGCCGAAGGAATTTTAGTGACACGTGACACTGTTAAAAATATCGAACTGTAGCATTTGCCCCTTTGGAATGGATGAGCGTCGACAGAGGCGATTCGATCGATTGGCGATTTCGACGAGTGGAGATGATGCATTAAAGAGCTGCGACACGTCTTCCCGTCGCCGATCTCGCGGTACTTTGAAAAAGGAGTGGCATTCCACATGGCATATTGGCGTGTGCGCACTGTGTCATCGCCGGCCGGGCGGCCAGGGTGACTTCTCTTTCGCTCGCTTCATTGCTAACAAAAGTTGTAGTGTAAAAGCCTAGTCTTACTGCTTCATATTAATTATATCAACCCTTTCACACACTTTGGGTCGACACTTTCGTCCCCCAACTTTACAGTCATCAAAACTCTGCAGGTGTTTACAATGTTAAAATTAAGTTTTTTAAGTTCATACAAGAATTTTTCTTAAAAAAAAAAAAAAAAACAGAAAATTTTCAGATTGGAAATAAGTAGGGCGTGTATAAAAAGGTTAAAAATTTTGGGTCAGTAAATTGGATTAATGGGTGCGCAGGGCCATCCATCTACGCAAAGAATAGAATAAAGACACTTTCCGCGATTATGCATATAAAGTGAAAGATAAACAGAGGCTTGGCCGTCCGGCCTTAATATCGACGTATGCTTCCCATTAAATGTGTAAATGTTTCGTCAATCCAATGTTAAATGCTTTATTATAGCAATATTGTTGTTATTTAATAAAATATAAGGCAGTCCTCCTAATATATGTCTTCCTTCTGCACGTTATACATTTATTGAATCGACAGCAAAGCAGTCGTCGGATAAATTTAATATTTGATTATAGTTGACATTTAACATTTCATAATTGTGAACACGATGAATATGTTTAATATGTTAAAAGATTCTGAAGCTTGTTGAAATGAAGTTTGGGTTTGTCCGCAAGGATTCTCATTACGGAAAAGATGTAAATAATCGTTGAGAAAGGTTGAAATAGGAAAAACAGTTTATTTAGCTGCTTTTTCCAAGATTACGTAAAACTATGTTTTATGCGCGACCTCGCACTCCACATTTACCAATAGCCAGCGCAGCCACAATGCGATAGTGGACTCGAGTTTCTTGATTATTATTTCCTTCTATTGGTAGGAAATGAGATTCGTGTTGAGCTGAGATTTGTCGGTAGGGCCTACAGCAAAATAATTAAGCAGAAAATAGCGTAAAAAGGATTGGGAAGTTGGTTACATAATAAAATTGTTCGCAACTACCATATGGCTGTGCATTGGAAGTCCGTTGTCTGCGGCACCTATCGGATTTCGCGAATGTTTTAACGCACCGTTATCGATCCGCCGAGCGGCAGCTCATGTATATTTGCATTATATTTGCTATATTCTTGCTGTTTTCTGCCGTCCCCATGAATCGCATCAAGTGAGACAGGCTGTTGGCGAATGGCGGTGTAGTTAGGCGTTTAAAAATCGGACGCCACTGTCGCGTTGCGCATGCGCCCGCACTATTCAGTCCAGTTAGCAGACGAAGTATGAAAAAGTTGGCAGACGCAGTGCGCGGATGCGCGAGTGCAGCAGTGTCGGAGCTCGCGATCGCTTCGAGGGGCTTGATTAAGTTTAGCGGATAATTAAAGGGCAGCCATGAGGCATTGACCGGTGGCGAAAGCAGCCTAGAAAGATGGTGCGGGTGATACCGGTGCACAACTTTTTGGAGCAGAATGTGGCGCAGATCGAGGAGCCAACGGCGAGCTGCCTGGCGAGCATCGCCGGCGAGCCTCGGGTCGAGTACCTACTGCTCGCCCAGACGAGCCACTGCGTCGAAGTGAGGGACCTGGGAACGCCGGAGCTCAGCTTCATCACGGCCTTCCCCACGGTCGACCTGGCCAGTCAGCTGACGCACTGTGCCAAAGGTAATTATGTTGCCACTCTGGAGACCAAGCACACTAGGGATAGCGTTCACAGCAGCAGCTTCGTCAGGGTCTACGTTAATTGGGCTACCAGAGAAAGGCAGGCCATGAGAGCTAGGATAGCTGGCAGAGTTACACCAAGTTTGAACAGGCCGCAGAATAGTTTGGAGATGATCGAGCTGCCTTTGAATTCTAAGCCAACGGCCATAGCTTGCTGTCAAACCACTGGTAATCTGTTGGTAGCTGCTGGAAATACTCTTGTACTGCACGAGTTCAAAATTGAAACTCAGAATCCTTCTAAGATGAAATTCATTGATTTTGAACCAAGACCATGGTCAGTGGGCTTGCACTTCTCACCTACTGGGATGGAAATCGTAGAGGATTTTATATCTGTCATGGATTCCTCAAGATACGTTATCTTCAGATTGACAAATCCACTTTACGACGATATCGATCACTTAAGTTCCTTAACATCTACAACTTCATCCTCCAACGACAAGACAACGATATCTACAGATTTTTGCAGCATGGAAAGCGTGGATAATTCTCTTTCTACCAACAATGATTTGACTTTAGTAAAGCAGAAAATAAATTCAAGTAAGAAGAGTGTAACGGATAAAAATTCAAATCCTCGCAGTTTTCTCAATTTGAGTTTTAAAACAAATAAAAAAAGTCATTGCATAGATTGGAATCGCTTAGTTAGCGATGAAAAAGGAGAAACGGATGCTTTAATCAGAGAAGGTACCATTGATCAACATAGTCAACCTTTTTTGCTTAATCTTCCTTCGATTAGCTTAGAAAGAGTTGGTCCAGGTCATACAATCAATCCATTTGTTTTAAATTCAAGCGATACGGAAGTGTTTATAAAAACAACTTCTCCTGATAATGGTTGGTCAGAAAACTATGCAGTGAAACATATTCTTCGACTGAAAGTTGCTAGGGCAAATGATTTTCCTAGGCCAGATGGAAGTACAGATTTTTTTTACAACTTTTGTTTTGAAGCCTCTGTACTTGAAGAGTAACAATAACACTAACGGATTGAAGAAGTCAATTCTCAGGTCTGAAAGTTACAAGTATCTCAATGGAGTAACCTGCTTAATTTGCACAACCCAAGAGGGCTATATCTATCACTTCAATATAGAAAGTAATGACAATAATAATCCAACATGTTTGACTACTTATCCATTTACAGCTCCTGTTATTCATGTAGCATTAGAGAATACAGTTTTGCATGCTCTAACCGAGGCAGGTTTGGAATCTTATACACTTCGATTGCCTCATTATATAGCAAAAACTATGTCTCAGATAAAAAACATAAAAACTATCTGTCCCGATGTTTCTGAACCTGTTTGTCTCATTGGATTAAGACCATTCTTAGGTGTCCAACATTTACTCAGTTCAGATCAAAGTATTGTACTTTTGGCCAAAGCTGAAAATATTTGGACCCTTTATTCATTGATATTACCCAGGCCAGAAAATGTTTACTATGACATTATCAATGCTGCTAAGAATCACAGGTAATTTATCTTAAGATATATTATATTCAAATGTAACTAATAAAATTTTGATTGATTTCTTTAAATTACAGAACTAGTAGTCCATCAACATACAGACATTTATTAGAAGAAGCTCATACTATGTTACGACTAGCTAAAGATGTAGTTGATTTAGATAAACAAGATACCAATCAAATATCCAATGATGCAAAACTGGAAAATCTTTATAATCAGTCATGTGCTCTATTAGGGGATTATTTCATTAGATCGGACATTGAATTGGAACGACGTCGTTGCATTCCATATTACAAAATGTCGGGTCTAAAATCTAGTGAGATTCTTTCCAGAAAGTCAACATTTAATGCTGCTGGTTTAGTCACCTATGTAACAAATATTTTATTGACCATAAAAAGTGGACCAGAGGCAGATGCTCTTTTTCAAAGTCAAGATGTTGCAGAAATCATTCAAAATGAAAGTAGAGAAGATCTGCTAAAAATCATTTTGGGAAGCGTGGTTATTCGAGAATATGTAACGGAAAAATTGATAAAAATATTGACTTCTAAATGTCAAGATGATTGCACTCAACTAGCTCTAACAATTCTTTATATCCAAGCGGAAAAGCAAACTTTAGCGGAATCCGCTTTCGATTCGGTGTCAGATAGGTTTCTTTTACATACTATACTTGATTATCCATATTTGCTTTTGAAGAAGATGAATTTGATTCTCGGCACCGAGCTACATTGTCATTTTCTGATTTTTCAGCGACATTAATTTGTCGCAAAAGTTTGGTCTTTGCGAAAATTCTAACTCAATTGGTTGATAATGAAGTTCTTACTTTAGATAAAGTTATGCAAGTAAGTTGAAAAATTGGGGAAAAAAATTATTTCAGTAACTAATTTATAATATTTTTTCTAGGTTTTCCTTGAATATCTACCATCAAGAGTTGGAAGAGATGGTCACGATGCTGCAGCTGCTTTACAACAATTTTTAGAAACGTATCTCCACAGTTATTTTTCAAAATTAGATGATAAAAATGATGTTAGTTATGATTCTGCATTGATTGAAGCGTTGAAAATTCTTGTGCGTTCATATTTAGGCAAATTAATGCAAACAAAAATTTATAAACTAGAGGATACTACGAAAAGCGGACAATGGCGAGATGACGAGGCTTATCTTTTCGAAAGTCAAAGACCAAAATATTTAGATAAAATGCCACCATGTGCAAAAGATTACCAAAAGATTATGAATGCAGTGGATCTAGATGAATTTTCGAGATTAAACAATGCAGAGAACGATAAGGCGATTAGAATCGAAGTTTTAAAGTTGCAAGCTTTGATGGCGAGTGATTCCTTACCGGCTGAATGTATTCAAGAGGTTGAGCAATTTCTTGATGCAGAAGAAGTTGACGGTAGTCTAGCATTTCGTACATTATGTAATAGAAATACAGAAGTTGTAACGCAAATGTTAATTGACAAATGTCCGCAAGCAATATTGCCATATGCAAAGGTATATTATCTCTTGTTTTTATGCAGATAAACATATTTTTAATTGGAATTATGTATTGCTTACTATTTTCTATTGAAGGATATGTACACCAAAGAAACTGATTGGAAGCTGCTCGTAGACTTGTTGCAGCAGAAAATTTCAAAAAATAATTCTAGTCAAGAATCTCGTCTTTTCTTTGAACAAACTATGATAGGTAATAATTTAAACATTTTCTTGATAAATTATATTTTTTGTAGGTAGCTTTTGATAACAGTAACATTTTTTTTAGATACATTGAAATATGCAGCGGAAATTTTGCCTTTAAAATCGTTGCACTACATTCTACCGAAAGATGATGAAGAGGCTTTTCAACGTTATACCGAAGTTTGTGGACAAATTGTTCACGCAGAACACGTGAAATCTTTATTAATGGAAACTGGACGTCAGTTACTTTCGACGTTAAATTTATAATACTTGTACCACGTAGGCTAAACAAATTCAACGGTTTTAGACAAATCTTTACTAGAACTCTATTGAGAATAATGTCACTACCTACCATAGCACAATTTTCTATAGAACACTTTTTTAACTGTATACTTATACCTTTTCGTACTATTTATGTTTGCTTTGTTGTGCAAATTTAAATTTATAGTTGCTTGCTGCTTCCAGAAAAAAATATTTTTTAATATTCAAAATTTCTGAAATGCTTCCAAAAACTTAAATTTATCAGTTAAAATAAAAAGGCACTTTATTTTTTAATACCTTATTGACTTTGATTAAAACATTTTTGATGTACAATTTTTTAAGAATTTTTTAACAATTTTCCTTAATGATTTTTTGGTCGGTCATTGTTACTGAGAAAAAAGTTACTTAGAAAAATGACAAATAAAAATAATAATGACAAGTAGTTTAAAAATAAAGTCACACTTCAGGAAGTGTTATTAATTATCAAGTGGAGAAGAACGTAGTTTTGTTTGAAATGCTATACCAGATCATATTAGAAATCAATGAGACTGTTAAAAGTGTTAAGCACTCTATTAAATTTTCTTATCAAATAGGTTAAAGAAAAATATTGTACAATTTTAATACAACGCCATATCGATTTATTTATTAATGTGATGATTGTGTCATGACTGAACGTCAACTATAATATTGCAAATATATTTTACAATTTATGCAGATTATATCATCAAATGTGTATAGTATGTATATAATAAGCATTGTTGTTATTTTAATTAATTTTATTAAAATCTAAAATTATATAGAATTATATACTTCTGTTTTGATTATAAAATTCTAATAAATGGCAGTCGTAAAAAACACAGTGTATGATTATGCTGAAAGTCTCGTTCAAAGGATAACTCGGTAGTACCGCTAATCTACATATAGATGTTGCCACTTCAGCTCTCAACTCTTTTTGTCCAACTGGCAGTCCCACAAATCCGCCACGTCGGTCCCGCTTTGCGATAAGTTTAGAGCTATATATTTTTTAGAATTTTCTTTTAGATAGGGAAAATCGTGCAAACTACTGTATTGCTTGCGGGTGGGTTTTATCCTTCGAACGAGACTTTCAGTGCTCTATATATATATTAAGGGTACCGAAAGATATCCCTCCTTCAAACTTTTACAATCTGTAACCTTGCAAAAGGCAGCCCAGTCCAACAGCGATCTAGCATATTATTTCAAGGTCGTCTCTGACAGAGAGTTCATCATTAATTCGATGGCTTGACCATGGATCCCTTTCTTGCTGAACACTGACCGGATATATAAGAGTCCTGCCATCAATTGCAGTTTCGGTGCTAGCGGGTGTTGAGTTTTCCTATCCGGGGACAAAAGCAAGTTATTGTTTGCCCGAAAAATAATTGGTTTCTATGGACTTCCACGCGAGAAACCAATATTATGAAGATCGTATGATGCTTCATCTATGCCTAATACTCAATTTTCCGCAAAGTCCTTAAAATTAAGGCAAATGGCGGAAAGGGATAAAATTTTACCCTGCTCCAATTTAGCAATATGAAAGCATATCTACGCGATAAGACTTGTCGCATTTCTTATTACTCATCGAGGCGAAAAGATCTATCTCGACCAGGCCAAATATGCTTATTATATTATTGAACACCCACTGTGCCAACTCCCACTCCGTATCCATGTTGTTCATTGTGGAAGCCGCGATTGCATCCGCGTTGTCGGCTGACACGTTGTACGACGCAAAAACCCAGATCTCTCTTTCCTCGCAGAACTGCCAGATTTGTCTAGCAATTTGGTTTAATTTCGGATACTGTATGCCTTCCATCCTATTAACATACGACACCACCGTGGTGTTGTCAATTCTTAACAGTAATTCACAGTTATTTTTGTCCCCTGCGAAATATTGGAGGCCAAGGAAAGATGCCAAAAACTCTAAATAATTAATGTGATTTAACGCATCCTTCTCGTTCCAATTCCTGTAAATGATCTCGATCACCTTTGCATGCTGTTCTCCAGCCTGTACCAAAAATTTCCAAAGCGAAGTTGTACTGTCGAATTGGATTGACACCGGATACCAGTTTGTCTTGCCACCAATATAAATTCTCTGCAAGTGATTTTGGAACATACATACTCTTGTTGTAGTTTGACTTATTCTCCAAGAGATTCTAGTATTTCCATTTCTGTAGACTTTTTGGATAAAGCCACCTATATTGAATAGCCGAGCATGCTGCAGCGATACAGCCTACCCAACTATCAAATTCCTTAATCGAACAAGAAACCTGGCTCCTATATAATTTCTTTAATAAAATTCAGAATCTGCATCCTTTTCTGCTCCGGTAATTCAACTGTCGTGCTTAAAGCACTCAAAACAAAACCTAAAAACTGGCACTTGAATTAGTTTCATTTATAATAAAGCCATAATAAAGCCAAAATTTTCAATAATTTTCTCGTTTCCGAAATATTCAATAGGCAATTTTGAAAAGACATAGCTAGTAGCCATCAATCATCCAAGTATACAACAGAAACTAAATCTTTGAGCCGTAAAAATTTTACAATAGGTTTCATAATTTTTGTATAAAATCAAGGAGCGATATTTAAACCCAACTCCAAACTCCAAATAAACCTTAAAAATATCCGACTTGTCTCATATGAACAGGGAGGAAAAGATAGGCATCTTTCAGATCCAAGAAAGCCATGAAATCACCTTCTGACATTAACCTAATCGCAGTCCGCCAAACTTCCATTTTAAAATGGTCCGTTGGAATGAATTGGTTCAATTCTTTCAAATTTTGAACAAATCTGATTTTCTCGTTAGGTTTTCACACTAACAAATACGATGATACAAATTGCCTTTCACGGAATTCTGCTTCTACAACTGCTCCCATAGATAACAAATTTTCAATAGACTACTGCAACAATGGCTCATCTGTTTTCTTTGAACAATTTAACCTTGGCAGCTTTAATTGAGTAGGCTACCTACTAAAAATTGCCTAAAATGGCGTCAAGGACAAACGAATCTTGCATAATATCTAACCAAGCCTTTTTAAAATGTCGTAAACGACCTGCAAATTTTCTTATATTTCCGGATTTACTTCTTTGGTCCCAATGTACTCAGGCACTGGCGTTTGACCCAACTTTCGGCCTCGCGCACGACCCCTGAATTAACTTATGCTCCTCGGAAAATTGGGATTTCCGGTACCCGTCTGCGCTGGTCGAGGTATTATAGACTGGCCTCCTCAGTTCAAATTAACTCCTATACGGAAAGGAGGCTTTTTCTCTGTTGCAACTGGCTTTAAAGTGAGCTCCACCCCGTGGAAACTATCTTATAAAATACTATAAAAATGTACAAATTTTATAAAATCCGATAAATTATTTATCAGGTTTTATGCGGTTTTTGCGCCATTTTATGGGATTTTATAAGACCCTTTCAACAGGGCAATTTTTTGACCGCTTTCGCGGATTTTATCCTCCGCGAAAAATTCGGGCCGAACAAGAGTTCTCCCGAGAACAATTTCTCTTCAGGCTTTGACCAGTTGATAATGCAGATCATACGTTAGTTTCCCTGCGTCAACGAATGTTTTCAATAGTTGCTTGGTGTCCACCTCTTTCCCCACTGAATTAAAAATCATAAATATCTCAGTGCCCAGTTCGTGTCATTTAGACTGACCTCGAGCTCGACATTGAGTTTCGGCGTTAGTAAGGGGAAGTTCCCTGTTCTGGGATAGCAGCCTAACAAATCCGCCTTTTTTTCTTTTTTCAGACCTTCGGATAAATTTGGATGGAAAGAAAATTTCTTGTCTTTGTCGGCATTTTGGTCGTCACCTAGAAGCTCCAACGTTTCCTTGTCTAAGGCGACGAAGCATTAAGTATTAAATAGATTTTTATTAGCTCCTAAAACTAGATACAGCCGAGATACAAAGAAAAAAATTATATTATAAAAATTACAAAAAATTACGCAATTAAGTGGAAAAGTACATATTAGAGTTAATAATAAAAAGAGTTTGAAAATATTCATTTACAGCCTTCAAAAGAAAATTGATTACAAAAGGGATTCCAAAACCTTTCAATCACTTTAACCTTTAGAGGGCCGGGGTTTCGAAAAATTTGAAAATCGCATTTTTCTATAGGAATGTGGTCTAAGGTCCCTGAGTTAGAGCCAAACTAAATTGCGATGTTGGTGAGTCAGACCCCTTACGCCTACAGGAGTATTCCGGCCCTCTAAAGGTTAACAGATTTTTCATTTAGATTAAGCAATAAGTATAAGATAAAATAGGGACCAGGTAATTTGATCTCTTTCAAATTTGCTAATTCTATTTTCTTTAAAGAGATTACAATGAAAATATACATGATCCGCCGATTCCATCCCATTATTACAGCTACATAGTCCAGAATTTGCAATGTTAAATCTAAAAAGCGATTCCTTGAAGAATGAATGGTTACATCTCAGCCTGTTAACGTTAACAATGGTTATTCGATTCAAATTATAATGACTGCCCAGTTGAAAATAGAAACTTTGAAATCAACGTTGATTTTGAATATTTCGGAATGTTGAAAAAACGTTGATTTTGCCTGATTTACCACGTTTTTTTCAACGTTTTATGTTTCCCAATTTAATCGTCGTAAACGTTGATTTTTAACGTTGATACAAACGTTTGTTGATAAAACGTTCTTTTGCCAATTTTCATAACAGTATTAACTAAACGTCTTAAATAATACATTTTTTTGCTTTTATTGACCGTGCTTAATTTTAATTTTTATTTTCTAGATAATGCGAATCGTCTAAATCTCGTTTAATAAATTGAAATGCGAGTCACGAAAAGCCAAGCTGCAAAGGATAATGTGTGATACACTTAGCTTTGAAATAGTGACTTTTTTGCACCTCTGGGGTAAGATCTATCGGATAATGAGGGTCTTGTTAGGCGATGTATTGAATTAAAGCTACCATTGTTAGCATGAAAATACAGAGGAAAATTTTTGTATTTAAAAATTTACAGTGCATCCCTCTGTGTGTCGATGCTTTGCGGGCGGTGTAAACGACAATCGAAAAACCATTCGATTGATGCGCATTAGTTTTTTCTACTCGTTAAACTATCTGGAGATTACCGTCAACGACCATCTCACGCTCATCAAATATTTAGACCTAAAGGCTCACTATCGACCCCTAACCTCAAAATCCCTCAAGAAATGGACCATCTACTAATACAGGCTAACATAGACCCTAATAAAACAATAAGAGACGAAGCAAAAAACTCAATAATTACAAACAAAATAGAAAAACTGAACGTCATAGGAGCACACTTCTCAAGCACTCACAAACAAAATGAAAACTCAGGCCGAGAAGAACTAACTAGAATAATTCAGAAAGAAACAGATAAACTCAAAAAAGAAATGAGTACAGACGAAACGGAAAAAAAAACAATTTCAGTATTCTCAGACAATAATACTTCCGACTCACCAAAACAACCAGACAGTACCCTAGATTACTTTACAAATCTCAATAAGCTTAAAAAAATCTTCTCAAAACTAAATAATAAAAAATCATCCGGACTAGACGGTATCCCAAATATTGTACTAAAACAGCTACCTCAAAAAATTATCCGATACTATACAATTCTCTTCAATAATGCCCTTAATAACCATTACTTCCCTACCAAATGGAAAAAAGCAAAAATCATCGCAATCACAAAGAAAGACAAAGACGGCTCCCTTCCCGCAAACTTACGCCCAATAAGTCTCCTCCCAAACATAAGCAAGGTCTTTGAGATGGTTGTAAATACACCGCTCGTAAACTTCTGCAATAAAAATAACATTATACCGGAAAATCAATTTGGATTCCGGCACAAACATTCAACCCTGCATGCTATTAACAAATTCACCTCAGACATATGCTGGTCGCTTAATTCAAACAAAGAGTAGGAGCCTGCCTTATAGACCTAGAAAAAGCGTTTGACACAGTCTGGATACCCGGCCTTATTTATAAAATGTTAAAAAAAAAATTTCCGATCCACTTAATCAAAATGATATGGAAAATGATAAAAGATAAAACATTCATAACCGCAGAGGGTCACACGTACTCAAGCAAGGAGTTCCCAGTTGAAAACGGATTACAACAAGGAACTGTAAACTCACCAATTCTTTTCAATATTTTTAACAGCGACTTATTAAACTTATTTGGTTTAAATACAACAAACAAAAAATCAATAGCTTTTGCAGACGACCTAATTATATACATTACAGGAAAAAACTCCAAAAAAATACAACAAGATCTTCAAAGCTTATTCGAGAAAATACAAGCATATTATCACACTTGGAAGTTAAAAATAAAACGCTTCGAAATGCGAAACAATATTATTTAGACAAAAAACAAGCGAACTAAGCCGAGCAGAAAGAATACACTGTAAAAACTTCCAAATAAGAGAAAAAGAAAATGAAGGTATATTAATACCTCATAAAGCGGATGTAAGGTATCTAGGTGTACAACTGGATGAAAGACTACATTACAATAAACATGTAGAAATACAACTAATAAAAGCAAAAAACGCATTTTGGAAATTGAAAAGACTCTTCTACTCTAAACACTTAAATAAAAGAATAAAGACTCTTTGTTATCAGGCTTTGATAAGACCGATAATTACATACGGATGCCCAATATGGTATAATATATCAGCACCTCAAATGGAAAAGATTAGACTCTTCGAACGCAAATGTATTAGAGCAGCTATGGGTACCTATAGAACTGAAGCATCAAATTATAAAAAATATGTCAGTAACAAAAAATTATACAATCTCGCAAATATACACCGAATAGATTGCCACATGCTAAAACTCACAAGAAACCACTTTGCCCAATCAGCAAAAATTAAGGAGAATAGTTTAATATTTGGAGCTTTTTATCCAAACTCCGAATATTTCAAGAAAACACTCAATAGCGGCTACATCCCCCCAGAAGCATTTCTATACCTCGATAAATACAATTACATCCAAGATCAAAATAATGTCCCAATTATTTATCACGTAAACAGAAGAACAAAAAATAAAACAATAAAGTATGAACCCAATCTTAACAGCCAATGTACGAATGCGTTATGGCGATTCAACAAAGAAATACCGCAAAGAGATATTCAAGACAAACATCGAAAGAATACAAAGAAATACTGGTGGATATAGAAGAATCTTTCTGTAAATGTAAAGTACTAAAGTACTCATCACCCTGTATATACTGTACATACTGTAAATAAAAACCATCCCATTCCCCGCTTTCCTCCCAAAATAAAATGAAACAAGCGAACTCGCCAGTTTTTTCTGCCAATTTCTGGTGAGAAAAAAACATACCAACCTGTCAAGAAATGTTAACAACAATCTTAAAAAAAAATGTATTATTAATACTGTCAAATAATATGTAACGCTTACAACTCATGTAACAATGTCGTAGGATTATAATGCGCAGTAGCCCCATAATCATTATAAAAAACTAGTAAATAGCTATCTTTTGTTTATTGAAGATAATACTTTGTAAAACAAAAAATGTATGTAATTTTTTTTGGCATAAATAAACGACTTTATAAAAAAAAAAAAAAGCACCGGTTCTCGTCCGATCACCGAAGTTAAGCAGCATTGAGCGCGGTTAGTACTTGGATGGGTGACCGCTTGGGAACCCCGCGTGCCGTTGACTTTTTTTTTGCCAATTTTCATAAAAGTATTAACTAAACGTCTTAAATAATACATTTTTTTGCTTTTATTGACCGTGCTTAATTTTAATTTTTATTTTCTAGATAATGCGAATCGTCTAAATCTAGTTTAATAAATTAAATGCGAGTCACGAAAAGCCAAGCTGCAAAGGACAATGCGTGATACACTTAGCTTGAAATAGTGAGTTTTTTGCAACTCTGGGGTAAGATCCATCGGATAATGAGGGTCTTGTTAGGCGATGTATTGAATTAAAGCTACCATTGTTAGCATGCAAATACAGAGGAAAATTTTTGTATTTAAAAATTTACAGTGCATCCCTCTGTGTGTCGATGCTTGCGGGCGGTGTAAACGACAATCGAAAAACCATTCGATTGATGCCCATTAGTTTTTTCTACTCGTTAAAATATCTGGAGATTACCGTCAACGACCATCTCACGCTGAAAGCAACCGGTTCTCGTCCGAATCACCGAAGTTAAGCAGCATTGAGCGCGGTTAGTACTTGGATGGGTGACCGCTTGGGAACCCCGCGGGCCGTTGACTTTTTTTTTTTCCTATTTTCATAACAGTATTAACTAAACGTCTTAAAATAATACATTTTTTTGCTTTTATTGACCGTGCTTAATTTTAATTTTATTTTCTAGATAATGCGAATCGTCCTAAATCTCGTTTAATAAATTGAAATGCGAGTCACGAAAAGCCAAGCTGCAAAGGACAATGCGTGATACACTTAGCTTTGAAATAGTGACTTTTTTGCACTTCTGGGGTAAGATCTATCGGATAATGAGGGTCTTGTTAGGCGATGTATTGAATTAAAGCTTCCATTGTTAGCATGAAAATACAGAGGAAAATTTTTGTATTTAAAATTTACAGTTGCATCCCTCTGTATGTCGATGCTTTGCGGGCGGTGTAAACGACAATCGAAAAACCATTCGATTTGTACCCGGCCCCTCGCGCGCCCCCATTCGCTTGCTGTCCCCTTCGTTTTCCCCCCGTCTTTTTTCTCCCCCTCCCGGTCGTCTCTCTGGCTTTCCCGTCCCCGCGGCCCCGTTTCTTGCCCGCTCTGTGCCCCCGCC